>JALIZH010032992.1:8137500-8683116 GCA_030522465.1 Rhipicephalus appendiculatus
GCCATAGTTGTCGCAAAAAAGGTTGTCAGCCATTTCGATTCGCAAAAGAAAATGACTTGGTGGAAGTCCCTCTTAGCCATAAACGGCAAAGCAGAGTGGCATCTTTTCGGCGTAGTCTATTAGATGTCTGAAGACGTAAAGTGTTCGGGCAACGGTGGTGCTAGTTATGCAGTGTACTGGCTGTGTTCCGAGTGGAGAGAGTGATTTCTTGCGCGGCCACTCGACGTTCGCTAGCAGCATCAGTCCGTTATAAGGTTATTGTCTCCAGTCTGTTGCCTTGAAGAGCTGCTGATCGAGCAGCATTGTCGGCGTGTTCACACGCCAGTGATTTGGCAGCCACTGAAATGTCACGTGGTGTCCTTTCTCGAACGATGTATGGAGAAGATACGTATCCTCGAAAGCCAACTGCTCGTATGGAACCGCGCCGCAGGGCTGACAGCAATGATTGCAGGGCTAATCGCTGAATATTGACGATCGTTGAGGCGTTTCGAGATTGGTTATCCCAAAGTGCAGCGCGAAGAGGGAGAAGGTTCTGCAGCCGTCAGTGTTGTTGGGCGGTCTTTCTTAAAACGGACGGTTATAGCTTTCGATGGGACGACCAGTGCTCCGCACGAAAACTGGAGAGTAGCTGATCCATCAGTATAAATATCTACGTGGCCGCCATACCTCTCATGCAAAAGAATCAGAGATAGCTCTTACAGCACTGGTGATGAGAGCTCAGATTTTTTTGTTTGTTTGTTTTCGGATTCCTGGTACGCTGAGGTTTACTTCAGGTTGAATGAAGCATCATGGAAATATAAATGGCTTGGATGCGGGGCTAAAGCCTGACGGAAGGTGGTCGGAATAGTTTGAAATTGCTGCCCAATATGATGGCCATGGTCCTGAAGGTGGTGTTGCAAGGTGGTGGTAATCAGCCTTGAAAAATGCTGATATGAGCTCTCAAGGCTTCCATCCGCAATGTGCGTTTGCATAGGTGGGTCCCGTGAGATAGAAATATAGTCGCTTTAGTCGACGCGCATTTTTGCAAGCCATGGCAACCTCGACAGCCTGAGCTTGTACAGCCTTCAGAGTGCGAATATTTGTCTTGCAAGTATTAATCAGTACGGGCAGACTATATCTAAAAAAACCTAGAAACAGTGATGTGTACAGCTCCAGCATTGCGTCTACCGACATCCAGCAGGATTTTCCCCCCCAGGAACTTCAACAACTGGGAGACTGCTGTTGGCGCTTTTTCATGTAAGGTATATGCGGGCTCCAACGAAGGTCTCTATCTATGATTATACCCAGAAATTTGTAGGTTCCGGGCATAAGAAATGGATCCGCCCGTCATTGACGTATCGTAAGTCTATCCCTGAACGGCTATTAAATACGGTCTTTAAAGGCGTCAGCGTTAATCACTATACGCGCAGGCTGCTGGACGTAATTACGCCACTACCAGTGGCTACTGCCGTGGTGTTCCTTAAGGAGGCAGCTATCAATTTACCTCAAGTGTCGGGTGCGACGATTCGTTGAAAATTAACAAGGCCCGTGATCGCTACAGGCGCTTCGTTTCAAAATTGAAGCTTTTCTTTGAGCAGATATGGCCCTGCTGCTTCGCTGTTTTCTTTTGCTCCTTCAAATGACGTGCAGTTTAAATTCTTTCTTGGCCTCACACGGGCATAAGCATATACATACTTGCACCAAACTCTCATATGTAGACCGAGCTTGCTTGCACAAAATGAACATGCAGCTGAAAGAGATTAATTTTCTTACACTTTACGGATATCTCTGATCTTCCTATGTTTTGATGTCCACGGCTACGCACCGGGTTCTTCCTTGCAATAATTATAATTACTGCTTAAACTAGAGATACTGAGCCGACAATGGGCGTTGTCAAAGTTGCAATAGGGAAACGTTGAAAAGCAGCAGTTGTAAATCTGACACGATAACATCGCTGCAGGAACTTGGCTTTGCAAAACTTAGGAAGCCTTTAAGAACGACATCCTTCTTGTGAGCAGTACCGAAGCAATTTATCGATTGGAAATGTGCTCCTTCCAGTACACAAAGCTGTCAGATTATAGCGAAAAAAAAAAATGAGCGGGAAGCTATCACATACAAGACATATTTATAGTGGGCACATGATTATGTTCCGTTTTTAGAGATATGGAGGTGACGCTGCGTTGCGACGAAACCGGGTTGTATTTTTTGATGCATTTTATGTGTGCTGTGTATGCGTTGGAACAGAGCGGTTCTGCCATCATTTGATACACCGAACGAATTCTTCTTTACACTGCATAGCGTTGCAACATCTCCTGATGTAGATGGACTGGTTTATTCTAAGGGGCTGTTTTTCTGCTTGCCCGATAAATCAAAAACTTACGATCGACAAAGTAACAAAATTTTTGTTATGAGCTAATTACTTTACAGCATATATTTCAATTTACACCTTGTGCTTTCTAAACCACAAAGCCTGTTCTCTCGGCAGGTATTCTCAGCATTATGTGTTTCGGAATGTTTAGTACAAAGTTAACAATAATTGTGAGGGTTTCACGTCCCAAAACCACGATAAGATCATGAGGGACGCCGTAGTAGGGGGCTCCGGCAATCTAGACCACTTGGGGTTCTTTAACGTGCGCCCAAATCTGAGTGCGCGGGCCTCTAGCATTTCGCCTCCATCGAAATGCGGCCTCCTCGGCCGGGATTCGACCCCACGACCTTGGGGTCAGCGGTTGAGCACCCTAACCAATAGACCACCGTTGCAGGTCGTTCACTCAAATGGCAGTGTACGACGACATTCATCGACATGCCTGCTTATTTCACGCTTAATTTAAGGCAAAAGAAAAGAGAACTTTTTGCTAAAGAGAGCAAGACGAATAGTAGTACGTTCTTACTATTGACTCCCACAGTTGCATTCGTAAGTTTCAATATGCAGCGTCCGCGCATGTACCGTGCGCATTGCGGAACGCACAGTACGAATGTTTCTTCTATGTACGTGGCCACAAGAGCACTGCGCCCTTCTTCAAACCGAATCGACTACACAAACAGTGGTGAACTGTTAGCGCACGTACTGTGTATCCTCATTAACTGACCCTTAATTTTTCTACTTTTCTTTTTCATTCTCTGTTATATATATATATATATATATATATATATATATATATATATATATATATATATATATATATATATATATATATATATATATATATATATATATATATATATATATATATATATATATATATGTACCCTCTTTCCCCTTCCCAAAAGTAGCGTAGCCAACCAAGGTTGCTTGGTTAGCCCACCTGATTTTCACACACCTTTTATTTTCCTCTCCTCCATTCTCGCTCTTTCTGTGTGTGCAAGTCATGCTGTCATTGTCCTCAAAGTAAATGCCGCATTAATCTATCACTCGCTTGTGCAGGGCTACGTTCACTGCATTCAGTAATTCACCTACAGACGAAGCAGGTTTAATGAGTAAGAATATACGGGCAAGCCAGCACATACATGCATAATCATGAAGGCTGATACGGCATCCTGCACATTACTAACCGTTATAATGATTAATTGAGACACGCGATGACGGACCCATCTGTTTGTGACAAAGCAAACGTCGTGAAAAGGGGCTTCTGTCGCGCGAAGATGCGTGCACCCGTTCGGAAACGACAACTGCAGATGGCATGTAAAGCTGTCGGAGTCGCTAAAATAGGCACGTTGGGTTTTGCCTCATCTGCTTAGTAAGCAGGTTCGTTAATGGCTGGTGTGCGGTTTTCGTTTCGACGCGCTGGTAGCTGTGAATGTTATTGTACAGATAACTTGGTTGGCGAGGCACAGAAGAGCGCGCTGTTTTTGTTGCTTGTAATGTAGCTTCGAGAAATACGGAAGGTTCATCGAAAGCTCTCTACATCTATGTAGAGGCGCGCTCAATATGACTTGCAACACGGGAGCGCGTGGCCTCACTGTTCAAAGGTTGTGCTAGGCTTCAAATTGTTTTATTTCAACAACTAAATATTATTTTCTTATCTGGGATCTTACCCAAGTGAGAGAAACGCGTTTAGTAATGGAAATAAGGGCTAGTGGAAGCCATGCGCAATCTTTGAACTCGTGAGGCCACGCGCTCCGGTGTTGCAAGTCATATTGAGCGCGACTGTACAGTCGCGCGCGATATGAAGGTTATCGCGCGAGCGTTGACCGGTACGCTCGCGCGATAACCTTCATATCGCGCGCGACTGTAGGTGCAAACCGTTAATATGTTCTCCAATTGAGCTGTCCACGCTTACTGCAAGCTAGAAAGAACACATGAAACGTGAATGTACACGAGGGTGAAGGGCTTCATTGATTGGTGTTCTTTTTCTTTTTCTTTTTTTTTCTTTTTTGCCTGACGTCAAGGAACGTTTTTCAGAAACCTACTGAAGCGCTCAAGTGGTGGGACGAGCGGGAGATATATATAGAGAGAACTTAATTGGATCCAGCGGATTGCGGACCAGGTCCCCGCCTAAACGGTGGTCAGTAGCCCTTGGGCCCTGGCAGTGTTTTCAGCCAGCTGGACAGCCCATAGTTGGTCTTCCGGATCCTATATATACTATATAAGCAGTACGGCCTCCCACTGCTCATCATTAACTATTTTGCGGACCTGTAGAGACACCTGAGGACAAGCCCACAGCCCATGTTTCAGATCCGCCCGTTAAGAGAGACGAGCTGTTAGGCTAAATACACGGCTTCTTTATAGTCACTGCGTTTATTATTGCCGCGTCTGAGAAATAACATCCTAGTTTTCCATACCTTCAAACGATACTTTATGACGTAGATACTGCTCCCAACAACGTGACCTGTCCTTTCCGTCCTTTCCATTCCTCCTCTCCAAGACGTAGCGGTGTGCTTCCTTATTGGCTGCAGAAATATTAGTTTTCTACCCGACAACCAAGCCACTGTCGTCCCGTTTGGCGTGTTGCACAGAATTATTTTTTTTTCTGTTGGACAGAAACTTTTCGTAAGCTTACGCAACTGGGAAAAAAAGGGGGGTTTGCGCGAAAAAAAATTTGTGTTTGTTTTATTCTCGGTCACACCGCAACTGAATGAATGACCGTAGCGCAAAGAAGGCCGGAAGTGTTGTCCTCGTTAAAACGAGTACCGCTTGTTTTCATAAGAGAAAAACTCTTGTTAGACATGGATCGCGCTCAGCGGGTTCGTGCCAACGTGCGTGCTGGCAGTCTTCCCTATACATTCCCGTGTCCTTGACCACTCCCGCCTCTAGCATTTTGAGCACTGCAACAGCATAGCACAAAAACGAAGAAAACACAGAAGAGGGGGTGCACAAGGAATGCCGGCCTCCCCCTTAGCTTTCATTCATCGATAGATAGCGCACACGTTTCCCTTCGTATACACAACACGGTGGTCCGAGCGCTGGAACAGTCGGAGCTGTTCCAACACTCCGACCCGCCTTGCATGCGGCAGTCGCTGCGCTTTGCGAGGTGCGTTTCCAAGAGCGAGACGCTTCTTCAATTGCACAGATGAGCAGGGACGAGGCGACGCTAGAGAAAACTCTCACACGCTTACCGAATGTGCAGGTGTTAGCCCTTTCTACTGCAGACTCCGAAGTGGCAGCTGCTTATTTATTGCGAAATTTTAGGAGCAGCTGCTAGCGGTTGCTAGATGCAATTACCGTTGTACGTTGGGAAATTTCGGCAAAGATGGAGTCGGAGGTAGGACGCCTTTCGAGTAAAGAAAAAAAAGTGCGCTGATGCGAGCAAGCAGCCCCCGGAGGGATGCGCTGCTCGTACTTGCGTGATGTCTACGAAAGTTGCGGCGCGTGGATAATTAACCCCACGCTTCGAGAGTTACGAAACGTCGTGAAAAGGTGGCGCGCAGTACCCTGCATACTCGAGCACGCACGGCCGCAGCTGTCACGGGAGGCAAAGCGCGAACGTTAATGCAAAATTGATGCATGTATTTCCTACTTGAATGTATAGTACGCGTGCACAAGACTAACAGGGACGACGATTGAGGCGTTATGAGAGGTATTAACATGTAATGTACATATATTACCTAAAACCACACTTTCGGCCATAAATATTATCCCGGGTTTCCAGATATACGCACTGTGAAATCCAAACAGACACCATCGAGCATTTCGCATTCAGATTTTCTGTTGAATGTAAGCTTAAAAGTGCACAATACTTGCCAACCCGGCGCACGAGAACCACAGAAACATAAAGACAAAAACACCTACAAACTAAGCGATATATGTGCAAATACGAAAACACTAAAATAATAACGATCGAAAAATGTGTAAAATATCAGATTTGAGAACTATTTTTGGTACTCTTGGCTTCTCAGCAAACTTTACTGTTGTGCGTGCAGCGCTGTGGTCGTCCATTCCTGATAGCCGCCTGAATACAAATGAAGTTGCGCATCTATTTTTGCAGTAAACGCAAGAACTCAGTACATCTGTCAAGAAAGCATCACAGTAAAATGGCACGTGAGAAAGCGAAATCGACGACCAGCCGTTTTTGCAGCACGTAGCCACAGGGAAGTCCATGCGGATTTCCCAGAAAGAAAGCTTTTTAGTTGCCGAAAAATTCGCCTATTCCTGGGTCGAACCCGGGACCAACGCCTCTCCGGGGTGATCGCTCTATCAATTGACTAACCGGGAAGCAGTAAATTGGCAGCGTGTGGACGCAACTAAGATGACAGATCAAGACAATTAACCTGGTAAAAAAAAAGGGGGGGGGTTAGCACGAAAAAATTTGTGTTTGTTTTGTTCTAGGTCACACCGCAACTGAATGAATGACCGCAGCACAAAGGATATCTTGTAAGAAAGATATCTCTGTTATATCTGCCTTTTAGTGGCACGGGCACTGAGTGACACAATCGCTTACCTTCCAAGCATATCCGGTAGAGCCCGTACTTCCGGGTTTTCTGAATACTCATGACAAGTCTTCTGTAAAATAGAAATCGGTGGTTTTGCTTCAAGTTAAGAGTTATATTGGATGAATATGATATCGCAGCATAACTTTACTAAAAACAAGGTCCAGTTAACTCTCAGAATCACTAATGAAAAGTAATCGACTAAGTTCAATAGAAGATTGTGAGCCGCTGGGATCGTTGTGGCCTCTGGCGGAGGAGATCTCAACCACGCGCTCCTTTCTACGTGGCCTCTGAGATCTGCTTCGACAGCACTAGAAAGACAACGTAAAACCAAGCAATACAGCAGGGCATACAAACGGCGACGAGCGAGTCCCACTGCCACCACCTAAGTACAGCGTTGAGGTCACCTCCAGACTTTTGTTTGTTACTTTTGCGTCATTGGTTTGAGGAATGGAATTTGGAGCGTACAGTTAAACCTCAAATTCAGGACGTCGTAATCAAGTCGTCTTTCGCCACGATGAAAGGAGTCTGTACAATGAAGAATAATTAGCACAGGCAAAATCATTGTCGTTGAATCATTGGTCAAGCATTGAGCAAAATCGAAGCCCCCTTTTTTTACGTTAAGAGGGGGGGGGGGAACCTTTTTTTGGGTAGACCTAGAAAATATATGAATGGCACAAATCGCATTAGTACCAGACTTGCCTGGTAATCGCATAATAATTTCTATATAGCCCTTGAGCTAATATCTTCCAGAGACTGGCGCCACGTTCAGCGGTGATAATTTCTCTTAATTGCGCGTTGAGAGCCCGCACGTAGCGCGCCTGAATGAACTTAGATTTCTTCGTCATTTGAGCGACAAGATTCAATCTGCCCATTAAAAAACAATTTTCGTTCTTTCGTTCCCCATAGGAGCACTGATTTCAGCTTCTCGGAAGCTTCAACAAAAAACTAAAAAAAAAAGGAACAGCTGCTTTTTTTTTCTCTTTTTTTTTCGCAACTACGTAGGATCCATATGGCGAGGATATAATTCGATTGCAACAGATTTAAAACGTCCATCTAGGAACGACTGGACTTTGTCTGCTTTAAAGGGAAACGATCTGTGTAATCGCTCTCATTACTTTCCCGTTGCTGAACGTCTCCCAGGTAATCAGCTGCAGGGCTAGAAAGGATTAATTTCACGTAGTGCGTGTGTTAACAGATGTATACATTCTTTTTTTAGTTTCTTTTCGATTAAATGGAAAAAAAAAGTATGATCAATATAAGGAGAAACCTAATTGTAGTCATTATAGGTGCACTTATATGACTCATAGTTAGGACTGTGCAGCGCTCACAAAAGGGACAAGGGACAGAAGAAGTACACGAGACATGCGCTGACTATCAACTGAATTTTCATTCCGACAAAACACGAAAAGGTAAACAAGAAGATATATCATCGAGTCACATGACTTGTGCTCAAAACCAAAAACGAAAAGCACATCCCTGGCTGCCACCCCGCAACATAGCATGCGCACAACGAGTTTTAAGTCGCGTTGCCGCACGTGCTGACCGAAAACTCGTATTCTCTATCCCAAAGATTTATCGATGGCTGGCTAACGCATCTTTCTAGCTTCTTCTAATGTGGAAGGCCTCTATAATTTCTCGGGCCTTCCACATTATAAGAAGCTATGAAAGATGCGTTAGCCAGCCATCGATAAAGCTTGGGATAGGGAATACGAGTTTTTGGTCAGCACGCGCGGCAACGCGACTCAAAATTCGTTGTGCGCATGCTATGTTGCGGGGTGGCAGCCAGGGATGTGCTTTTCGTTTTTCGTTTGGAGCACAAGTCATGTGACTCGATGATATCTTCTTGTTTACCTTTTCCTGTTTTTTCGGAATGAAAATTCAGTTGATAGTCAGCACATGTCTCGTGTACTTCTTCTGTCCCTTGTCCCTTTTGTGAGCGCTGCACAGTCCTAACTATGAATCAATATCAACTCGCTCAATTTTCTGTTCTAAGGCACTTATATGACGATTAAACGGATTGCAATAGCACTTATTCGACAGGTAAAAAATATTCTCACAGCCCGAATACTCCACAAGGCTTTATAAGCGGGCCGCCGTTAGATGAGTTCTCTTATTCCACTTCATCGATGCACTATCAACCTTCTTGGGTTCAACTAACGTGAACAATCGACAAACGGGAGAACGGGAAGAATTTTTTCCAGATACGTGTGACAATATGCGTCTATTCTAATTCTGTGAAGCAGCTTAGAAAGCGCACGCCCTGTCAGACCTGTAGCCGTTTTATCTACGTTCTTGCGTTCTAAGCCCGTATTGCCGCCATACAAGTAGTTCTTTCAAAATTGATAGCCTTTTTATAGGTTTTGATAAAAACAGGCGTGCACAAAGCACAGTTGCCAAGCGGGCTTGTATTGTGTTTTTTTTTTAGTTTCTGATTTATCGCGTTATTTTATCGGTTTGTCCATAGGAACTTTTCTTCGTCTTTCTTTTTTTTTTTTTTTTTTGAGAATTCCTCCGAACTGGGGTGCAAAGGTTCCACTCGTAAAGATTATTTTACGTGGTCACGTGCATTTTGAAGACTGCGTCAGGAGCATTTTAGTGGTCGCTAAAACACGAACACTTTTAAAACCTTACGCTGGAACACTTCTCCTACGTTATAGGTACACCGGAACACTTAAAACTTTTTTTTTTCTGAAATTGAGCTTTTAGCTTTATTCTTTAACCTTTTTTTTTTATTATTGAAATGGTGAAATAGGAGAGGTTGGTGCCATTATGGTGGCACCGGCTACTCCTTCTCGCTTAGTAGACAAAATACGTACTAAGAAAAATAATAAGGTCACACAATGCAATACAGTAGAACACACGATGTGAAAATACAGCACAACCGAACATTACATGAGAGTTCAAATAAGTCTAATAGGATCGTATGTGCACAAGTGTCGTATCACAAGTTCAGATAGGGAGAGTCAGTTCACATGTAGAATTTCAAACTCAAATATTCTGTAATGCTTGACATACACAGCAAAACACACTGAGGCAAATGATTACACATAAAATCAAACGCACACCACAATATTACACTGTTCCTTTAGTATGAAGGGGAAGGCGACATCGAGTACAGTAGTTCAATATTTCCATAAAATATTTGATTCTTCAAGAAACTTCTTGAAGGCGACAAGCACTCTTTTCTGAAGGCCTGCCGTTGGCCATGGAATAAAGCAAAAGATTGCTTATTCGGCACCTATTCTCCAGGGGTTATCGCAAACTACCGAGGAGCGTCTTCAGAGGTTACTGGCAAGGGGGCTAAGGGTGTGCCTTGGAGTCCCACAGGCAACCTCGAGTTCTCTCGTAATCGCTGAAGCTCGTCACCCGCCATTTTCCGTGATACGAACGGTCGAAACTTGTCGCCACGTTTACCGAATTCTAACTCAGCACGATACGCATCCATTGAACCTCGCACTTATCGAAAGAAATAAGTGTAAGCTACACAGTATTGTTCAAGAACATAAAGCATTATTACCGAGATATGAGTTAAGCAGAGTAAATATTAATTTCCCTCCTTGGATGCTGCCAAGACCAAACATACAGTTGTCGGTCGAGGGAATAATATCTAAAAGGGACATGATCACGATTTTCGCGCAGCAGCTGGCACTATTCCAGATTCATATCCTATATCCGCAGTATAGTCACGTGTATACAGACGGTTCTTGCCATGAAAATTCCTCCACCTCAGCTTTTGTCACTCCACACTTGGCAGTAGAGCAGACATTTAAATTATGTAGAGTGACGTCTTCTACTGTTGCGGAACTGTTTGGAATTCTATCCGCGTTGCGCTTTATAACATCAGTAAAAAAAGCGCAAAAATGGGTCATTTTTAGCGATTCAAAGGCCGCTCTAGCATCGTTGCAAAGTGATAGAAAAAATTCTGTAAATTCTTCCCTATTATATGAGACCCTAAAGGAACACACAAAAGCGACAGCAATGAATCACGTGATCGCATTTCAACGGATACCAGGTCACTGCAGCATTCCAGGAAACACTGCAGCGGACGCCGCGGCAAATCGGGCACACAATAACGAAGAGACAATTAGTCTTCCAATTTCACGCAATGAAATCCGTCTACTTCTGAGAAAGATAACCGATAGCCTCACCAAAGACAATTGGTTCGATGAAAGGTCTAAAAGTTCGGAATTATATTTAATAGACCCTTGCATAAAGCTATGCATTTCATCAGATTTAAGAGAAAATAGGAGATTTGAAACATTAGTCCACCGCCTACGGCTTGGCACAGCATTTACGCGACACTTCCTACACAGGATAAAACGTGCGTCTAGTACAGAGTGTTCCTGCGGCCACCCTGACGAAGATGTACATCATATACTTATCGAGTGCAAAAAATATGAATCGCAACGAAAAGTTCTACGAGCAAGTCTGCTACTTTTAGATACAAGGCCTTTCACAATGAAGAAAATACTAGGTCTTTAACCCTTTGTAGGTCGTCCTATATTTTTGACATGGTGACATAAAAATTGGCTGTGCTTTATTGATATAAACTAGATAGAAATAGTATGAAACAAATTTCATCAAAATCAAGCCAGTAGTTTACTGAAAAAAAGTGGGACATATATTTCCCACTGACTCATGAGAGGGCTTTCAAAAAGTGGGAGAACACTGTCCCACTGCCTCATGAAGGCACCATCTCGCGATTGCATCAACGGGAATTTTGGGATGAAACGGCCGAAGCAAGTGGTACAGTCTCACTTCTAAAGTTGTAAAGAGGAAAGTTGTGCGGACCTCCTTTCAGCAGGAGAACGCCGCCTGCAGTTGCGTCTCTTGAACCTTCAAAGTGCTGTGGTATGTTCCTGTAAAGCTTACTTCACCGCATGCACCAAACACATTTTTTTGTCCATTTGGCTGTCCTTGCTTTTGCTGTCGAAATTGTCGAGTACAGATGTTATCCCTGAACATGTGCCTACATTTCAAGAAGTATATGATATCAAGAAAAATATTTCCACGCATAAATATCCGCAATGGCAGTCAAGGCGGTCAAGGCGGTGGCAGTCAATGGCAGTCAAATATGACTACAAGTGATCCGCAATGGCGCTGCGGGATTAGCGGGATAATTTTGCAGGGGATTGTTCCGATGCATTTATCGGTCAAGCTATTTCGCAAATTTACAAAAACACGCGACGACTGGAAGCTAAGGTTGCTTCTCTCAAAAACCAGAAAAAGAGGAAATTATCCGGCATTTTGATTGGTTGGTTCTATGTATCTCAAGACGAGGAAAATTCAGAAGCGATCATAAAAAAAATTGACCGAAATTCAACGCTATTTTAACACTACATCCGCCCTTCGAAAGCATGGTAAAAGAATTTTTTTTCGAGATTACGAAGACTTATATAAGATATGAGTGACTTAATGTTGCGCTAATTGCAACGGGTGATGTGGGAGAAATTTTTTCTGTAGACGGAAAAGTGGGACGTATGTGTCCCACTTCCGCACAAAGGGTTAAAAAGTTTCAGAGGATTCCTAAGCATGTTCTCATGAGATCAGAATACTAAAGCGTTTTTTACGAAGTACGTCGAGTATTCTTATGCTCTTTCCTTCTCCCCTTCGAGTCGATATTCAGTATCAATGATATGCGAAGCATGCATCAAGAAGTTTGCTACGTGGCACTTTTAAAATGAGCATAACGTTACGAGGCGGATGGATGTAGTACTCAGTAAACATGTGTAGAAATTTTATGCGAATTTAAGAATCTTGAAAACATGCAAATGAGACAGCTGGTTGTTCGTAGTTATCTAATAACGCCACCGCTAACGTGCGCAGTACCAGCACCAGCGCAGTAGTTGTGTGCACATCGTGGGACTTACCAGGAACGCCCACTACACTGTCGTCTATACTGGTGACTACACTGGGTAACTTATGGTATGACATGACGTCAGAACGAACGCTAGACCACATACGTCTGTTACCGAAACGAAGTGCGTTCTACGGTGTGACGATGTGAATATCAGACGCGACTTTCGTTAGCGTATTCCCCCCAGGGTCAAGCAACGCTTGAATATAGCTTGCTCAATCATAGCAATTCAAAAGTAACGTTTATTAGACTGCAATAAAAGTGGAGTCAACACTGGAACCACAATTGACGTTAACCTGGCATGACGTCTGTGTCATAGGTTAAAATATGTAATGTTTATTGCTTTCTTATAAAATTAGATAGCCAGCACTGCAACTACAATTGAAGAAGCACCGACCTTACGCCTGCATAGCGTCTTTTTCGAAAGGAGTTTCAAGACTTGGCATGGGTCTGTGGTAGAATACCTGATTGCCACGCAGAACGCTTGGGATCGATTCCTGCCGAGATTCCTGATTTTTTATCTTTGCATTCGTCGGGTCTGAGCTACCGATGTCAGTTCCTCTTAACGCTCTCACATTTAAGTTTCTAATGTCTGTGCTCGCTGTTCTGGGGTAGATATAAACTTTCAATCACCTGTGGCGCATACCCGCGTACCATGACCCGTGTTATACGGGTATGTGCCACACATGTATGGAGGAACGGGTCTGACGATGTACGTGACAAGATTTTCACTTTATTCATGTCGTGACAAGACAGTCATATTCCTCAAGCTCCGTTAGCCTCCCATACACCAAGTTGAAGCGGTGATCATGTGAGCACCTAGACGTAGGCGGCTAGACAAAAAACTTCGAGGACGCTTGAGCTTCGTCTTCAAGAGTAGAACGCGATAGTATGCGCGCCGTGAGCATCACGTTCACAATTGCTTGCCTGACTTCGTTCCTCGGCGGATGCCTCAATGGTGCCGCAAGGAAACGAACAGCTGTGCGCGTAACTTTGGCAGTTTTAAGCTATTCTAGAATGCCTATTGTAAGTACAGTTGTTAAATGCCCACTGCGCCAAAATTCTTCCTTTTCGCGAATCAGCGAAGGGCCCACTACGCGTCCGTAAGGCAACACGTGAGCCTATGCAGCTGCTCGCTTTGTTGATGCTTGTGCTGCTGATGATGATTAAATATGTCTGAGTGCTTTGTAATAGGTGGGCCTTTAAAACACCCACTCATTGCGAAATTCACGTGTTTTGACGCCTCACGCGATTCTACGCTTCCGCCACGCAATATTACATGCGTTAAGGAGACTTCTTCTACTACGTACATGACATTCATATAGTGTTTATTTTTTTTTTCAGCGCAGTTTAACGCAATAGCGTATGTCTGGTACAACACCTGCTTGCCACGCAGAAGGCTTGTGTTCGATTCTCACTCGTACCAAAGATTTTTATTATTTTGTTTTTATTTGCATCTTTCGGAATTTTTCGCTCACGGACAACGCCGATTTTACGCTCGAAACCACCGACGCCGACGACTACACCGACATCGACGCCGACATCGGAATTTCAGCAAAACGAGCACTTTAACGCTATCGAGTTTAAACGCTTTCGCGTAATAATTGGTACAACGGTGACGAGGGGCCTGTTATCTGTCACAGTACCTTGATACAAAGCACAGTACGAGATTGACGAGAAACGTGGAGACCCATATCGCAATAACGTTTCAGAAACTCATTTGGAATCATACCATAATACGGTGACTTCTTAGCTCCCACCTTCTGTGGTAATGTTATCGTGCTTTCCCTGATACTGACTTGACTTGGGACATGCGTTATTGGCATTTCACAAGTTGACTGAAAATCAGTATACCGTGAGTTAACACTGAGTTGAAAATTTTCTTTAATTCTTCAGCAATCAAAGCTAGATTGCTGCAAATGCTACCATGGACACGGAAAAATAAATAAATAAATAAATAAATAAATAAATAAATAAATAAAATATTCTGTGATCCGTTCTTCAAGTAATCATATCGTTGTCGTCACAGCTTGCAACTCGAACCATTAAAATTTTTTACGAACTTGCACTCACATAGTCGAGCTGAAGTCATCAGCATTCTGTTCAGCACGTGCGATAAGCACTATATAGGATGAATCGCGATACGAGTCAATCGCATATCATCATCATCATCATCATCATCATCATCATCATCAGCCTGTCTACGCCCACTGCAGGGCAAAGGTTCTCCTATGTTTCGCCAATCAACCCGTTCCTGTGCTTTCTGCTGCCACGTTATACCTGCAAACTTCTTAATCTCATCTACCCACCTAATTTTCTGTCTCCCCCCTCACGCGTTTGCCATCTCTTGGAATCCAGTCAGTTACCCTTAATGACCAGCGGTTATCCTGCCGACGTGCTACGTGCCCGGCCCATATCCACTTCTTCTTCTTGATTTCAATTATGATATCCTTAACCCCCGTTTGTTCCCTGACCCACTCTGCTCTCTTCCTGTCTCTTAAGGTTACACCTATCATTTTCCTTTCCATCGCTCGCTGCGTCGTCCTCAGTTTAAGTTGAACCCTCTTTGTAAGTCTCCAGGTTTCTGCTCCGTAGGTAAGTACCGGTAAGATGCAGCTGTTATATACCTTCCTCTTGAGGGATAGTGGTAGACCACCATTCATGATTTGATAATGCTTGCCGAATGAGCCCCATCCCATCCTTATTCTTCTAGTTATTTCACTCTGATGGTTCGGCTCCGCGGTTACTACCTGTCCTAAGTAGACGTACTCCTTTACAACTTCCAGTGTCTCGCCACCTATCGCAAAGCGCTGTTCTCTGCCAAGATCGCATATAAGGTTTACTTATTCGCTTATATTTCGAAACTTATTAGGAAACACATATGGATCACTGAAAAAATTCATAGTTGGCTCAGGCAGAACACTTGTCGGCTATGTACAATGGTACATAGCCGGCCGGCAAGTTTTCCCGTGTTGCAGCATTATCAGCACCACCAGTGCCACAAATGGCCTATTGTTCTCATTAATCGTGGACTCCAGAGAACCTGGTTGATTATACAATGAATTTCTCGTTCGTACTCCGAGACACAACAATAGTGGGAAGACGCTATATATAGTGCGTACTTTATGCCAGTCAGAATTGTGATTTTTAGACATTCCTGTTCACGCACTGTATATTTCTCTTCTCGAGCTGCATCATCTTTCCTGCACATTCTGTTGCCCCTCACTCTTCCTCACTCCGACTTCTTTCAATATTTTATTTCCACATCTTTATTTTTTTTTCTCTAAACTTCTTTTACTCATCTTTTGGCATTCTTCGTCAGTACATAAACCTCTCCCTGTTGTTGCTATTCCTTTTTGATATTCCTCTAGCGCAACTACTTCAGTGCCCGACTTCGGTGCTTTGAATGGCAAATTCGAGTCAGCCTCGCTGACTATGCAAATTAAGTAGCCAGATATCGCTCCGGCGTAAGCGCGGCCCCTCGGCGCTGGCGCACGCCAGGGACGCCAGCCAATGTGTCCCTAAACTACCTAGCCAGACGCTGTTCGAAACGCAGCGCGCGCGCTTGGTGCTTGAGTATGCCTCGTGCATTTGCTCTCAACATTCTTATTCCGTGCAAGCTTCTCCTGTTGCCGTACGTCGTCCCGTTGCGGAATTCCCATGGTGCAGCCGTCGTCTCTACATGGGAGTCTGTCCTTTATTCTTACAGCTGCGAATGCATATAGGATGCCCGACTCCTTTGTATAATGCACTGACAGCTTTCTGTTCGTTTATTTCTTGCGACTATTGTTGCGCCAGAGGGCTGTTAAATATTTTTGTAAGAAAGCGACGTACGTAGCAAAGGATGAAAACGTGCGCCACTGCCATCAGTTTCCATTAGTGATAACTAAACTGAACTTCACCTCACTTTCCGCTGATGCTGAGAAAAACTAGAGTTCCCTAAATCGAGAATTTCCTTAATTTCCTTAGTTCTTCACATTTTTTATTCCGTGTAAAACCCAATATAATAATGTGTAGAACCCTATGATACTGTGCATCGGCGTGTATCTGTGGGCTTGAAGATTATGCTGCATGGAGAAATATATCTCCGTAGCAACCATGAGTAAGTTGTCATTTTGATTGAACACAACTATTTGTGCCTCACCGTGGAAAGAAAGAACGCACAAGAGTAAAGAAGGCATGCTAACAAGGTCCCCTGGTATACGTTTCGCACAAAGGAGAATTGGCTTGCGACACTCATGAGGGCTCGAACTTGGTAGGCGTATAAATTGTGAACAGCATAAGTGTTTCTGCGTTAACTAAAGCCAATATAAGGGCTTGAGTGTCAGGCATTCTACATGATGTGCTTGTCGTGAGACATGTTGCGAACACACGCGAATAAAGCAAAAATATGCTCCATGTATCCGGACTCCCCTTTTCCCAAAATCTCTCTATTTCTCTCCCTCGCCACGTCTATGGAAGAAAGTGCAGTGAACTTAATGTCATCTAAAACAAGTTGGATTACCTTGCCTTACTGGAAAGGCACGAAAGCAAGGAGCAAATAATGCACAGAGAGGAGTTAAAAAACACCGAGAAAGCACATCTTTGTCTGTAGAGGTTGATAACTAGGCTTTCCATCTCCACAATTCCAGAGTTTCTTTCAAAGTTCTTTTTCTCTATTTCTTGCTTCCGACTCCTTTTCTTTTTTTTGCTTGTATCTCTTTGTGCTCTTTGTATATCGCCTTTATTTTTTCAACGGCGTACTTAACGTTCTTTCGCCGTGTTGTTTCCGTTTGTTAACGAGCTCGTGTTGAATGGGATCACTCGTGTCGTCATAACGACGTTTCCTGCGAAGTGCTCTTGCTAACGAGCTGGCTCGGCGACACGATGTACGTGCGCGCGTACAGGTTTGAGCCACCGCAATACACCGCACACCGCAAACTCTGGTATAGTGACGAATATACGGAGCGCATTCACACACAGCGCAGGCGGCACGTAAAAGGGGGCGCATCACCGCTTGGCTGCCCTCGTGAGCGAGGAGAAACAGCGATTCGTTCCAACTGCGTCCATGAAATATTCAGCTGACAAAGTAAGCTTTTACTCGGCAAATGAAGTCGAGCTGGGAATAGCTAACGACTCTGTCAACCGTCAGGATGCTGGACCCTATGCTTTAAAGCGAGCAAACGCCGCAACGTGTTACTGGCTGCGTCGCTAAGCGTTGTTTCGTAATCTCTCAGAAACAGCAATTCACGTTTAAGTTGCATCAGAACAAGAAGAAATCCTCGAATACGACACCTCGTCGTATTTGTTCATAGGCACTAGAATGCGCATGACTTTTTTATCTCCTCTAAATCATAGTTGTGTGCGTGTATGTTGGGGGGTGGAGGGGGGGGGGGGGGGGGACGGAGGGTGTTATTTCTTGCTGGGTCTCTGAAACAAGTGCAGTTGCACATGATGAACATAACTTCCTTAGGTTTCCACGTAGCTCGCGACTCGCAAGTTAACGGAATAACGAAGCGAAATTAACCGGTGTATAGCAATATACTGCGTAGTTCACGAACGCGCTTACCAAAGAAACAAAGTGCCATCGTAAATTTCTAATTAGGCAAAGCATGACACACCTCATAACTCAACCGACCCTGAGCTCGCTCCATGATTACAACATAGCTCGAGCGAGTGCTGTAATTCTTACTGACTCGCGTTTTCGGGGAGGCCCTCGTCATTCTGCGCGTCATCCAACACCCTGCCGCCGCTTGAAATACTTCACTTTTCATTGTTAATGAGCGCGTTATTATGACGGTCATCTTTCTTGACGGCGGGAACGTTCTCAGAATGGCGAAATGGCAGCCCGACTCGTTCATGGGTATTTTTATTCGTTCTTCTCAGCGTGTAATGAGGTTGCCTCTCTCTGGTGTAGTAGCCTCGTTTCCAGGAACGAATAATATGTGTGCATAATCATCGCTAAAGCATGCTGTACTAGAGAACGCATCGGGCCAAAGCTGTTTCGCTGTAGTTCACTGCATAGAAACGTCTGATACGTATTTTATTTTCGTGCAACGTTAACCGCGTGCTTCTGAAAAAGTTATCCGATAACTTATTGGAGTACTCGCGTCGAATTCCCGATAAAAGCAAATTCTCCATCTAGACAAAGAACGGCGGTAACGCTGTCCTGGTGAAGCGTGCTAGACAAGGTTAGCTTTTATTGTGTTTATGAGGTCGGCAGAAGCAAGGGGGAAAAAAATAACGTATACACACAATAAGTAAAATTTCACATGATGAGCACAGATTAGATATTTACATATATTTAGTCACTTGAGGGACCTCACACAGTTCACCTCGTCGCTGCAGTCGATATGCGGAGTCGCTGGGGTGGAATTAGCAGTTTTAGCAGAGCTAAGACTTCTTTTTTTCATACTAGTGAGAAGTGAATATGTGTTGCACGAATGACTTAAGATAAAGCATTTCTAAAGGTTCAATTGGCAACTTCACCTCGGCGTTCCTGCTGGATGACAATCTACAAAATGCAGCCTACCTTATGGAATACCGGTCACTGAGAATTACGACAGTGGTTCTCACACAGCGCCTGCGTTGCCTGCATCATTCTTTTTACGTGTTCCTTAAGTTTTGCGCTGCTGGTCTCAATAACTGAGGTTGTTGTCTACGTAAATGCGTATCACTGCATTGGATAATACGCATTAGCCGGATGATACGCATTAGTTGACATCAACGATCATTTAGCTTAATTTTATTCATCACGTACAAGTCGCAAAAAAAAAAAAAAAGATTAGAGCAGGTGACTTGTGGCCGGAGCGGCAAAAATGCGACACGTGGCGCTGTTGTTGCCTGAGCGCGCCGATAACGAGAGTGCCATGCACGTTCTATTTTCCAGAGCAGGGGTGGCCGACAGAAATCAGCCTATCTCGCTGCTGGCGCATACGAAAGCCCTCATCTAAAGCTAAAACAAAAAGAAGAAAAAAACAACAACAAGAAATGTATTCATGCCCGCAGCAACGTTGGCGCATGGTTTTACAGATAAGCAGTGAGCAAGCTATCCTTTCAAATGCAAGATGTTGGAGTGCTTTCCGCTGGCCACCCCTCCATTGGAAAATGGAACGTGCTTGGCACTCTTGCTGTGGCCGTGCCCTGGAACAACAGCGCCGAGTGTAGCAATTTTGCCGCTCTGGCCACCGATCACTTGTGCTAATCTTTTTACGCTGCGACTGTACGTTACGCTAGGCATCGCTATAGCCGCGGTTACGGGTAATTCAGACAAGATAAGCCGACACTGGTCTTATTCAGCCAACACTAAACGAACACTAACCTACGTTGGCCATCAGTTAGACGAACGAAACTAGCCAACGCTAGCCCTCATCAATCATTATTAAGCTTAGCCAACATACGCCGTTATTAAGTAGTGATAAGCGGGTGTGGTAGCATGCCAGTAGGTACGGTAGCGTACTGGTAGGCGTAGGAAACGCCCTTCACACGTAGAAAAGTGGGGTGGGGGGTTCACGCTGTGGTGTGCTCCTTGCTCATAAAAGGAAAATCGAGGGGAACGTGTGGGGAAGATCTTTACAGTGTTGCGACGTTCATGCGTCCGACAGGAGATGTGCTAAGTCACAAACGCAGCGCAATACAGGGGCATGGGGTGGTGCAGAGGCCGAGTTGTTTGCTCAGAAATTAGCACGAATGCTCCATTTCGTCTGTTTCTGCGATGCAAGAGCACACGCAACATCCACTCGAAGTGCTCCAAGAAGGGACCCACCACCTCGGTCATCGGTCAGCGTGTAAGGGTTGACGGAGGAGAGCGGAGGAAAAGAAAAAAGTGCAATGCAAATACGCCGAGCGGGCTGCTTGGCCCCGAGGGAAGCACGTCGGGCCTGCATTCGTGCGTCGATACAAGCATCTTTATTAGCGTGCCAGAGAGGAACAATCGCTGGTGGTGAAGTCGACAGTCATGACACCCGCGTCCTGGTTTACCTTGCCCGCCTTCGCAACCCGTGCCGTTCCTGTTGTACCTCTATGCGTTATTCACATTTTTTTTATTTCTTGGTTACTTGGTACGCTTTTGGTGAGTCATGCCCTCGGAGCGTTGCTCCTCATATCTTGCGTTGCAAGTGTGCTCTTGTTTTAGTTTTTAACCAAAGCGTTTGTGTTCTTCTGTGCATAGCGACATCTGCAGGAGAAGCACTGTGTTGTGGAGTGCGGCGCGTACGTCTGCGTATCTGTAAAGAATTCGTCGATTGGTTGCTGATGTTTCCAGGCTCCAAACGGCGTTGTCGTTTCTGTTTACAAAGGGAAGGCGTCACGGGGTGTGACGACTAAATTGCCTAGGGGAAACAGCAGGCGGCTTTCCCGCACGGATTAATCACGTTAGCGCGCCGCGCAAGCCCGTGTTTGTAAAAGGCCTCGGTCGAGTGAAGCTCGGTGGTTCTTTTCGAACAGTCACCGTTTTCACTCCGAACTCTAAGGTCTTGTTCATGATCTGTTTATTTTTGCCTTAGTTCGCGAGGAGCGCTTTTTGTTCGACGACAGTGTTTGTTGTTAATGCGTTCTGTAAAGCTATTGGCCAATGGCGGTTCCTACAAATTGTGAATAAGAACATTTCGCCGTGGGCAATAACCGTGTTCTTGTATTCAATAGGTCGTCCAGCCCAAAGAGTGTTCAAATACGTTGACTGTCTTTCCTGAGAGATAGCCTGGGTGCATGTGCATTCAAATACATTTCCTGTAAGGTGTACCTGCGGTCACATCTCTGCTATACAAACACGAAATTAAATCCCCTCAACTCGAAGTTTCAAAGAGTTGCTGACACCCTACTTGCGCGCGAGGAATGTCTCTAAAAAAAACAGAAAGAAGGCATACCTACAACACCTTACCGCGTGAACTATAACGGTTATATTCATTCAATATACAACTGGCTTCGCATAATGGCCAATTATCAACCTAAGAATAACGAGCGTCATTCTAAACTTCATCATTGCACGACCAACTAAAAAGATATCACTTTATACTGTGCTATAGAGTTTGTCGAAAAAAAAAAAAAGAGGGGCATGCAGTTTTTACTCAAGGTATGAGAAAAAGGAAAGGGAGAAAATACGAGTAACAAACAAAGCATTGTGCGTATTACTGTGTTACGTCTGTCGAGACGAAACGCGTGCCACTCTCGTGTTAAGCTGTTCGCGAAACTAGAAATACAATTGCTTTTTCCCTCTCTCTATCTCTATTTTAATGTCTCTGAATCCATTTATCAATATCGTCGCCAACCCGCGCCTTGAGATCCCATAGTATATCTCTAGAGGGGAGCGCAGAACATAAATAAACCAAAATCCCTATCACGCCGGAATGACCTCTCCGCATCTCGTTTTCTCTACATATATATCCAACATTTTCAGCACCCCATACTTGTCATTTATTTGTCTCGTCCGACTTAATCCGGTACGAAGTGAATTTTCACCCGTTTCCCCAATTTTGAAATCCTATTTCGCCGGAAAGCCAGCGATACGCGCCCGTCCGGCGCCGGAAGACTCACCCATCCACTTTTTTTTTTCTTATCTGAACTAAAATCGATAATGCAGCTTGGTGAAACCTTAGAGAGTCGTCGTCCTTGTTTTCGTCAATGGAGCTTCGGGTCGGGAACCTTTCGGCGCCACCGCATTCATGTACTCTTATTCTCTCAGAGTTATCTCGTTGTTTTCTGTGTATTGCCAAACAATCCATGTTAGCTGTTTTCATTACAGCGACGCCGATCGAGGCAAGCTTCTCACATACGAGGTATATTCGTAACTCTGCCTCTTTCACACTGAGGCTCTGTTAGTTAACCCTATGGCGTCGTTGTTGCTGTCGTAGTAGTAGTAGTACCAGGCGTCTGTCAGACGTGGCAACACGTCTGACGTGACAACACGTGTCACGTCTTTGCGTGATCCTGGGTGTTCGATCGTGAGCTGGGCACGAGCGTCGCCGACTTGTGTTCCGGGCGCTCCCAGCCTCAGCGACAACGCCAGTTCGCGTTCCACGACAGAGGAAGACGATGCCACCTACTCAGACGCCGAAGTCCACACCAGTGCTCGACGCAACGCCTCGCCTCCGCATGCATCGCCACAGAACGCTGCTGTGAGTTGTGAAAGCCACGCGTCCTTGGCTATGGGTTGTGCCGCCGTGAGTACCGGAGCTAGAGTGTACTAGTACACTCTACCGGAGCCGCCGCATGCTCCGCAGATACCGGCTGCCCTGGTTTTGCATGCGACTCACACGAGAGCACTGTGGAGCTGACTACCTCCTCTCTGGTGAAGTTCACCTCACCGTTGATCACGATGGAGTCCACCTCCGGTGCTCGACTCCGAGTACCGCGTCGGCCCGACGATCCCAATTATAACAGCACCATCTATCCTATTTAATCGTCAACTATACGAAAACCACTAACGCCATCTAGTGATATTATTTCCAAGGACATATACACACAACGCCATCTAGTGAGCAATTCCTAAAACTAACTAGAAGTGGCTACTACAACATACTATTACAGAGGAGGGAACAACCCACACCCTAAGGAGCTTCGCCCTAAAAATTGAAATTAAGAGGACGATGACTTTTTTTTTTTTTGTAGCGAAAGTCATGATCGTCATACGACCGTTTTCACGGTGTGGAACTAGCTCGATTTTTCATTTCTTTATTTATTGTTTTCATCCTTCCACTGCATTTGTTTCCTGCCGTTTCCGCCCTGCAAGGAACGCAACAGCGATTCGCTGTTTCGGATTGATGCGGTATGAGAAAAGGGAGCAAAACTTGGCTGGCTGTTTTGTTGTAAGCCGTTACACAGTCTTCTTTTCTGACAGCGGAGTTGGAGGTTGGCGGACCTTAAACCACACTCACATGTTCGGACCGGTGGCAGCTGGTGGATGACTGAATTAGAAGAGGTCAAAGTAGCGAAGATTATGTATCATGGGAACACCTGAGTGACATTCAAAACAGAAGCTATAAAGGAAGAAGGGCTTGAACCGGGAAACTAAGCTAGAAAACATGCTGGTCTCGCATTCACAATAACAGTTTTACGTAGGGATTGTTTACATGCACGAAATTCTTTCGGCAACCTACATTTTGGTGTACTTCTCTTTTCTCGTGAGAAGGTGAGGTCGATGGCGTTGTTACTATAGTGTTCTATGGTTTTTTCCAGAATAGAAAATTCGTGGATAAATAAACAATACTAGCACGCATCAAGTACTCTAGGCCCCATGGGCCGACGCACTAAACTTAAGGAATGAGGCGTTTTGTGTGCAGCGTTAAGGTGCATATTTTTTTTCTGTCACAGGTTTTCATTTCAAGTTAAATTCATCGCACTTTATGGCACTTCCCTTGTGTGTTTTACTTTTTTCTGCGCATATTGTGCGTGCATGTTTTCTTCCAATTTTCCTCCCTATTTCTCTCATTCCTCTTTTCCTTATGTTTCTGTCTCCCCTGACCCTCTCCGCAAAGCAGTGTAGAAAACTTAATATCTATTTTCCGGCTAATCTCCCTGCCTTTCCGCATAACATTTATCTCTTTCTGTCGCTATTGACACGCAAGACACATCTCTCACACGCTCGGCAGACAGAGACAAAACAATCCGTTCAGTGATATCAAGCGCCAAAATTCTAGGGATACATGTCATAGGTTAAACGTAAGAAATGGGAAAACATTATTAACTACATGATGCGCGGAACTTTTTCTTACGCAGAAATAAGAAATTGGTGAATATCCGTACTTGATTATCAACACCCCATCAACGCTCATATACGAGAATTCCTTCAGCGTAATTTTGATGGTTCGCGTAACTCACTGACTCACTTTTGATGGTTCGCGTAACTAGCTCGCGTAACTCATTTCTTTAACGTCTTTACTTGAAATACTGTACAACGTGACCACTACATGCACAGTGAAGACGAAAACTGACTTAAAGTAATGAGGTTCTCTTTAGGGATTATTCTTACACCATGTCCTTCTCCAGGAATTTCAATGAGAGCATAAATTTTCCTGCGGAATTATTTTGTTTTACGTAGCTTATGTTATCTTCAAGCCATTGGCAGTGTGCAGGCGTTCCAACTTCAATTGTTCTCCTGGAAATCAAACCATGGTGCCACGCTACGTCACACTTCATCTGACCATATTTTTGGCTGCATGAAACCTCAGAGATCAGTTTAAGTTTGATTACGAAGGTCGGCGAGCTTTGCAACAACCTCTATTAACCACATCTCCGCTCACATCTGTCTAAACAAATCTTGTATTATTCACTGGCCACGGAAGTTAGCTATCGTCGCGCGCACTGTGAGCTACTCCTGAGAACACGCAGTACTACGGAGAAGCACGCTTGCCGTGAGTTATGACGCTTACACATGCACTTATACCTACGCGAATCACCTGAGGATACTTATGCAAGAGCTGCTACGGAAAAAAAAAAGAAAAAAGAAAAGAAGAAGCGTCCGGCCTACCACACGAGCCCTTATGCTTCTGTTTGAGTCAGTGTTCCCTGGTGGTTAACCTTTCCGAGAGCGGGTTACGCTGCGGAGGCTTCCGTGTGGGGATTACGTTCACCCCATCTGTGACCACGTTCTGGCCTCACAAGCACCGCACTCTGTATGGTCATTTTATCTTTCGCGGCTAGTGTTCTCACACGAATCAAATTTCTTTATGTATTTTTAACTCTCTTTTGTACTGTGCCTAAGAGGCAGCTTTCGAAATAAATGAAAATAAATCTACAGAATGGCACATGAACAGCAGTTATCGCCAAGCTCCTCTTTCTGCAGGCTACTTCTCGTAACAACGGCGATAGTTTTCGTTTTAACACCGATTACTGTCAGTATTGGTGGGCGTGGCAATCCTAGCCAACGGTCGGGGAAACACTTTTACGCGAATCAAGGTTTGTGGTTACGAAACCAGTACTGCTGTGTTTCAAAACGCTATAGCAGGTATTCGCTGATAGCTTCGACGTTTATATGGCGCTGAATATTACTAAAACAACGTTGCAGACGATGGAGTGACGAGTGATGCGAAGAATATTTCTGCGAAACAGTACGTACAATAAATTTCCAGGCATTCTGTTCTCTCCATAGAAGCGCCCGGTGAACTTTTTATCTCTCAGAGAGATGCATTTTTCATACCAGCTCACAACACGGAAATGCTAAAAAATATGCGTGTTCATGGTACTGCTTTTATTGCGCCTTCGAGCGCGGCTCGTGCGCCCGAGTGACAAGCGCAGCTGGCGCACAGCAAAGAAACCCACAAACTGAAAAAGAGAGCGCACTATAACCCCGGCACGGGAAAAACTCGCTCCGCGTCCGTCTCCAACTGGAAGACCTACTGAAGAATATTAAGAGGAAAAAAATAACCGAGACGACGACGACAGTTGGTGACGTGCCCTATATTCTTGACAAAACAAAGTATATAAAGGCGAATTCATGTAATATAAAAAAAAGACAGCAAGAAAAATTAAAATCAAAATGGCGGAAGAAAACAGAAGCTGAAATGAAAAAAACATGTACCAAGGAGGAAAGTACGAAAGTAGTATTTTATAATAGAACAATCTCTTCCCCTGAAATAGGAAAATCGAACAACTAAACAATAAACAAATGAAATGATACTGATACAACTCCTAAGTACGTGGCCCACGTGCCATCGAAAAAAAAAAAAGAGCGGCATTTCCTCTTGAGAAATTCATCTTCGTCCCAAGGATTGAGGATGGCGCGTTCTGGCAGCCATGAAATGCTGTTGACGCTCGAAGACTTCTTCGAGAATCCAAGGCCTGCCGCACATCGCGAACTCGGATCACGACCGCGGAGAATCGCACGGACGCCGATGCGATGGAACACGGCGAGGTTTCGGGATTCGCTCGGCTGATCGTGTCGAGGTCGCAGCGTCTTCTCTCGGCGTGCGCATCGAAGCTCAGGGTCCGTATGCGCGCTTAGACTGACGAAACCGAAGCACGTAGCTTGGCGGCGTGCACCATAATCGTACGGCACTCTTTCTGCTCGTGGTAGAACTCAAATGCGGGGTACCGTCAGCATCCACCTTGGTCGGGGTAGGTCACCGGCAAATTTTCTTAGTGGAGTACTGACACGATTTTGAGACGTCGCTAAAAGGACATGTTTGCTTCCTTGGCATGCAGTGTTAACGCTCTCCGACCACCCACCGGAGCCAGGAAACACGTATACATTGTTGAAACCGGAGCTGTTTAAAGCCGAGGTAAATCTCTGGGGACCGTCGTCCACCTTTTCTAGTCCAGCTGCGAGAGCAAAGCCTGACGAGAAGAGAGATTCTTGAATAGGAAAAGTGAATGGTTGGAGGTAGTGACGCAGTAACTGTCTCTCAGGTGAGGACACCACAACCGCGACACTTGCGGGGAAGGTGGGGGGTGGTAGAGGAGAACTTAGAGTAGGGTAGGGGACGAGGAGAACATAAACAGAGCACGGGGAGAAAAAAAAGCACAAGTTTTTCGCCGTCAGTTACCAAGCTTGTTGGGCGTGGTTTAGAGGTGGCCGGCAAGTTGCGCGGCCTCTATGTGGTCGAGGACTACGCGTAGGGCAGAGCGTACGCGATTGGCAGATCCAGCCGGGTGTAAAATGTCAGCCAAAAGCCTGAGGAGAGGGAAAGCGTGGCTGAAGCGAAGTGACTAAGAAGGATGCCTAGTGTTGCAAGTTGAGCCTGGTGGAGAAAGGGTAGCCATGTGGAGAGGGTGAAGCTGGGTAGTCAAGAGGAGACGAAAAGCTATGCCATGGCGGTAGCAGCGCAGGTGGCGTGGAGAGGAGGAGAGAGCATGAGCGCGTTTGCCTGTGCCAGTGATAGGAGTCGACCAATGGTAGCGCGCTCTCGAGCACAGGGAGTGCCGGTGAGTATAATGATATCGAAAGAGAGTTCGCGTGTCTCTTTGAAGAGAGTCATATACGTGGCAAGTCAGAATTCACAAAACAGTCACAGAACTTTTTGAACGGCGAAGTTGTTTAGCAAATCGTTCCCTTGCTAGTCGAGCACAGAAAACTATTACCATCTTATCGGCTATGTGCCACATAAATTGGGATAATACCCCTACTCCCCACTGGTCCATTAAAGATGAAGACAACAGTTATCATCATCATAAACGGGTATGCGCACCGAACACGAATTTAACCCAAGGATAACACCAGGGCACATGAACTCCGACGTGCGAGTGCTACTTTCCAGACTCCTAAGTCAAGGATGAGGGTCACATCTAGAATTTTTTGCCTGCCTCTTTCGCCTCCGCAGTGAACTTCGTGCCGGAGGCGTGCACCGTAAACTACCAGCCCCCCATGATTAATACGTTCTTATTTTACTACCTGAACTGCACTCCACACTTACAGGAATGAGATTTCTCTTTCTGGCACTCTCTTTCTCTCTTTTTATGAGAATTTGGCAGCAGGCTTGCTCTATGTTAGGAACAAAGCGAGGACTTCGTTACGTTTAGTGCTGGCTCGTGGCTGTGGCCGGAAGTACCGTCGCTGGCGGGAACGGGGCGGCTCGCTCCGGCTGGACAGGCTCCAGGCACAATCCAGTTGTGCGTGTCAGCGCCACGGGGTCTGTTTTTCATCCGTCGAGGCGCAGTGAGGCATCCCCTCGCTTTTCTCGCATTGGGTGACTTCGTACGCGTGTATGAACTCGGTGCGTGCAAAGGCTTCATATACTTGAGCTTGTGCATATTAGTACATTATCGCATACATATGCACAGAAAGGTATATTTCAATGTGCCAGACCTACTTCGTAGGAAAAGAGAAACTGGTTGAGAGTTTTAATATCTTTTCCATTGTAAGATTCCATGCTTGTCATGTCAATCGCAATCAGTCAGTCGTCTGATGTCGACCTGTACCCTTTTCGAGGTCCGTGCGTTTTTCTGAAGCGGTTTTTCGAAAGATAATCACGATGTTCAGTAAAATGGCGCTGATGTAGTTACTCTCTAGCCTTTGTTCAGACCCTGCGTCTACACTCAGGTGCACGAGCAAAAAAAAGAAGAGGGGGAGAATGCGCAAAAGGGCGTAATTATCTACAGAAGTATTGCAGTGATACACCATCCAAGTGCATTGCAGGCGACCACACAATTACGCACTGCAGCAAATGGCGAGGATTCGCTAAAACAACGTAATAGTTGTGCCTTGCCCGCGCAAGTTTGCCGTGTCGTCGCTACTGCGGTGATCGATCAGCAACCGCACGTTATCAACAACCGCACTTTTACGAAAAGAGACCCGTACATTCTATAGCAAGTTCTTGCGGAGCATAGACATTGAAAAAAAACTGAAGGCTAAATGCATTTCGCTTTCTTGCCATTATGCAACAGCGGCTTGCACGAAAAAACAAAATCCACTGAGTTCGTTTAATGTTTCTGCCCGAACGGTTTCGCATCATCTCCGATAGGCACGCGAGCGCGCGCCGAGCGACGAATCGCCCCCCGCCACTTTAATCTGCTTCGCGGTGGCATTTTCGAAAGTGTGCCATGCATTTTAAATCTGAGCATGACCTCGAGCAATCAGGAAAAACCAATCTTAAAGAAATTTGATTCTCGAGCGCTTCGCAGAAAAAAAGTAATAAAGTAATAAACCTCATTGCGTAGGCAGGACTAATGGTTTCCAAATTTTCGCTTCGACTCACATCACTCGTCATTCTTTTTCTGGTCTTATCGTCGCCATTGATTTCCCCGCGACTGCAGCGAAGCAACGAAAACAAAAAAAAATTATGCACGCGACTTCATCGTCGTTTTTGTGGCTTGCCACGAAATGAACGAGTGGAAGCGCTCATATAGGCACAGAAATTAGGTAAAAATTCAGTATTTTTGCAGAGCCGTTGGTTTCCTTGTCGGTGGACAGAATGACGCCTTCAAGGCCCCAAGCCCTAACGACTCGCCAATAAAGTTCCATGAGACTGCCGCATTTAAGCATGCGAGAATGCACGAACAGATCAATGAGCGAGACGGGCACACGTACATTGCATGCCGTAGAAAGAGAGAAAAATATATGGAATCTACACTACTGTGCAACCTGAGGAAGTGCGTTGGACAGGCACCCAGGGATTCCCGTTCGTATAGTTCCCACTGCTCCGTTTACCAAAGCGTCAATGACGCCAATGTTTGAGGTAAGCATGTAGGGTTTTTCCGGCACGGGTAGAATCTTGCTAGGCAGAGTCACATGCTCGGTGGGCAACATGTGCGCTACTTTTGGCAGGGCTTTATCGACATCCTGCTCGTTACGGCAGTTGCGATAGGCGTCGTTCGCAGCGGGTTCCGCCAGGTTGTTTCCCCCATCAGATGTTGTCGCGTAGCAACTCTGCGCCGCGCCAGCGCCGACGCAGAGGTGGAGCACGGGGAGGGCCATTCGCTCGCTCGGCGAGGCGGTGGCGCCCTCTCTCGCGCACCGCTGGAGTCAGCCCTATGTTTGCGAAACGTTTTGTCGATTTTAAGCTAATTAATTCGATTACTTCGGGGCTACTTCTGTTAAATACATCATTTCAGACCTCGTTCGTTAGTTTTTTAACCCTGGATTTAAGCACTGCTGGCCTTGTGATGGCCTGTATTGAGTGCTTATCTGCGAGCGTGATCCCGCCACATGAGATGTATGGACGGACGGCAAACCGGGCGCCTCAAGTACTCCGTACTTAAAACATGTTGTTTTGTCTCTGAATGGGACACCTCAACAGTGTCATACAGATAGTCTGAACAACCGTCTTGTCATGCTTGCGTTTAGCCTGTGCCTCCGCAACCGATTATCTTTAGTGTATGGCAAGTGTGGCAGTGGCCCTAGAAACTTCGTAATTTAATTTAAAAAAACACAATCAATGTTTTCTCAACTGCACGCGCCCTGCATATACAGCTGTGTCAGCCCCAATTAGTCACAGACTATTACAGAGCCCGGAAAAGTTTAATTCTAGTGACATAAGTAATTTAAGTGTGAAACGTCATTCCGGCCGAAAACGGGCGCCGTCGACATCGTATACGTCAGCATCGATGGACCTCTACGCAAAACTAATTACAATATATATCTTATTCCTTTATTCGTAAGTGCTCCTCAAGTTATTCACGAAACATGATATCGATAACTGCGAAAATTTAAAGGAAAAAGCCCGATAACGTATTTAAGTCCAAAGTAGGACCCAGAACTCTTGTATGGGCATGTAAAACGCGTACCTGCCGAAAAGATCGTTAGTGCCGAGTTCCAAAGAACCTATAGGTATACTGTCGCTGACAAGAGGGCTTTTTGGAAACAAATGGCACTTTAAGAAACGGGACTGTAAGAAGCTTGCTCACCGAGACGATTAAATGTACAAATCCAGGTCGGCTTCGGTAAAACTTCAGTAGCAGGTCGCTTATTGGGTCCGTGGAGCCAACGATTATAGCCTGGTGGTCTCGCACGTCCTCTGTAGTGGCGAAGAAATTTCACAAAACGAAGTTCGTAAACCGTGCGGGGAGCTAATGCACGCATTTGCGCCCGGGGTAATTAAATGAGTAACACAACTATATCTCACTTTCAAACTCAAACCTGAACATTTCAATGTCGTTTGAGTACATATTCATGTAGCGAACGCCGCAACCTGTACACTTTGCTTAAAACAAACAAAAAAAAAAAACAGCTACCAGTTAAATCACACTGCTGTAGGGTCGGTGCGATCGAGACGGTAAATTAGTGTTCAATCACTATGCTTTCCACTTTAGGCTAATTATAAACGGTCCAATCTAATTAAGATGCACGCGGAGAATATTTGACTCCTTGCAAAATTGCAGGCCGATTTGATCACGAGAGTGACGGTGCCTCCGAACACACGTCTTTGGTGGAACATTCTGAGAAGATAGAAACGCCAAGAAGAAACTGACGAAAGATAGGCATTGCATCCTTCTGTTGAATAAATTAAGAGGGCTGAATGCGACTCTTTGAAGGAGGCGTGCTTTAATTTACTTAAAAAGGAACCGCGATTATTGAATTTTTCAAGTGAAAATCGCCCCTGCTCCCGTTTTATCCTACGTGCCATTCCTACCTGAGCAAATATTAACTCCATTAGGACTACAAGTACTTCGTGTGTTATGCAAGCCCATTTAAAGCATAGCTTTGAGTAAATGCAGCATAGACTAACGCAAAGTTGCGCTTATTCGTTTGGTCTCTGAGAGATTACCGTTTAATTCCTCAGAGCTTTCTGGGCGGACACAGTGACGATGTTCATTATTTGTTCTATATGGTATCAAGACTGCTTCTTAACAAAATCAATTTTCATTTTTTGCGAGCACATTAACTAACAGACTGGACTCAGCACTCATTAGGAAGTGTGATTTCGTGAAATAGCGACGACGTTTCCAAGTTATCAAGTTTACAAGTCATTTTGATAAATATGTAGACCAGGAAGACGACCGCTATCAACATGTGAAATAGATCTGCCGTAGCAATTCAATCTCATTTGATTGCGGCCATAGTGAGAGACGGTAGGTATGTATTGTGGGCCATTTACGAATAATACAGCTGAGATTGGCAGATTGGTATGCGTTGCACTTGGTAGCTTCAGCTGTGGCCTTGATTTTGTAGCGTCCAACACCTGATACTCGTGGACTGAAACCTTCGTTGGAGATGTCGCTGTACCTTACGTCGAAAAATTTATAGGTAAGCTTGCGGCAGCTAGAAGCTGGTACTCAGCAGTGGCCTTAACTACGACAACAGTCAGGCCACCCTCTATACTGCGTCTCCCTTTCGCCCCTTCTGTATCTCTTTTCACCCCTTCCCCCGGTGCAGGGTAGCAAACCGGACGTACGTATGGTTAACCTTCCTACCTTTCTTTGCTTCTGTATCTCCCTCTCTCTCCTGTTATCATTTTATCACCAGACACGATGTCCTCCAAAGTGTGTTAGACATACTTAGACCATAGACCACCTCCCCAGGAAAATATCCTCGGACCCATGGTCTTACGAGTCGCTGGTCGCGGTGCCTGCATTTTCTACTGTTTCTAAGATTCGACCGGACTTAGTTATCAATTAGAGGCGTGTAATGGACAAGCACATGCGTTCCACCCTGGAAAGATCTTCCTCCCTCTTTCATTCCTCTCATCTTTAGTTTTCCCCTTATTAGGGTAGCAAACCGAACGTACATCCGGTTGACCTTCTACCTTCCCTTCCTTTCTTCCTCCTCTCTCTTCACCCCCCAGGACTTTCCAAAATCTTCAGTAGCATTATTCAAGTAATGTCCGTTAGACGCCGCATTCGTGGTACTGCTAAACTATAGAGGAATACAAAACGTTCGCGCCTCAAGTCGCCTGTTACGCAAGCCCTGACTCTCCCAATATGTAGTCATCTTATTTCCCACAGAGGAGCTTCTTGAAACAGGAATCAGCTCGCACAGCCAAACTTCTACGGCCTTTCCCCTTTCAAACATTTCCGAAACGCAAGCAAACACATTAGGGAAGATCACCGAACTTCGCGTCAGTTTTCCCTGCGGCCATCGTAAGCTCAGCTCTAGTCTCGTCGTTAATTAGCTTCTTTCGAGACACCCAGCTACTAATCCAAAGTTTTTAATTTGTTTATTTATTTTGCTGCTACATCTTCTGGTTTCAAACGTTCAGGGCGTACAGGCAAAACCATCTCAATCCAAGCATTCGAGGCTCCTCCCGCCTTCTGGAAGGTACGCATTCACACGTTTGGCAACAGCTCTAGGGCAAGAGTATAGCAACATATAGTTACTTCGCGTCAAAAGAAGTTGGCATGTTCCACGCTCCGCAGGATTGCGTGAAGGTGTCATAAACCGTGCCCTACCTGTATGCTTATTTGAGTACAGAGTGTTCGAGACAAATGACGCGACATTACTGCAGCACGAACGAGTTCACGTGTGCCATTCTTGCATGAAAGCTATGTACAATAGTGTGCTGCACAGATATTTTAAACTCACGCTCACTCCTGTATTCGAATTCCCCCTCCGCAGTTTCTCTTTTCCGTCCAACAAATCCTCCTGCATACCCTCAGGAGATGCGGCGAACGAAGAACGCGGCTTTTCACGTTCGTGATCATAACTGAAAGACTATGGAGTGACAATAATCATGAATGATAAACGAGAAAGAAAGAAAGAAAGAAAGAAAGAAAGAAAGAAAGGAAGAAAGAAAGAAAGAAAGAAAGAAAGAAAGAAAGAAAGAAAGAAAGAAAGAAAGAAGAAAGAAAGAAAGAAAGCAAGAAAGAAAGAAAGAAAGAAAGAAAGAAAGAAAGAAAGAAAGAAAGAAAGAAAGAAAGAAAGAAAGAAAGAAAGAAAGAAAGAAAGAAAGAAGGAAGGAAAGAAAGAAAGAAAGAAAGAAAGAAAGAAAGAAAGAAAGAAAGAAAGAAAGAAAGAAAGAAAGAAAGAAAGAAAGAAAGAAAGAAAGAAAGAAAGAAAGAAAGAAAGAAAGAAAGAAAGAAAGAAAGAAAGAAAGAAAGCACGGCGCAGCGATTCGTGCTTCGCTTGAGTCTGAAGAAGTGAATGGTCCCTAAAGGAATACATCCGTAGCTTTCGTGACATCGCGAACTCACTCTTAAACAAACCTTATCCGTGCCAGGCCTCACTGCCTATTATTTATCCCAATTTGATTCGACTGCATAGCCTGTCGCTAAGTCCCGTACATTACTCCCAAATTCTGCTCTTCCCTTACATTTCCCCTTAGAAGTTATCCGTCTTGATCCAAACACTCAAGCCGGCCATGACTGTGGGACGCGCACCAAACGGTAAGGTGGTAAGCTGCATGTGCCGCCTGATACTGGGCTGCCATCCGTCTTCTGTGTCGTGAGGCACCCCGCGTAGCGTATGGCTTCCGACTGGCAATACCCCGCTACGTTTAATTATCTCGCTCAGTAAGACGGTTTTGCGGTGCACTCGCGAGATCTCATACGAAAGCCGAATGGTCTTTTTTTTTCTTTTTTTTTAAAGAAGTTTCAACTGTCCAGTAACGTTGCAGGGGCTTCCGCATAAGTAATGTGCCGTCATGCATAGGCCAATAAGATTCAAAGCCCAAGCGGACACTGGATGATACGAAACACGGACACGTACGTGCTTACTCGAAAAAAAAAATTGAAAGCAACAAAAACAATATGTATGTATGTTGACAAAAGCAGACTGCACTCTAGCAACTTGTATAAAGTTATAGCTTTTATTTTTTCTTCTTTGCGTTAAAGTTCAGCTGGAGCCTGGAAGTAACTATTTCTTGTCGTCTGGTCTCCTCCCGCGCTTTTATTCTATGAAACTACCTAATACGGACTAATCCAAATTGCTACCCTTCAGGTTTGCGTTTGGACACTGGAAAGGCGAAGATGGTTGTGGCTGCTAGCATTTCTTTTTATCTATCTGGGTGTACGGGAGTTGGCTGGAGTGATAACTTGGTGCAAAAACACCGCAGGTTTCATTCAGCATAACACATGAATCAGATGTGCAGACTGACATCACCTTCTTTGCATTTACTCTTGACACTCGTTTGCGGAATCTGTTTCTAAAAAAGTCTGTTTCTCTTCCACTAAATTGAATGAAAAAGCAGCCTGATGTTTACAGTGCGCTAATACTCATAATATTCACGCAAGCTTCCTGGAATGCCTGAAAGGGTAGGGTCGTGTAAAAGTTAGCGAGAATTGGAATTTGTACAGTCGCCCAAATCTTTAACTATCGTACGCGAGCGGCAATATTTTCTGCGTGTCTTCGCCGTATGACTGAATTAAGTTCCAAAAAGAGTGAGGGCAAGTGCATGCCCACATACCACATGCCCACAAAACAATTTTTTGGAACTTCGTTGCATCATGTGGCGCTGACACACAGAAAAAGTCACCGCTGCGCACGATAGTTAAAGATTTGGACGGCTGTACATAACCTTGAATCGGATAAGCACCCTTATTAATTTCGGTGACATGGCAATAGTTTCATGTCAGGTGATAATTGGCTGACTGATTGCTGATATTGGCTGGTATCTGCTGTTGAGACACTAACATCGTCTTCATTCAACCTCAGTTCATTGACTGTTTTGTCTACCCTTCATTAATTAAAACAGATATCAATCTTAATGACAAACAACCAATTAATATGACCTAGAATGCTGTAGATGCCTTTTTTCTTCCTGTGTGCTTTTTTTGAGAACTGACAACACCTGAGGCTTAGGGCGTTTAAAAAAATATTTCACTCTTAAAGGGCTTGTTTCGTTTCTCCTACGTTTTATCGTTGAAAGGAGCCTCCAAAGTACGACAGCAACACGCGTAATTGTTTCCCAAGGGCCATTGGAAAGACATCGTTAAAGAAGAAGAGACTACTTCATTGTCAAGCATTCGCGTTCTGTGAACTCGCTAGACGCACTCAAGCTCCCCCCACAATATACTCATTGTCTGCCTGTATAATTAAAAGCCTGCTCGTGAATTCTGAGAACGCACACACGCGGTCAATCTTACATAGCACTCTACGAATGCTGTGTAGAGAAACCCTCCAAAAATTCTTCTCCTGCTACAGAAAATTTATAAAGCTTTATGACATTTGATATGCTATCCATCGCATTAGGTTAATTTATACAAGTTTTGTACATGAAATTCAGCTTCACTTGTGACAAACTTATGCGACAATACAATCAATAATTTTCTATCATGCTGTCTTTTCGTATTGAAACTGAACTCGAATATTCAGGTTTTGAAAGGTCGCGCAAGTCATTATTTCGAGCAGCTCACGAGAAATTTGTGAGCACGAGACTCCAGTAATAAGACGTCGCAAAAACCAGCGATCAATACGAGTGATATGAAGATAAGAAAAAAAAAAGAACTGCCGTGATAGCGTCTGTACATAGATCTTCCCAAAACTCTTGCGCTTGGCATCGAGACGGGAAGAAAATAGAATGACATGAAAAGAAACAAAATAAAAGAAGCCGCTGACCACACGAAAGTAATTTTACTAATGCATATTCGAAGATTATGATATAGCAGCCATGGATGCACCGACACATTTCTGCTTCACATGGCATGGAAGGTGTCACATTTAAGCGAGGATCTCCGGAAAGACGACGGCACCTGAACCGACCGACCGGTATAGATTGAGCGAGTGAGCCATCCTGTCATGACGCAATATCAATGTGACCAATCAGCGATATGCAAGACTGACTAGTTATGGGACCGTGGTTGAAAGAGCTGTTTGTTTGATTATGTCTAAGTGCTCATCCTCAGGCGGTGGTGGGAGGGGAAGGAAGGGTTGAGCTGTTTATGACGTAGTAGCATTTTGATAGTCACTGTCGAAGTACGCAACTGCCGAACTTCGCCTTGTGTTAATATAGCTATAAAGCATAATATTGGACATCAGACCGATAAATAAATGGCTACCACATAGACAGGACCAAAAAAATGGAGTTGTGTTCTTGCCCAAATTTGTCATTAATGCACACACTACGGTGCGTTTCTATGTCTGTGCCATCACTACAAATACCATACGTGAATGTGTAACAGAGCACAAGCCGTCATTTAAGTAAAGACCAAAACCCGAAAAACGAGCCCATGCACGCAACACAGCGCTCGAACGTTGCAATTCGAGATCGGTGGTGAGCAATCGATGTTGCAAGGGATCGCCACACGATGGCGCCACCATGTCTAAGAGCATCGACTGCTCGGTACCTGTGCTACAAACAGCGTTACAGAAAAGATCGCTCCATTTATTTCGCGCCGTGCAGCTAGTCATTGATACATTTTGCATTATTCATTAAGATGTCACCGTCACTGTCCGTAAGGACGTGGTAGCCTCGTTCAGGGATGCAGACACACAAAATTATCACGGGAGGCCCAGTGGCACAAAGTGCATCCACTTAGCAAATAGACCAACAACGTCTGCCAGCCTGCGATATTGCGGTCGCTTCCGTTTTAAGGCCAAAGCCTTAGATGCCTAATTCAAACGCGAAAATTGACCATCGGCGTAGGCCTCCCATGCTATATGGGGACCGCACCAATGATGCACAAAATCATCATCACGCGATTGCGTCACTAATAACGTCACTATGACGTCACAGGTCACCAAAATTTGTGACATCATTGTGACGTCACTTGACGTGACACCGCATGGTGACGTCATATCATATGATGTCATAGCCTGGTCAAAGGTGGGGCGGATCACGGAGGTGGTTCAAAAGCAGGTGAGGTGCCTCCGATCCTGGAGGCAGTGCAAAGCCACGTTAGGTGTAGCAAGCTTTGGGAGGGTGGCGGGGCAGAGTCAATACATCGACGGAGAAGGAAAATAGAATGGCTTTCGCCTTCGATTCCCTTTCAGCTAATGCATAAGGGATTCTGTGGGTTTTTCTAAAATTATTTCGTAGGAGCGTTTGATTAAAAAGGTGCCACCTCACTACCCTGCACGGATGCCACACTTTAAAAAAAAAAGGGGGGGGGGGGTGAGAAGTTGGATACAATGCTTACAGTGCTTGTCGAGAATATTCGGGCATCCTTCTTGAGACTACTTCTCCTATAGGGCATGATTCAAACCCATATGTGAGAAAAATGTAGCCTTATTTAGAAAGAAAGGCTATGGGTTTAACGTACGTACTACCATAACGCAACGTTCCGTACAATATCGAGTCACGTTTATGCCTGGACTGTTCCAAAACCTTTTTAATGCATTCAACAGATCCGAAGGCAGTTCAGCAAAATGATGACGTAGTCGATGAAAAACAAAATGATGAAAAGAAGTCCAAGTTAATGTTGACTGACACTCGACAAACTCATCGCGTGAAGATTTAAGAGGACACAACGAACACAACAGCCTGCAGCCAAGTCCTCTGTTTTATGCGTTTGCCTGTAATTCATGTACGATGACTTTCATGGAATAAAGTGAGAGAGAAGCACACCTGCACTCCCGGATTTCTATAACAACGCAGTCACTGTTGCTCATTAAATGAAGAAAAAGCAAGCAGAGCCTTCACGAACAGATCCCGAAACCTTGAGGCAACGAATACTTCGCTCTTCCCCTATGTCGTACTTTCATGAAAGCATTGCACTCTGTCATTATAGGCTAGCCGTTACGACTTTCTTGTGCACACGCTATGAAAAACACAAGAACAGCATCCCGTTAGCTAAAAAACTGAGATATAGGTGAAGCAGAATTTTTTTAGGGGAGTGGGGAGGGGGGGTCATTCACGCTTTATGTATGTTCGTGCGTGTGGTCTTACGTGTGCGTGATTACATATACGTGCATAATTGAAAACTTTAGGGGGGTTTCAACTCCACTCCCCCTCCGCACCTCCTTGGCTACGTCTGTGATTTGAAGATCAAAGAACTTGAAGAACAAGTACCGCAGAACGCAAAGATTGAGAAGCCTTGCACGCCATTAAGTCATGCGGACATGCTAGACCAACAACATTAAACTTTGTGCACGTTTCAAGGCATACCTATCAAGTGCCCTCGGGAAACGTATTATTAAACATCTATCCTTAGCCACGAGGTTTGAATACCTCTGTTAGAAGGGTGCCTTTGTTAGAATACCTGTGAATACCTATGTTAGAATTGGACGATAGATTACAACTTTTCACCGAGTGTTTTTGCAGGAGCAGTACGACGCGGAAAGGAGTAGCGTGACAGCAGTCTCACGCGCTACCTTTGGGTGCTGGGATCACTCAGCCGAAGCTCCAGGTTTAGAGCTCAGTGGTCTGTCGACAAGCCTACGCCAGCTGGGTGACGCGCCAGGCCAGGAGGGCAACTCGCCTACTGGCAGTTCTCTCGTGAGGCATAATGTGCGGCATTAGCGTAAAAGCAAAGCGGAACGCATGAGCCCACGGAGCGATAAGGACGCCCATATAGAGGGGTTGTTTTATGCACCCCTTTCGTGGGCGCTGTCCATTTGTAAGGTAAATGTCAGCCATGCCTTGCGTAATTACGGTGCGCACCAAAGTGAATGCGATCCTGCGCCTCACCTGCGCCTGCCCGATTAAACTGTACAGGCGCTCTGTGTTCGTCGCAAGAGCCGTGGAAACTTACATCTGCAGAGTCGCTGATGGTGATCCGCAGAAATAAACGAAGCCGCTGCCGCTGAGGGCTGCGTGAAATTGAGTTTCCCCTCGAGTCAGTGAAAAAAGAAAGTGGGCAAACGGAGGATGTTGGAGAGAAAGGTATGCTTGTCTCCTAACGACAGGCGAACGCAACGGCCGCATAGAGTGGCAGCTGCTCGAGCGGAGGCATTTTCCCGAGTGGAGGCTTCGCTGGGCCTCTCGAAGCACAGTGCGTCGTTCGAAGGAAAGAGCGTTGGAAGACCGCAACGGTCATAACGAGATTACGAGATTCGCTTCGAGATTCGCTGTCAGCCCCTCCTTTCCATCGTCTACCGCAGCGGTGGCATCCACATCACAGAGAGTGACGCGAAGCTGAAGGTTGACAAGGGAGGGGGGGAGCAGGGGGGCCATGGTGCTTAAAATGATGGCCGCCACCACAAGCCGACGATACCGACCACTGATCTCGTTGGAGGCTGTCCCTATAACGGCGAGCTCGTCGTATCGCGCCCACTTAGACTGTCTCTTGGCTCTTTTCCTTACAATATAGCACCAGCGCTCGCGCCTCGCACCAAGCAAGCGTCCCACTGGCGAATGCCTTGCTCTTTCACCACTACAATATATATATATATATATATATATATATATATATATATATATATATATATATATATATATATATATATATATATATATATATATATATATATATATATATATATATATATAGTGAAGTAGATCCTCCGTGAGAACAGTTATGAATGGGGTTTTGGTGACGTGGTAAGCCGGGAGGTATATAGGCGAGCCGATGCAGCCGACGAGCTGACTTTTAGTCCAGAAGCAGAGCAGGAGACCGGCGTTTTGATAACAATAACAATGTTTATCGTAGGTAATAGCAGGTTATTAGCTGGGGCGACTCTCTTCATAAATTAGGTATGCGGGTGAGGTGACGTGTTTGACAGGGGGGTGGGGGGGGGAGCTCTGGCACAACAACAGTAACAACGGAAGTGTTTATTTCAACAGTTTCGGCCAGACTCTGGCCGTCATCAGGAACCATCATCAGGCCAGACTCTGACCGAAACTGTCGAAATAAACACTGCCGTTGTTACTGTTCTCACGGAGGATCTACTTCATTGTTTGCAACGCTACGGCCTCTTTCACCACCATCATCATCATCGTCATCAGCCTGTCTACGCCCACTGCAGGGCAAAGGCCTCTCCCATGTTTCGCCAATCAACCCGGTCCTGTGCTTTCTGCTGCCACGTTATACCTGCAAACTTCTTAATCTCATCCACCCACCTAATTTTCTGTCTCCCCCCTCACGCGTTTGCCACCTCTTGGAATCCAGTCAGTTACCCTTAATGACCAGCGGTTATCCTGCCGACGTGCTACGTGCCCGGCCCATATCCATTTCTTCTTCTTGATTTCAACTATGATATCCTTAACCCCCCGTTTGTTCCCTGACCCACTCTGCTCTCTTCCTGTCTCTTAAAGGAGCACTGACATCAAATTTCGAAGTCGAGATGTGTCCTTCATTCGATTGCTCGGTATGCATAGGTCGTCTTGGCCAAATTCGAATGCCGTCCGTCGCGTGGAAGTTATTTTATTTCGAGGGCAAACCAGGCAAACGAACGCTCAACGGAAAACTGGATGCCCTGCGACATAGACACTAGTGCAACGTGTGAGGTGTGATAGAACACGTGATAGAATCACACCTATGACGTACGCTAGTGATACGCTAGTAACAATGACGTCGACGGTCTGAGTGTGTTTATTGTGGCGACGACGCCCGGCGTGGTCTCAGTAGTGGCTCTTCTTGCTGTGTTGATCTGTGCGTGCGGTACATCGTGTCGCATCGATTAACTTGTCGTGCGCGAGTGCGATCACTCGGAGCGACACAGTACGTGCCAGGATGTCGGGGAGCCGCTGCGTAGTGCGAACCTGCCCGTCGAGGCGCGGAAAAAGCAGAAAGTGCGTGTCCTTTCCTGCATTTCCGAGCCTCGAACCTCAACGCAGCCAGTGGGTTGACTTCGTTCTGCGCGCCGTTGGACCGAGGGACTGGACGCCTGTGAACAGCAGCCGCATTTGCTCGCTTCACTTTGACGCGGGCTGCTACACGATGAATCCTGTGTTGGCGAAGCAGTTCGGTCTCTCGTTTGATACGAGGCCCAGTCTCCAGGCCGGGGCTATTCCCACCGTATACGTGTGCCCTACTGCAGCTGAAAGCAGTGATTCACTCGCCAAACGTCCGCGACATGAGGTGCGTAGTTGGTGTTCCTGTGCTCCGGCAGTACGGCCGAGGTTGATAAATACATTGCTTTTAACGCAGGATCGCGAGCCTGCCGCTCCTAGCAGACGAAATGTCAGCGATGTCAGCTGGACGTGACGTCACCTTTTTTTGTGGCAGCGGGATCAGCTGGGGAGCGGCCCCGACGTGGCCGCGAGGTAGCGCTACCAGCACTACAACTTGGCGGGTTTTCCTCCCCTTTTGAATCGCGTTCGATACCGGATATATTAATCAACATTACTGGTACTTATTCGTCCCTCCGCTGCATTTTGAGTCGAGAATCGTTACTTGGGGGGTCGATAGCTACTCGCGGATGCAAAAAAATCCACATGCGTAAATTTGATGTCAGGGCTCCTTTAAGGTTACACCTATCATTTTCCTTTCCATCGCTCACCACCATGCCTGCCTAGATGTATATATATATATATATATATATATATATATATATATATATATATATATATATATATATATATATATATATATATATATATATATATATATATATATATATATATATATATATATATATATATTTAAGTATGAGAGGTGGCACTTCAAGAAAACTGCAGTTATTACGTCGACGTTTCGGTCAGAGCCTGACCTTTATCAAGGTCAACGTCTTGATAAAGGTCAGGCTCTGACCGAAACGTCGACGTAATAAATGCAGTTTTCTTGAAGTGCCACCTCTCATACTTATACTTATACGGCAACCAAAGGCAACCACTCCTTCAACTATATATATATATATATATATATATATATATATATATATATATATATATATATATATATATATATATATATATATATATAAGGAACAAGAAAGAAAGTACGACTTTTGTTGGTTTGGCACTGTATATTTTCTCTAACGGTTCGTCTGGTCGACCAGACTGTCAAAGTAACAAGTACATCGTGGTGGGTTTTCTTATAAACACGCCTAAATGAGATATTTTCGTGCAAGTTATCGATAGCAAGAATGACAAAATAAAATAGCGGTCACTCACAGTCGACATAGATTCATGCGCGCACATCTGGTACTCGTGGCAGTGAAGTCAGGTTATACACAGTAAGATACATTGCACACGCAATTGATATGGCATTTGTTGGTATGGCATTGTATATATGCCATATATATGTATATATATTATTAGAAGCAATCGTAATGTAAATGTGAAGAAAGAAAAGTGGACGAAAAGATAACTTGCCACCGGCAGGGACCCAACCTGCGACCTTCGAATAACGCGTCCGATGCTCTACCACTGAGCTACGGTGGCGGTCATCCCTCTGTCCACTTTCTAGGCTATACATGTGCATTTAAACGTGGGAGCGTCAGTCAGCGCCGCCTGTTGCCATTACGGCGAGTGTGGAACACTCTTTTTGCCTGTTTGGCGTCACGTAGCACGTGATCTTATTACAAGCTGGCAGCTGACTAATAATCCCTCGCATACTACCTGAAGGCACCAAGTCTGCCAGAACGAGACCCTGGCTATGAATGAAGGAAATATGTGTAAGTGAATGAAGGAAAGGTGTGTAAGCGCCTGTTAGTTCTCATTTATATTGTGTTTAACAAAGCAAACGAGCCCTTAAACTTCGCTTAAAAGCGCAGACATGACCACTGGCTTTGTGTGTATACGCACCGACTGCAGAAACCTTACGATAAAATCCGTACGTCAAGTTTAGAGCACGCGATACGTCGTACCAATTGAACTGCCAGAGTACAGTCATCTAATCATATAAATTAACCAGCTATAAACGTCATCGTCCTAGCGTACATAGTTCGTGTCAGGTATTCATCGTACCTTAGAATATGTATTCCTAGCCCGGCTATTCACTTTTGCAGTTTCCGCTCGTCAAATATTCAGCCGAAGGAAACTATAACGAAGTGCAGTGGAATGGCACCTCACCTTTCCCGGCTCAGGTGGTACGCAAAGCACGTAATGCACAACAACAACAAGTGTAACGAAGCGCACGTGTTTATCAAACTGACACGAACATATTCGCACCTTCTCGCTGTCTTCTACAAAACAAGATTACTGCAGAATTTCATTCGATAGCTTCCTCCAAGTAGCTCCCCCCGTGAGCTGCAACATATTACGCAACAGCGAGAGCTCAATACCACGCCCCCACGAACCGGGAAAAGCGCATGAAGTTTACGACTTGCACGGCATTGCGCGATCCCGCTATTCTCTTTATTCGCGCTCGCTACCATCCTCACTGTTCCCCGCGAATGCCATGTATAGCGTTAAAGTGCGTAGGTTGTGGGAGGTTTTCCAAATGCCGAAGCACCGAGGGCCACGCCATTCTTGGGCTTAGTCGCCGTGGCGCGGGGAATGCAGAGCGAGAAAAGACGATGTGCTTGGGACACCGCTAGAGCGGCGGTGTGCTGGCACCCACCTCGATAAAAACATCTTCGGGAATAATTTGCGAAGTAGCGGTGCAGCTGTTTCCGCCGTGCCCGTCCCTCGTTATCCGTGAGCCGATGACATAAGTGGTCTGGTTGGTGGAGAGGGGAGGGGGAATGCGTTGTGAGGTAGCGGGCACTAAACGACTCCTTCATAAACAGGCAACAAAATCAGCAGAAGCTGCTGTGGTGGGGAGGCGCGACGAAGCAAGCTGCGCCCTCTTCCCCACGTCAGAAAAAAAAAAAAAAAGCATCGACGAAACGGCGACAGAGGAGCGCATAAAGGCATCCGGATTCCAGTCGCATCGGCGTACGACAAACGAGGACTTTACAGCATAACCTGGAGTCCGTGGTGCATCGTCTTGCAAGCGCGAGCCAGGAACAACAACAACAACAAAAAAAAAAATGTTTACGAGCGGTGCTTGGGGAGGCTCGTTGGAAATGAGTTCTCAGTGAGGGGAAGCCTTGCGCTCTTACGCAGGCGGCATACTTCTGACATCGAGGTGGCCCTGCGCATTTTGAAATTGTGTTTGTGCGTACGTCCATTAGCAAAGCCTTAGTCTGCAGTGATGATCGCGTGGCGTCCCTCGTGGCATTCGCTCTATGAGTGTTGCGTGCCATACGTTTCATTTGGCGGATGCGGGGATACTTCTTCAAAAACTAAGGAGGGGAAAATGTTGCGGGAGAGGGACGGAAACACAGCCGTTTATGTAAGTGAGGACCACTTTTGAGCAGTTTGCAGGAGTGTAAGGTGGGTGAAACAGGTGACCGCGGACGCGGTGAGGGGGGTGTACATGGTAGGGAGGAGTAATTGTGAAAACGCATGCCGCGTTTATATTTTGTAGCGGAATATGAACAGACGCAGGAACTCGAACGAACATATCTGAAATGATTCAGAGTAGATTTATGGAAACGAGACAAGACGAAGGGGACACACACAGGCGCCCCTTCGTCTTGTCCCATCTCGATAAATCAGCGCTAAATCACTTCATATATGTCGTACCAACAAGGCCAGAAGTCAGCCCTTGCTCGAACAAACACGCGAACAAACACGTCACTCCCCGAACACGTGCGCCGGGCGCAATTGGTGTGATGTCACGTGCGGCCACCGAACCGGCACGCGCTCTCTTCGTCCTCTTTTTCATCATCATCGTTTTCATCTTCTGCTTCACTCCCAGGATACATTCGCCAATTTATCCCGCACGGGGTGCAGTAACTCTGATGGGCGAGACAACGATTACAGAGAGAGAGGGAAAGAGGGAGAGCGAGAGAAATAAAGCTATAGAGAGAGAGAAAAATTACAGGAGAAAGAAATTTCTTTGCGAGGCAACATTCAAACCCGCGTACCCACGATCCGAAGGCGGGCGTCTTAACCGCTCGGGTATCCAGGAACGCTAACAGAGCACAGCATAGCCTTGTATAGTATAGTATAGTATAGTATAGTATAGTATAGTGTAGTATAGTATAGTATAGTATAGTATAGTATAGTATAGTATAGTATAGTATAGTATAGTATAGTATAGCAAGGGGGGTGGGAAAGGAAAATGAGGGTGAGGAGGAGGGTAAAGAGGAGGAGAGAAAGTAGGGCATAACATAGAAAGAGAAAGAAAGAAATAGAGAGCGAGAGAAAGAGAGAGAATCAAGGAGAGATAGAGAAAGAAATACAGTGCCAGGGAAAGAGATAGAAAGAGGAAGCGATAAATACAGAGAGAGAGTGAGAAAGAGAAAGGAAAGAAACACAGAGGAAGAGAAGGAAATTGATAGAGAGAGAAAGAAACAGACGTAGGCAAAAAAAGAAGACACGCAGAATACACAGAGAAGGGAGAAAAAAAAAGGTAGTAGAGGAAGAAAGAAAGAGAAACAGGGGCGCGTGACTGTTCACTTATAAATTCAGATAGCATATTTTGTTTCTCAAAAAAAAAAAAAAACAGCGAGCGCAGTGGAGGAGGCTAATGGCAGATCAATACGGCTGCAGTTACAACGGGACATTAGAAGTTTACGAGCTCGATTAAAATGACAATTGTGCAAGGGTTTCTGGCAATACCTTGTAGACCATAATGGACGCTCCAAGTTTGATTCTTCTAATGGTTGCAGTCTTCGATTAGCAGGGCACACGTTTTTCTTAGGTCAACATCACTAATGTGAGAGTGCATACTCCAATGGGATCTTCTACATACAGCGCACACAAGGACACTGTACATTGTGCATAAAAGACCACGCGCTGTCGTCTTGTCCAAGCCACCGTCTTAACATACTTACGCAATTGTGCGTTCACTTATCCAACTGCCACGCATAATGCGTACATAGAGAAAAGGTCCATGAGCTCGATCTCGACCGCATTTAGTGAGCGCTCGATAAGTGCAGAGTTTTGCTGTCTGCCAGGAGAGTACCTGAAGCCCTGGCAATATTGATACACTTTGAGAGCTGGCGCTGTAAGGATATAGAGAACAGAAGAAGAAAGAAGTGCACGTGTTCGATACAGCATGTCGTGGCCTGGACTTGGCTGGAAACTGTCGGGCACGGCTGCCGAGGTACTCAGCCTGGAGTCGTATTCTGAGATGACCTCGAATGTGGACAATCGCCAAATGGTCGCCTTTGTTGCGCACTGATTGGATAGTGAGCAAAATCAGAAAAAGTAATGGCGCCATCTAGTATTTCCGGCGACGTCACGGCGCCATGCGATGCTCTTGGCATGCCTGGAATAAAACACAGTTTCACCATCGTTTGGTGGCAAAGTCTAGCATTTCAGCGACAGAGGCGGCAGCTTCTTGTATTGTTCCTTGACGGATGTGCGTAGCATATTTTACGCTGAAGCTTTCAGCGAGTATTAACTTGTATTTTCAGTGATCGTTCTCTTGCAAGCGCGTTTTTTGTCTGTTTGTTTGTTTTGACTTTTTTTTTCTGGTTCGAACGGGCTTGCAGCATGAACCATTTATTGTGCGCGTGGTTTATTGCGAGCCGGCAAGATGGTGAGATGCTCAAACGATTTCGCTGTGGCGGCACACCCCAGCCGAACTCCCTGTGTACGCCGTGTTAAACTCTCAACAAAGATTCACTTCACACAAGTTTCCGTTCTTTAAAAAGAATGTATTCTGCTTTAGACAATTACGCAATCAACATTTCTTATGTCTGGAACACCCAGAGCCAGGACAAGCCACTTCGTAGAAGCCGGTACACTCGAAAACGCGACGCTCATTACGCTTTGCATTCGTGCAGGGCATCCACTTTTGTGTTGCGAGACATTCGAAGTAACCAACGGTCAGTGCAACGATGACATCACAAGCAGGTAATTGATTCAAGTATTGAACACTGTGGCCTTTCTCGAGAATTTCCGAACACGGCCCTTGCAGGTGGAGACGACAAGGGCACATGTGGTATCCCTCAACCTACCAATTACCTGACGCCCAGAGTCACGCTAAAAATGCATTTAACAGTGCAAATATGAACAGGTATTCGTTACGCGTCTCCTTTTGTTTTCTTGAGTTGCGCGCGTTTAAACCAACTCAATCATTGAAACCGGAATGCTTGTCGAGAGAAGCTTTCAATTTGTAAGTTTCGATACGCTAACGCCCCTTCATTTCGTCATCATGCGTATAAACACCCTAAAGGCTTCGCTGACCCTCGCACACATTAAGACCCCCTATTGAAAAAAAGCGGTAGACACAGACACAGAACTTTAATTGAGGTCCTGAGGAACAATATTATTCACCGAGGGGACGACATGAATGCTTCAGAGAAGCAGTTCAAGAAGGGTGCAACCAATCTGCCCCAAGTTTCCTCGAGTAGAAGACGTGGAGAGATTTCCGCTTCCTTCGCAACTTGTATAGGATTAACTCTTGGAAGTGACAGCTGCACCTGATACTGGCCTGGAAATCATCGAGCAAGCCCTCCAGCATTCTTAACTCTGCTGTCTTTTCCTATATTCTTAGCCATCCATGGCGTCATCTTTCGCTTTTTTCTACCCAATAGCTAAGGATGTATTAACTCACCAACTCACCATTGACATCACTTCCCCTCTGCTCTAACGACTGTGGTAGCGCCAGCTTGTGTGACACACGTGCAGATAATATGGAACAGAGGTATTTTGATGCAGGCGAATATAAAAAGTCTTCAGCGTCGCACATCAGACTGGCGCCTTCTGTCTATAAATGCAACTGCCCAGTAATTATGCTTTTCCACCTTTCAGCTCACACGTCCCACCTTTCACCTCACAAGTTACACGAATGTGAACACGAAGATTGGGACAGCAGTTAGCAGAGTGCTATGGCTATGCACCTCGCTTATTCACCTGACGAGGGCCCTAAACAAGATATTAATTGTGCAGTAGCTGCAACACGTTTAATAAGTGATTATTTTAATAAGAGCCAGCTTACATAGGGCTGGATAAAATCAGAAGTAGCTTGGTTTCTTTTTTTCAACGTAATTCAGAGTAGCAAGCGTCCGGTTAACTACTAAGAGTGTCTCGTAGTGTGATAAATAAAGCGGTGGATCACTATATCAACATTACCAATAGACACAAAACGTAATCGGGATGTCGCCATAGTCGCTGTTGTCCTTGTTACTATTCTCATCCTTGCCGTCACTCCTATAGCTCAGCACAAGCCAATGGTTATCGCGGACTATCACAATGTTTCTAGACCGATTTGGCCTGGCAGCCTTGCTATCCCTGAGGCTGTTTTGCACAAGAGTTCATTTGCTATGCAAGCGTTGGTCGTAGCGGCACTGTCGCTTATCCCTGCCGAATTTACTAGCTGCGCGATGCTTTAGTTGGGCCTAAACTTTGCACATTTTGTAATCAGTTGCCTTCCATTTCCTCTGTAAAGCTTTAGCGCTCACTAAGTGGCTGTTAGTGAAAAGCCCGCAACGGCGTCGATTAAGCCACCCTCGCATAAACTCCCCCCGGGGGGCCTTCATCTAACCCATAAGCATCTACTGTCTGTGCCTCTTTATCTGTTCTGCGTTTATTATCCCGCAACAACTTAACCCTTCAAGGCTCCCTCCCGCGCCAAGAAGCATGACGGTATTCACGAGGGCCAAACAGATGGCGCAAATGCGCGTCAAGTGCTTCCCGCTGGCGTAGGGATAGCCGAACCGAGCGAAGAATTATTAATGAGCGTCCTAAAGTTATGGTATTAATCGCGAGTGCCGGCCAACTGCCGCCTATTTTACAGGCTTAGGAGCGATGATGGAGCCACTCGAAGAACCTCTCCAGTCATCGCAGATATATATAAACGGAGAGCCGCGGCGGCATTTAGAAGAATTAGGAAAAGGGGAAAGCTGCCAGCGACATGTGCTGCTGATGACGTTTGAGGCCAGACAAAGCTTCAAAAAGTTTATAGTTTCTGGGGCGCTTTCAATAGTGTGCATATAGAAGAACTGGCGAGAAGGCATAACGAGGAAGCTGCGACGACTTTTGTATATAAATATAGCGTTGTGTATGATTCTTCTTATTCTTGGTTCCGGCCATCTTACGCCGTACCATGTAAATGATGAATCCTGACCAAACAGCCTGGCAATGTACTCTAGGCATATATATACCATAGGCCATTCTTCATTTCTTAAAGTTCATTCTGTACTATCGCTGTTTATTAACCGATTTCATCGGTGGCCACTTGTCGTGTTTTGGATGCTACCTGGATATCGCTGCTAGTATTTTTCGCTAGTTGTCGATCGGCTGTATTTTGTATTTTGTTTTGGCTGTAATATTTGTCGCACAAATCAAAAGCATAAACTTCAAATAAATTAATGTATTCACAATCATTCACTGAATATATTTCAGATAGCCAGTTTTCAATATTATATGAGAAATATGTTCTACTAATATATGCGCAAAAGATAAAAGTTCTATCATGTGAATATGATTCGTTATACTTCGATTCAGTCGGCGCATTCGCAATGCACAATAGCGTTCTATTTTACTGACACGCCATCGAACCACTTGCATTTCAGTGAGTGCACCCAGAAGAGGCTGCGAAGTGCCTGGCAAAATAATGCGCCAAGTGTAAGCCACTCAGAAGTGGGATCCATTTCCAAAGATCAAACGTAACCTGAATCAGCGAATCACAGTCGAACATATTTCTCCGAAATATTGCGCCTTTTCTCATCCATCGCATGTGGGAAAAAGTGGCACGCGATCACAAGCGTTCTCCTGTTTGCCACTCTATATATTCCTCTTCTGCAGGGTAGCAAACCAGACGCTCCTCTGGTTGACCTCTACACTTTTCCACAGAAACGAAATGAAGAAGAATAAAACGCGCAGAACAAATCTGGAAAACAGCGTCCCCTTTCAACGCGGGAGGCGCTGATTTAATTTTCCGTGCAGTACCTCCGAAGGAATAGAGGGAAGTGAGTCGCTGCGTTATCAGGGCGAAGATGTGCCATTTTCTCAGATGCGTATTTATTTTTCTTCTTGTTTTTTTTACTATCCATTCTTGTATCCCATGAAATCGCGATTTCCTTTATGGCTGTGGATAGCGCAGATGGCGCGGGTGATGATAAAAATTTGGGATAACCGGAATATAAAGTCTAGCCAGTTCAATGTCGTGAAACCAGTCGGACGGCGAAGATGTTGCCCTTTTCATTCCGTCCCTTCAATCAGTCACTCAGTCAGACGAACTTTACTGGAGTCCTGACTCCTGAGGAGTGGCTCCTGGGAGCCCATCGAGGGGCTCGCCTGCGACGAGGGTGGGAGCCAAAGGCTCCCGACCGCTTCGCAGGCCCCCTGGGCGGGCCCTGAGTTGGTCGACCGAGGCAGTGCTACAGACGCATTGGTAAATGTCTGCCACGGTGACGCACGTCTTCTTTTTTTTGCGCGTAAGCGGGAGCACCGCCACATAAGGTGCTGGAATGTAGCCAATCGGCCGCAGTCACGGCAGTTGGGGGGACATATCTGTATAGAAGGCCACGTAGGCCAGTGATGGGAACGTCGCCGTTTGGATTAGGCGAAGAGCTATTTCATGACTTCTCCCCTCCAAGTCTCTTCTTTCGTTTTGCCCAGTTACTTCTAAGTCATTTCGTTGTTGTATCTTTATTTGAGCTAAGTCAGGTCTTTTGCTTCCATCTTTCTGTCTGCTAAGTCTTTTCCTGTCACCCCCCAGTACACCTTCCACCACTTCAGGCGCAACAGCTCCCCTCTCAACCCACCGTTTGAACTCGTCGGCATTACGTAAGCTTCGTCGCGTGATCACCTTTCGTTTTCCCCCTTTCCATTAGACCCCCTCATATATACCCTGGTCACGTGACTTGTTTTAGCGTGACCACGCCGACAACGCCTACGGCACGGGGTTCACATAAACAGCTGCGATGTAAAAAAAAGTACCTTGCAGATACAGCTGTTGGTCTTGGTATAAACGGCGATCTCGCTCGCTTGGGTGTGTGTGCTACCCATTTCAGTCGCCGTACCAACTGCCGTCTCCCTTGTTTCGAAACTCAAACCAGAGCCAGTCGTGGTCATTTTAACAAGAAAATGGTTTATGCCGAGGTTCCCCACGGCTCCACTGACGTATTTCCGTCACGGATAGGACGTTGTAAAATACAAACTAACAGATTGCAAAGAAAAAACTAGAAGAGAAAGTTCCGTCGCCGGGCGTCGAACCTACGACATCTCGCTCCACAGCACGCGGGAGCGAGACCACTCGGCCACCGAGCGTACGTTCCGCACTTTACTAACGGTGAGCTATTTATATACACCATATACCGTTGGTGGTCCTCAGAGCTCCGCGACTTAAGCGCTTTTTGTCATCACTAGCGAGATGGCGCGAAGGTGGCGCAGAGGGCGCGCTCTAAAGGCCGTCGCCCCTCTCGTTCCGATGCGAGCGCGCCTCCACAGGGCGTGGTCGCTCCTGCGCGCGTGCTTATCTCGGGATTGGGGCATTGGCGTTCTTTGTACGTCTTGTGCTTGCACCGCAAGTTTGCTTTGAAGTTACAGTGGTTAAAGAGTGCACGAAGGTCCTTCGCTCGCCGCAGCGGCCGCGTTTCCGAAAGGAGGGTGCTGCTCACACACGAAGTAATAATTGTGACAGTTGTTCGCGCTCGTCCTGTGTATACTTGTGCGTTCGTTTCGTGCGTCTTTGTATTTGAGCAGCGCCCTTTAGGCGTAGAACTGTGACAGTTGTTAGTCCGTGCTCGTCCTGTGTATGCTAATTTCGTGCGTCCTTTCTGCTTGAGGTGCGCGCTGCAAGTTTCGAGATGATTGCCGTTCTTCACGCAACATTACAATTTGTTGTTGTAGCATTCATTCCTTCGTCTTTGTCGGCGAAACAATATCCAATAAACGCTCAACTACATCTGTGAAGACACGTTTCACTTTCGTGTTATACCGATTCCTATGACAGAATGACCAGCCATGGTTATTCTATAAGGCAAAAATACAGAAAGCATGAAACGCTGATCGAAGTAAGGTACTGAACGGGCCGTACCAGTGCTCAAGATAAGCCTTCGTTTCTTCTCTGGGGTCATGGTCGCGCGAATTTCTTCGTGTCTTTTGTGGACGCTGCTGTATGTTTTTAAGTGGAGCTGACCTATATATGAAACTTTTAATAACTCCTCCTTTGGAGAAAATCAACAGGCGCCGACAAAGAAAGCAGCATGGCCTCAGCTACACAAGCTTGTAACGGCTAACAATTGTGTGACGTGACTCGGTCTCGCGATATGGTCTAATGCGTGCCGCGCTGTGGCAACCGTCAGGCTGGAAACGTGCAGTTTCCTTGCCGGAGTAATATCGACGCGAAATAATACAGCCAACTTAACGGCTGAGCAGAAAGCCGAATTGTATCTCTGGCTGCTGCTTTTCTTCGCAAATTCCCTTTTGACCACCTTACATAAGCCTGTAGTAACCTTAGGAGTTGTAAAACGAAAGCAAGTGTGACGCAGTACCTTGGAGAGCAACATGATGTAACGGTATAGCGCTTGGTATTTGTTATAATGCGTGGTTGAGCAACACACGCAAGAGGGAACGAAAAAAAGAAAGACAAAGTACGAAGAACATTCTTTTCTAAAGCTTTCATTATCGAGAATGCACAACAGTCCGAACCTTTCATTCCTCGAAGAGACGCTATTTCACGACAGTTCTTTTCCAAGAACAATACCACGTTGCAACTAACCTTCCGAGTTCGTCTCTCAAGGCGCCCGATTTTCAGCTCTGCTCCGAACAATATATGACATTAAATGTTTTGTACTGTTATTGTGCATGCTGTCGCGGTCTTTTTGCGTGCTTGTTGGCGGTACACGAGGACGGCTTAAGTATTCTGAAAACTGGCATTGCAGTTAGTACATTAATGTTCATATTTATCTTAATAATAACAATAATAATGACAATATCTGGGATTTTACGTTCCAAAATTACAATATTATTATGACAGACGCCGTAGTAGAGGGCTCCGGAAATTTCGACCATCTGGTGTTCTTTATTTGGATTTCTTTTTGCATTAGTCACTAGCTCACTGATGATCGTGCTAATTCTCGTCCCATTTGTTTATGTGAATGTTCGCATATTTACTGCACCCCTCATGCTCAGAATGGACACCAATACACTAAATAAAAAAGAATTGCCACAATGCTTTTTCGTGAAGCGACACTGGGAACTGTTAACGACACTTGCCACTGCTATAGAATATGAATAACTAAACTTTGTTGAAGCTTTTGCGATGAATGTATAGTGCGCAAAAATCAAGTTCTCACATAAGCGGTAATCACAACCGTTACAGGAACCTTACCCCGAAATCATTCGCGAGTACTTTTATCTTGCAAGCAGCTTCGCAATTATCAGTTCCACTTTTGCTCAGAAATGCACGCGCCCTGCTTGTATTCCTTTGAGCATTTACCCTAACAGGACAGGTATGCCTTGCGCAGAAAGCACACTGTTAGATGCACGTACGGGTGGCAAGTCGTTATAGCTGGCTAAGGAAGAGCAAGGAAGGTTAAAAACTATGCATGCAGGTGACAACTATTCGAGTAAGCCTAAGCAAGCATCTTTCCAGTTAATTTCTCTGTAATAGATTAGAATTGCCACTTTGAATGCTCCGAAGAAGGATCCGTCATGCATGATCATGTTGAGGGAGCTCATCTGCTCCGGCACGAAATAGCACGAGCACGTATAATCATATGCAAAGAAACTTATTTGACAGCATGATTAAGCCAATATATATAACCTTAGAAATTAGTACAATAATTAAAGTATTCGTGCAACCATATTTTCGGGTAATATGTTAAAACAATTAGGACTTTACAGACTTCAGTCAACGTTCCGGTCCGCATGAGACAGGAAATATAGTCATACCTCATTCACAAGTTCAATACACTCCAGCCAACAGATATAAACGTTTCTAAGGGGGCTCTTGAATCCATTCGATATGGTACATACACAACGAAAGCCAATGAGAGTTAAGCCATACTTCTAGGAATTTCAAGCCTATCATTGTGAAGTGGTGCTTCTTCCGACAACCGTAATTCAGCGAAACGTCTAACCTGCTTTCCTTCATCCAACGCGTTGCTGGGCGACGCATGGTGACGTCATCATTCGTGTTGTTCATCTGCGCACACCGAATGGCCTAACCTACGGCTTAAACAGCATGAGGGACCAAATTGGCGTCTCGTGCGCACCATTAACACTCTTCCGACTGTGTCCCTACAACACCACCGCGGCTGAAGGAGTGTCCTTCAGGGATCCTTCCAAAAGTTAGTGGAACGCCCGCTTTGGGCGAGAGTTTCTCCAGCGGCACTTTGGCTTCGGCTGCGACGTCTGTGACCGCCTGTGGTTCGACCACAACCTGGCAACGATAATTGTGGAAGGCTTCAGTGCAGCGTCGGGTTGAACCCACTGCTAAACACCGGGGCCGCACATTTCAGCTTCTCTGGTTAACCATTTGTACGGAGTGCTTAGGCGGTGATTTTTTGCCACTTGCTTCTGTGGAGGCTTCTGGAACCGCAGAACATAGCTGTCGAATGGTGCAAAGCAAACATTTTTTTTTGTTTTTTTTATTGTGCTTTACATGTGTCATCGCTGTACGGAGAAACATCTTCGTCAAAGGAGGCACTGCAAGGTGCCTCCGACGTGACGCCAAGCGCTCGAAGAAACGAAATGCTTTTGCAGGTTCCCCTACTATGTCGATAAGACATAAAAAAGGCATCCAAACGCCGGTACATGTACGGTGGTAAGCTTCCCATACCTTCAACCAATAATCCAGAAAGGCCTGCACTGAAGGCAGAGCCCCAAATACACAGCGCCAATGGAAACACGTTAGTAACAACGCAATGCACAAGGAAATATGGGGCTGCGCAAACGTCTTGGGGAAACGTTGTGAGCGATAAGCTTCAGTGTTGGGTGTTGGCAAGTTAGTTTGTTAGAGAATGACTACATATCATGCTTGTACACCCCTCCCCCCCCCCCCCCCTTGTACTGCAAATATACATCTACTACTGCTACGGGAAGGACCGAGCAAGAGTGGGAATGCGCTAACGTGGCATTCTTTAGCACCCTCTCAATCACTCGCAAAAGAGGGGAGCTGGGCTAGACCACGGGCTTCAGATCATTGCCCTATTTTGTTTCCCTCTTTTTTTTTCTTTTGTCGTTATGCGTGATACATCACTTCCTGCATGATATCATCGCTTCTGCTCACTTTCCCTCGAGTCTTTTTTTTTTTTTTTTGTACATTTCGCACCGGTTGCGAGGAGATTGCTCGTTGACTTCTGTTCAGCATACACCTCCTCTTCAGAATTCAATCTATATTTGTATTAGCGCCGGAGTTTCACGCCTCTTGTGATCCCGCGTTCACTTGGTTATACTGATCCGCGTCCTCTTATCAGCACCGGCGTCTTTCATAACCTCTCCCTATTATGTTCCCGCTGCTCGCCGACCTATGGATCTTGTCATATTTATTCCTGGTGCTGTCTGCGCATCGCGTGCCTGCAATCTCTCCTCTGTGAATAGGAATCGTGCTTCCCCGTCTTACTCTATTAAGGAAACGTGATGCCACCATACTTCGCAATTTTGCAGGCAGAGCAACGTTCCCCTAACCCTTCAGAACGTAGATCTGCAGCGTAGGCAAGCGACAAAGAAAAGTTCCCTTTTTTATTTTTTTCTGAGCGAGATAGTGCATTGGCACCTCTGAATGTTTACAATGAATTCTGATGTCTCCAGCAATACTTTTTTTTTCGTTTTTTTTTTTTGCGCATTTCAGTTCTCTAGTTACGGGCCATCCTATTCAATGTCCTTTGCATGCCCAACATACAGTCGTACTAAGACCTTTTTGCAGGCTAACTGGTTCATGTCATTCAACGGGTAGCGTACTGAGCCAGCACAAGGGAAACAGAAAAAGACAGGAAAGAGCGCAGGAAAACAGCGCTATTTCCTATCTTTTTCTGCTTTCTTCGTGTTGTTTAGTGCACTACCCGTTGAATGGAGACGTATATATATCCGTTGTGAGGAGCCTTCTCGGTGTGTATTTCATCCATTCTTGAAGGAGCGCTCCCTCCCCCCCTCCCTCCAAGCTCAGAAAACCACGTGTAACAATGAACAACTGCGTGTCTCTTCTACCACGAACTAGTTGTGTCTCTTTGTCACTGCCTTCGTCCACGAGTGTCTGTTCAAACCGAGTTTGTGTTACCAAGAGTTAAGCGTTTCTTACTACAGCTTGGAAACTGTGCAGTTTTGTATGCCGAAAATGCTTTCAGAAATTCCATTGCCGAAAAAAAAAGCGTCGCGCATCTGAAACAAGCATGCAGCATCACTTTTGCCATTGTTCCATGCTGAAGAAGCCACATTACAATATTAAGACCTAAACACCCATTGGAAAAAGGACCAAGCTCCCATTCTATTTCCAAGACAGCCGTCTCAGACACGCCCATTCTATATAAACCTCCGCGAAAAATCTCATGTGAAGCAATAAGATCTCTCTCCCAAACGACTCTTCGACGTATATGCGCCGACGCATCGCGTCATGTAAAAATGAATGTATAGTCGAATCAGCGTGTGTCATTTTGCTCGTGGTTGAGGGTTTGCCATTGTTCTGCATGCTTTCGGCATGCACTCTCCGAGGGAGAATAATGGGGACCAAGATGACAAAAAGCGGGCATTGCCACCGCTGCGGCTGAAGGAAACAGCAATGTGGTGCAGCATGGTGGGGGGAATAAGACCCAGACTTAATGTTTTAAGCTTTGCATAGTAGACCATTTGAATGCGTCTGAGCTCCATGGAGTCCCTGTGTGACCCAAATGCGTCTCGCAATTCAGACAAAATCCATGATTATTCCTAGTTTCTTGCTCTTACTTACGAAGCCAGTTTCGGGATATGACGCCGATGCGCCTCTGTTCGGATAACAAGTATGCGCTTTGCGATGTCCGAGCCCTGATGTTTAAGTTACTCTCTGTCTACTTTTTTTCCTCAGCAAAAGCACAAAGTTTTTTAGCGCGCTCACAAAGACAAGCGTGATATAGGGAGCAGCACATTCAGTTAAGAAGGAAGCAGTGTATCTTAATATTAAGGGAGCCTAATGAGCACCAAGTCGCGGTTTGGGCACCACCTTTTCCATTCCCTATCGCCAGAGGCGCACACACACAGTTAACTTGCAAACTGATTCAGTGACAGGCATTAAGGTACACTGAAAACATACGGCTCAGGTGACGTCAGAAAGTTGGTGCGACTGTGGAACTGAAAAGAGGTACGCTTAACTGCTTCGTCATTCCTGCAATGTGGACAATATGCCCGCAGTCCAGCATCCATCACACCCCTGGCGGCAAAGTGGTCTCGCGTAAGCTAGCCTGCCAGTCGTGCAAAGCACTGACGTACGAAGCACTCACGTTGACTAGCGTGGATGTTTGGGTTTGTTGATCCCGACGCGGAATTTCACTGCAACGAAAAAGACTTATATGAAAAGTAGACGCAAGAGACACGGAAGTGCTTGAGTGAAGAAAGTTGTTGAAATGACGTCTCGCCTTGCGGCGTTCCTTTCGTTCATATTTTTGCACTACTGTACAACTTATAGCTAAGGAACCTTTATCCCTGCTCCCCCTTCTCTCCACTTGCACGTCAAGGCATCAGTTTCTACAGTTTTGTGGATAAACAGAAGCAAACCAACATAACAATAATAGCTGTTGGTGCTTCACGTGTTAAAATCACGATGTGATCGGGAGGCATGCTGTGGTGGGGCACTCCTGATTAATTTTGATCGCCTGACGTTCTTCAACGTGCGCGCACATACACCAGAGTACACGGGTGTTCTTGCATTACTCCCCAATCAAAATGCGGCCGCCATGGCCGGGAATCTAACCCACGCCCTCGAGCTAAGCAGCGTGACAGATTACCTGCTAAGCTACTACGGAGAGTAAAACCACACCGAAAAAGAAAAACAAACTTTAAACAGTCAACTGTACTGTGCTGCTGTTCTTGCCGACGTTACTGCTAGCGCATCATTATAAACATCGACAGCAGCAGCTGTTACTTCCTTTTCAAAGCATTATCCGTGAATAGACGTTTCTCTCAAAGTTTTGCGTCGAGCTCTACAGTCCACGCGTCGCGTGCCTGACAACGAGACGAGAAGCCCTGTTCTTGGAGGTTTATAATCGATTTCGCTCTTGTTTACCGCCTCATCCCTGTTCCGCGGCAATATAGCCCCCCCCCCCCCCCCCCCCTTTCTATTCTTTCTTCTGCATGCTGTAGCTATACGTTGGGGTTTCTTTTTACACGAAATTGATGAGAAACACCACAACTCGTTCCTTGCGCGTCGTTGTGTGTTGTAGTACTTTGCGTGTGAGTACTTGGCGTTTGCACTGGAGTCGCTCTATTAGAGAGACTGCTTCGTTGCTTTCGATGTCGTGTATACGCAGAATTATTTCCTCTTTTTATTGGTTTGCTTTTCTTTTCTTTCTATATATATACATTTCAACCGGGGCGTACACAAAAAAAAAAAACACTAAATTTAATGATAAGCGTGGGTGCTCCGATTCATCGAAGGCACAAGAAGCTGCCGTTTTTTCGTTCATCGCCGCTCTTTCGATAGGTCCTTGTAATTGCTTTCACGTACTTGATTTATTGAGTGGATGTTGTGGGAAGAAAACGGCCACTGTTAACGGAAGCGATGACTTGCCTATCAGTCGGTTAGCTCAGTGAATGTGTTTTAGGTTTAGGTGCGCAAAATGGCAACAGCGCAACGCGAGCCGAAGAAACAAGGAGGACAGAAAGGCTGCTTTCGGTAGCTGTTTGTACAACCATAAGTCCGCAGCGCATGAAAGAGCTTTTGTTGTGTATGTATACGCATGTGCTTGTAACTATAAAATTATTATTTATTTGCTATTGTTCTTCCAGATCCCAGTGTCGTGTAGTTAAACGCGCATGTAATATGACGCGGTCTCAGCTCATAATCGCTGTCGCATGAACAGCATTCGTAACGTGAAGTTACAAAACACGATTGACATTCTATCTTCGCGGAACAATGGAGTTGGTAAGCCTCGCCTGATGCGGTGTAGGCGGATGTGTCAGCTATTTGAACCTGTAAAGCCTCCACGCATGAGGTTGACGACCTGCAAACACCATGCCTGACTCCCCGTCGACACATGTCGTAAAGAAAGAAAAAAAAATGCTCGCACTAGACAAATGCAGGCAACAACCAACTCGAGACAAGGCACACAAGCTGGCAACACACGGCTTATGCTTCGCTCCCGTCCTGCACCATAAAGTTTGCGACACCAGCGACTTGTCTGGCCGCTGTTTGCGCTCTCGACACACGCACGTTGGGTGGGTTGGCTGACTTGCAGGAGCAAACAGACTGGCGATGCCCTAGAACAGCTGCTACGCATGCACCTCTCATCGATGGGAACAAAGGCAAGGAGACAGGGGGGGGTGCGCGTGTTTCTAAAGCCTTGCCACCGGTTGTGCTCGCTGTTTGTCATGGAGTGGCAGGCAGCACGATATCAAAGAGAGAAGAAAATAGCAACGACGCGGAACCTCTTCGCCTACACTTTTTGCACTTATCTTTCGGTTCCTCGGCATCGGTGCCGAGGGACCTTTTTGCCTTTACTTTGCTTGCTCGAGCAGACGTCCCCTTGTGAAAAAGAAATGCAAGGGATGTTTCTATATCTTGCGGACAATGTAGTAGCTCGAGGTTGTACATCTCTCTTTCTCACTGGCAGGCCGCTGGGGAAGTTGCAGCATCGCGCTAACATATATTACGGCAGCAGCTCAGATGTTCGAGAAGAGGCACTGTATGGTAGAGACACCAAAAGAATTACAATTCTTTAACATTGCTTACTTTTGAGAACCTTTATACAAGGTCTTACCCGCCGTGGTATCATGTAAGATGTCGCGCTGCTAAGCCTGAGGAAATGAGTTCGACTCCCGGCCACTGAAAATGTGGGCAAAATGCAAGAGCAACATCCGCGTGCTTAGATTTTTGCGCACGTTAAAGAAACCCAGCAGTTAAAATTTATTTAGCACAATTGGTCTACTGACCGCCCCGGATAGGCGTTGGTCCCGGGTTCGATCCCCGGACGAGGGTGAATATTTCGTCAAATAGGAAGCATTAGTTTTTGAGAAATCCATGTGGATTTCCTCGTGTAGTATCATGCGACAAACTCGTAAATGTCAATTTTCCCTTTCACATTACTTGTTAATAGAAACGCGTCGGCCGAAACATCGCTCCTTCCACCCAATGAACTACTTCGCCACGGACGCATGGGCCCCAACAACATGGCACTGCTTGCTGTCTCGAGATATGAAAATTCGGGCGCCGCATCGCATCAAAGTAATACTCCCGACTTGCAGCCGAATGTTCTTGCTTCTCGCGCCCCTACCTACATCTGCAAAAGGCACACAATGCGGGGAGAAAGGTCTTTTGCACGCATACAGCCACGACGAACTTATGTTGTCGTCTTAACTTAGGGTTACAACTCTAGTTTAGTGTTGACTGAGCAGCATTTGAACTCCACGATGGGCAAATGTAGAAATGAGCGAGTCAGAATGAGGGCCCACACACACGAACACGCAAGCACGCACACCTAAACTCATGCCCGCGCCTGTGAGAATAAAGTTGAAATTGACGTTAACTGAGTGTGCTTTGCCGCAACATAGATACTTTTGTGAGGAGGAGGAATGAACTTTACCGTGGCTTCCAGGCGTGTTGCCATAGGTTAATGATCTTCATATTCCAAGGTTCATTGGTTCACTCTTGGCTCGTCATCAGAATATCCCACTGATCTACTGATGGCTGTCGTACATTTAGTGTCTTCCAGGTATTGTGCACGTGCACGTACCATGTCGGTAGAGGGCGTAGGGTGTGTAAGGGCAGTACTGGAAGTCCCTAATACGTCCCGGATGTGCTGCATTTTGTGGCGCTCCGTGCAGGGATGTTCATGTCTGTCGTCTCCTCCATATTACTGCTTCTTTACGTCTCAGACTACTGCGGGATCCTGGGCGGCATTTTTCTTTTTCAACGCATGAACAGAGAATAATTACTTTCACAGAGGCAATTAATTCAGTACGTCACACATGACCCATTAGTTGTGTGGAATTGCCTCGACAATGCATTGGTAGGGAACGAAGTGACGAAACACCGACGTGCCACAGCGCCGCAAGGGGATTTAGAGTTGCGTAGGCTACACCGCATCCCGCACGATCCACTGAAGGCACGTATTGTCAGTACCGTGCTCCCCTCATTAGCTAATAACTTCCACGTTTCCGCAAACCTACAGCGCTGCAAGGAAAACTTGGGTTTTAAATAAACGTCCAACTACCGATAGAAGAAAAGTGTTATCAAGATCTCCTGTCAGTGCTTTAATTCTCAGAGTTAGCTCCTGCAGCGTTCATGCATAAAAACCGCGGCTCTTCAAAGCAGAACTGTTCAATCAGATCTGCCTGTACCAGAAGGGCTCGTTCTATGATATAATCAAATCAGGTGGTGTGCTTTGGACGGAAGCACTCAGTATATATTTGTTCTTGTCGGGTGTTGGTGGGTGCTTCATCAGCAGTTTCGTCATGATCTTGCGCGATTCGTGCGTTAAACACATATGCGCATTTGGTTAGTATAGTTTAGATGTGGCAGTTGCTTCTGCTTCCATTTCACTTCCGGAACAGTTGGAAGCGATGCTTTCCGAGTTTTGCTGCGGGAACGACCGTCAACGAGGCTTCACGGTCTGCTGCCATCAAATAACCGAACGTGCCCAACGATACCATGACCGCTTCTCTTTTTGCTTTTCCTGCCTCTCAATGCAAAATAGAGAGGGGAAATCCTTAGTATAAAAAAAAGAAAAAAAAACAAAAGACGAAGTGAAAGCTTACGCAGCCTAGTTGTCAAGTTCGGGACACTGCGCTCAGAGCACTTCAACGGCTCCATTTTTTATGTGAGTTAAGCGCAACGTAAATATCGTAAAATTTTCTTTCGACGACTGATGGCTTCGAGTGTGATCAGTGCGGGCTTAATGTGCTTAGTGAAGTGACGAAGCTTGCGACGTGACACTGGTTTAATCATTTGAATGCACTGCCTGTCACTGAAAAATTGGCATCCGAGCCTGAAGGCTCCTCCTTACATTTTTTTTTTCATTCAGTGACTTAGCTTATTCTGGGGAGCACAAAACCATTAAGTTTTTCCTATTCAGGTGGTATAAAGCCTTGAATCCTGAGTCAAGGCATATATTTTTATCCAACTTCCAATATTTCAGTGAAAGGCCTTAGCGCTTTTGAGATACGTTCAAAGAACTTACGAGATATTCTGTGAGTTTCACCATGACACAAAACACGCTCTACCATAAGCAAACTTCACGGCGTGTTATATATAGGAGTCCTCAATTATGACTCCTTAGAGAAACTTTCACTCCATCGTTGACCTTAAAATTTATTTGTTTTTTATTATCGGCGTGCTCCTTCTCACAGTGTCAGCTCTTTATACGGTCTTTCTTATCCTTTAAGTGTGTCGCTATCATCTCTGCTCTGTTGCTATCTTTATAAGATGTTAATCAGACTTTGCGGTTTCAAATTTAAATCTAGTCCAGTCTTGAATCTCGTCATATTTGCCGAAGTGGTAGGTATAGCCACCTTTTGATGCGATAACGAGAACCAGAAACATAAAAAAAAAACCAAACGAGGTACGCGTAATGAGCGACATTCTTACGTCATTTCGCCCCGGCTAAATGGTTTTTAGAGTCCCGCCGCCTAGCTTGTACCTTTATGCCACGTCAAGCAAGGATAACTCACCAAATGAAATCCTTCTAATTTACACTGTAGTTCAGGGCTTCTTGAAACTTCCTTGCATTTTGATTGACACAGCCTCAGGGATAAGCCAGTGTTATCTGAAATATCGCATTATAGCGCCAAAGCGTAAAAATGCACGAGAGTCGAATAACCGACTGGGTTTTAATGTGCAATAATCGGTCAGATAGAGGCATATCACGCCGCAGTAAAAAGCACTGAGTGAAGCAGCACCCCAAAAAACTTATCGTATGGACATCTATTGTTAAGTTGTTGAAAACATTGAAGGACGCCGACCAAGATGCAGAATATTTACCGACGTTGCGGTTCCCACACGGGAGCCTTGTTAATAATGAAGCTTCATTGTGGACAAGGCTCCTGTGAATAATGCAGGTCCTTGTTCACAATCACAGTTGTACGTAACGCGTTACATGTAATCGATTACTTTAACATTTTCTTGTACTTTCGTAATACATTCGATCAATTTTTCGAGACTGTAACGTTCTGTGTAATGCAATTACATTTTTTTTATTGATTAGCGGTAATCAATTACATTTTTTTTTCAAAAGCAAGTTGTAACCAGCCTTCTACGCAAGTTCTCATGCCGAAAACTATGCGACCGCTCTATGCGACCGCTCTCGTCCTGTCAGACGGGGGGTCCTTAAAAGCCAATTTTTTCACCTTTTCCTTAGCCTTATCTGCAACGCCTTACCGGAGCGTCAGCAACAGCCAAACGCAACGCTTCACAGAGGGCATGTACACTAGCATCGAAGCACTGCGCAATGATGAGCTGGTGCGCAAGGTGTTACTGCGTTATAATAGCGTCCTTCCCTCCAGCGCATGCATTGAGAGAGTGCTCAGTGTAGCAGCTGACCTCTGAACAAGAACACATCGGAAGAATCAACAACGACAACTTTAAAAAACAATGCCTTTTAAAAGTTAACAACGTGTAACGCTATATCACAGCAAGCCTCGCACCCTTTACGCAAGCCTCTAGCCTTCCTCTACCATGCAAGTCACAGTAGTTCGTTGTAGTCTGAGTAAACTTGTGTTACGGCATTAAAATTTTGAAGGAATGCAACGCAAAAGTAATCGATGACATTTCTGCAATTGCTCAGTTACTGTTCAGGGGCTGTAATCGACCACTGTAATCAATTACACTTTAATGGAAGTAATTGTAATCGTAATCGGTTACTAATCTCCTGTAACGTGTACGAGTCTGTTCACAATGAAGCATCAATCGTGGCTTCGTTCTGAGCAAGCCTTTCGCGTGGAAGCCGAGGCGTCAGTAATTATCACCTTAGTCGGCGTCCTTCAATGTTTTCATTCACGAATGTTTCATCCCCAACAGACGAGACTTCATTAGACCCTCGACTTCGTCTATAGTTACGGTACATGTTCACGAAGTGTTTCTGAGTTATAAAGTATACGTCATCACGTATGGTGCCACGGAATCCTAGTCTTTGAAGTTTGTACATATTAGTGTGGACTGCCTTCAAACGACAACTACGACGAGCTTGAAGAAACGCCTAGATACGTAGCCATTGAAATAATATCAAACGCGCCGAGCCACTGCTCCTCTTAAATAGACGGTCATCCCTATCGCGTGTTGTCCCAAGGGAACTGAACGCAACAGCTGCGACCATAATGCGACAAATACTACGAATGGTAGATTTAGTCGTATGAGTGGAGTGAGCCTAGTTTCCCAATCCTGCCTGTAATACACCGTTGTTCTGACTTCTATTTTATGCAGCTTATTTTCTGCTTCTTTTCAATCTGGTTTAATTCATAGTCTATTCCAATATTCTCGTTAGACGGATTCACCCCCCGATATACGCGCTAAAAAGAACAAGAAAATGCAAAAATAAGTTCAAAGCAGCGTGGCGTCTAGCCTCTTCAGTCCCAGTGACCCCATTTGGGGCCATTGGTTTGAGCAAGCGCAGATCTGGAGCCCATATTTTTTACCTTCAACTTGAATTTATCGCGTGGAGAGCATTACCTTACTTCAGATCAACGAGATGGCGCTCCACGTCGGGCATCTGTGACGCACGATGGGTTTTAAAACTTTTTCGTCCTCGCGGTGAGTAATTAGATTTTTCTGTATGTGTGACAGCACTGCTGAAGGGTCTCCAATAAAGTTGTGATCAGCTTTTATGCATAATCTGTGTTGTAAATTGCGGTTAACTGCTGTTTCAGGTAATTAAAAAAATTATATTAATTAAGTTTAATTGGTAAAAGTCATTAAATTTTGCCAGTTTTTTTCATTGTTCATCGAAAATAAAATTTTCCGCGTCTTCTTGTATACGCTAAAGAGCAAAATAAAAAAGTTTGAAATAAAGTGACCTGAAATTTCCTTCTTGGGACTGAAGAGGCCAGAGCTCCCAATAATGGACACGAGAGTGAATCAGCAGAAAATTAAATGTACCAAAAGCAACGCGCAGCATGAGGAAGGGCGGAGATAGTGTTACCACAGAAAGGTGCGCTTGTATAGGCTCTCGCAAATGCGGCCCAGGCCCGAAATTCTCAAAAACGCGGCTAGTGTCTTCTTACACCAACGCGTTCACGAAAAACGGAGGCTCCGAAACACATAACAAAAATAAAGTCGGGATGCTGCTCTGCTCATATTCCTGGCTCGAGAAATAGGCAGCGGCTACGAGTCGTGGCAATTTATTCTCCCTTGCTTCACATTTGTGAAACTTTACTACGCTTTTTTGGTGTCTCGTTTAACGCTTACTTAATACGGTTTACTTTTTTTTATCTTTATTTTTTTCATCAAAGAACCGCAAGGGTGAAGTTCCTGATGCCCAGAAAAGGATTGCGCAAATTTCCGATGCCCCCATGAAAATTTCGCAAGGCCGTCTCAAGGACAACGATACCTGAAGCTTGACCAGCAGAACCTTCTCCGCTATAAGCAATACACGGTTTTATTAATTTTTTTATCTCTCTCTCTCTTTCAACCCCCTTATCCCCAACCCCAGTGCAGGGCAGCATACCAGATCCTAGCATCTGGTTAACCTCCCTGCCTTCCTATTTTCTATTTCTCTCTACGTCAACCCAGATATAAACATCAATTGGCCGTGGGGCCCTATAGGCTATGAGGCTGACCATCTTCCACTTTCGGCAATCGTTATCTCTCCCCCTCCTTTGCTCTCCTACCGGACGACTGCTCACGTTACGTGCCCGTGTTGCGCGTCAGTTCCTGCTGCACTATTATGTCATCGTAGCACGCACGTGCGTACTTAGTGCTTATCCTCAAACGCGGAGCAACCGCCCAATTCGGCGTGGGTGCGTGGCTGCGGTCTTTTTATACGTAGAATGACAACGACGACACTCAGCATCGAATCTCGACCACCCACCCCTCTTACTGTTCCTTTGGCGGATGTTTTATGGTTCAAGGGGCCGAGGTGAGGGGGGACACTGGTATTGTTCGCGTGATCTGAGGTAAGCGGGGACTCATCTGCCCGGGTGTGCCCTACTGGAGGCATGAATGGGAGAGCTTGCATGGGCGGAGTGTGTAGGCGTGCTAAGGGAGCGGGTGGCACGAGTTCGAATGACTCGCGAGTGGTGTAACGACGAACGAAATGCACGACGCAGCCACGTGACATTGGTTCGAAGATGCATTATGCATCATTTGCACAAGGAGTCAATTATCGGAGGGACCGCCAGAAGATCTACGCGAGCACGTGAATAATTAAAGGGGAAACAATCGTCCCGCTGTACGCGTAGCGTGTCTCACCGCGCACCACATGGGCCTATCGTTGCGTCATTCGTGGGTATATACCATGCACAGGGGTACAAAATGAGGAGCTGCCACTCCCTATGTCTCCATGGTAGCCCCGCCGAATCTTTTCAAGCCTTTACGCTTCGCTGAACTAAAGTTAAGTTTTTATATAGCGTGGACTCGGTGTTTTCAGTCGGGAGCGTCACTTCATTTTGGAGATGCAGGGACAACAAGCAGTGGCGTTATGCGGAAATTTCGCTCACTCGTTTGCCCGCTCGATTGTGCGCGTCGGCGAAATTTCTCGCTGCGTGGAAGACGTGGTGCGTATATGTACAGCAGCGATGGAAATAAACGTGAGCAGCTGCTTGCATTTGTTTTCATCGAGCTCTTACCTCGAGGAGATTAAAACGACGCTGGAATGCATCATAAATTACTCGAGTGACTTTTATTACCAGCCAGGTTACAACTGCTTCAAAATAAATCGAAACAGCGGAGCGCGTATAAATGTCCCCCCTGTTCGCGTTTATTTCCACCGGGATAGTACGTTCGTTTGTTTGGGTGTGTAAGTGCAGTTGCACAAGTGCATGAGTTGAGTCATTCGGGACGTATTTGAAAACATGACTCCGTGCTCACGCCATTCTGCAACCGGCAGGAAAGCGTGCCTGATGCTAAAGCAGTAGCACAAAAGAACATCGTTGGTGCCCAACTGGTTTACTACCCTTAGCACCCCGTCCTTAACAAGCGTTGACACGCAGAGCTGATCGATGCTTCGGCTGCGCTAATTTCGGTTATCCCATTAAGTGGTTTTCTGTGCTTTAGCGATGAAAACGCGCAGGCAGTGTCCGACAGTTTTTGATTGAACGCTGCGGAAGTGTCCGAAAGCAATGTCCCCAGCTTCCTTCGTTCTCTCTACTCATCGGCCGTTTCGCTTCCTGCCTGTACTCTTCATTCTATCCTCATTTCTTTTGCGCCGAGGCTGAGTAGTTGGCTGCGCCACTGGGGATCTGTTCATACATATGCGTCTGATCAAAGTCTCCTATATGTCTTTTAGCTGTATGCTGATTTATGAGTGGTGGAGGATAGTTGCTTCCTGCCATCAAGGTGCATCATCGCTAGGGACAATCAGAAAAAAAAGAAGTACGAAGTTTTGGACCGGTATGCAGAGAGGAAAGATCTGGCCTCAGGAGGAATGACATGGTCAGCATGGAAGCGGAGGCAGCTCATATAGGCGAACCTGCCCTCTAACAGCGGTTCGCTTTTAGTGGATCATAGCAATTCACGAGCAAGCGCTTGCCTGGCTGGCTTTTCTGTTCCTGCACGATGCTTGTTTTTCGTTATCATATATTTCCTTTATTTGCTGAGTCACCCTTTCGAGGAAGTTTTCAAGGATACACGCTCTGCGAAAACATCGCAATCTCTACTCAATTTACTTTTTTGCCTCTCTCTCTTGTCTGAAAACATTGATACCTGCCCTTTTCCTGTCGGTTTACCGTTTTCTTTCAAGTATTCGTTTTTCATGCTGACCATGGTTACACACCCACTGGTGCACACTTTATCCACATTAGCCTGTATTTCATTCGCACACGTTTTGTTGGGTTCATCCTTCACGTTTTGCGCTCTTCTACCGATGTATTAGCGATACTGTCCTTTTTCTCGTTAAACGTGCTGATAACAATTGATTGATTATTGGCAAGCCATCGAGGCTTAGCGATAGCACGCTGTTTTGTAAACCTGCATTACGGGTGTCCACGTGATGTACAATGCCAGGTTATCAGGAATTGCCAAGGTAATCAGTCAACAAGCAATAAATGGATTCAAACAATGGCTTTAATACTGGAGCACGGCAACTGTGCATGAGTTAACGATCTATCACTATTTGGTACCTGATCCGCCGAATACTGAACATAGCTCAGCTATACAAAAGAAGATAACTTTAGCATTTTCTTATTGGAAAGTCATATTGGCGGTGATTTTCAGGATATAGACAGGGTTATTCTAATGCTACCGCTGTAACATAGTTATGTATGTTACATACTAAACCGAGTTTCCGTTTTTCTGGCACAAAAGGAACAAGCATCTCTTTTTTTCTAATGCCTACTTCTTTATATATGATGATTAGCAGACTACTAAGCCAGATATAAAAAAAGTGAGAAGTCAAGTGTTTTTGTGTCTACCCGGAGACAATTACTGGTAAAGACCTGCTACAACACACATGCGCTAGTAGATATAGTGTTGATATAGTAGTATATAGTGTGGAAGCTTTGAAAGTCACCTGTAACAAGAACAGTTTGTCACTGTGCACTTTTTTAATACCATTATTTCTTTTTTGAAATGGTGACGTTTGCACCTACTTCATCTAAACTACAGATTTCTATGGCTTGTGCTGAGAAGGCCGCTTCTCTAGATTTGCAGGCCTAACGAGAACGTCCCTCATGTTTGTGTTTATTTCTTCAAATGGCAAAACTCTTACGCTTACCTGTGCCTTTAGATCATTCCCCATACAGACTGCAGGGTCCATTAGGCACCGATTGTGTCCATCTTGCAGGCCGGCCGGCCCGCTGTTAAGTCAAGTCCTAAACGGGCTTAGCCGCGGGGTGGCTCATCAAAACGAAAAGAAAAACTCGCGGCGAGGACAGGTTCAAGGGTATGCCTACGGTGTGGTCCTGCAGCTTGAGATAAAACAGGCTGATTCATGGTGCACTTCTCTTGTCGCTGTGCTTTCCCTCAATACCTCGCATTCTCTCGGCACTCATTCACTCCTTCCCGTGGTTTATCTTTCTCCACTTGCACGTCACTTCACCTCCATATACCTCCGGGCTTTTCCTCTGCTCTATACCTGAGAGTCCCAGATGCGGCACGTGCTCGCACTGAAGGCCTTTGACAAGGCCAAATATAGTGTGAGCACAATATTCACTGTGGTTGTCCTTCATCCTCTTCATCTGTATATAATCATCATCACTGCGATCTTCTTCTTCGTTCGAAGATTATTAGTCGGCGGCTCTGCTCAATAAACGGCGTCCAGCCCACGATATCGCTGCCGTCTTGCAGAGTGGTGGAGGCTGCTGTCGATCCTCAAGTCCTCTCTGACGTCCAGTTCCCCTGGAGCTTCGTTCGGGTCGCCGTTTGCTACGCCTGTCTTGTGTGTTCTTGTGTGTTCTTGTGCGCAAGAAAGACGGCTCGGTGCGATTTTGCGTCGACTACCGTGCGTTGAACAAGATAACCAGGAAAGACGTATACCCCTTGCCTCGCATTGATGATGCTTTAGATTCATTGCAAGGAGCGGAATATTTTTCCAGCCTTGACCTGCGCTCGGGTTACTGGCAAATTCCCATGCACGAGGATGACAAGGAAAAAACTGCCTTTGCCACACCCGACGGACTTTACGAATTTAACGTCATGCCTTTCGGCCTCTGCAACGCGCCAGCAACTTTTGAGCGAATGATGGACACTGTACTTCGGGGCCTTAAGTGGAAGACATGCTTGTGTTATCTTGACGACATAGTGATATTTTCTTCAACGTTCGAACAACACTTGCAACGCCTACACGAAGTTCTGACGTGTCTCGCAGCTGCTGGTCTCCAGCTGAATACCAAAAAGTGCCACTTTGCAAGCAAAACTATTAAGGTGCTAGGACATCTCATAAGCAAAGACGGCATTCGGCCTGACCCCGACAAGATCGCCGCCGTTCTTCGCTTCCCGACGCCTCACCGCTCCAAAGAGCTCCGCAGCTTTCTTGGTCTCGCCTCTTATTTCCGGCGCTTTATACGTGACTTCGCCACTATTGCCGCACCGCTTCACCAGCTACTATCTTCTGGAACATCATACGTATGGTCCGACGAGTGCCAAACGGCTTTTGACACCTTGAAACGTGCCCTGACGTCTGAGCCAGTGCTGTGTGATTTCGATGAAGCGGCACCCACTCTCCTCCATACTGATGCCAGCGGTCATGGAATCGGCGCTGTTCTTCTGCAACGACACGATTGTTCTGGTGAACGCGTGATCGCATATGCCAGTCGGACCCTAACACCAGCCGAGAAAAACTACACCATCACCGAGCAGGAGTGCCTCGCCGTCGTCTGGGCCGTCCAGAAGTTTAGACCATATCTCCATGGCCACCACTTTACCGTCGTGACTGACCATCACGCCTTGTGCTGGTTGTCGACGTTAAAGAATTTGTCTGGACGTCTTGGTCGCTGGATACTCCGTCTTCAAGAGTACGACTTCGACGTCACGTACAAATCCGGCAAGAAACACAACGATGCAGATGCCCTTAGCCGTTGTCCGTTACCGCCGTCGACAAACATACCCGGCTTGTCGCCATCCGTGCGCGACCCCGTCAACGTGTCTTCGGCAGTTCTTACACTCGCCGCTCTCAATGCGCGTCCTTCTTTCCGCAACGAGACGTTCGCGTCTCACCAACGCAGCGACGCATACTGCCACTCCATTATGCAACGCCTTCGCGGCTCATCTCGTCCTCCTAATGCCCGCGCCCGTCGCCAGTTGCAGAACTTTAAGATGGATAATTCTGTCCTATACCGCTATGTCTTCCATCCTGAAGGACAGCGTTGGGTTCCCATCACTCCTCGTTCACTGAGAGAACAGATATTAGAAGCATTTCACGACGACCCCAAGGCTGGTCATCTCGGCTTTCATAAAACGTATGAGCGCATCCGCAGTCGCTTTACCTGGCCTGGGCTCTCCACCTGCGTGGCACGGTACGTTGCTTCATGCTCGCTCTGCCAGCGCCGCAAACAACCCACGTCATCTCCAGCTGGACTTCTACAACCTCTTCCATGTCCTGACGCTCCATTTGACGTCATTGGGATCGACCTCTACGGGCCACTGCCAATATCAGCCAGCGGAAAGCGATGGATCGTCACTGCAGTGGACCACTTGACAAGGTACGCCGAAACCGCTGCACTACCTTCAGGATCAGCGGGGGGACATTGCCACTTTCTTCTTGGAAGCCATATTTTTGCGACATGGCGCGCCGCGCGTCCTTTTGAGTGACCGCGGCAAGGCGTTTCTGTCGAAACTACTAGACGACGTCCTCCACGCATGTAGCACCATCCACAAGACTACTTCCAGCTACCATCCCCAAACTAATGGCCTCACAGAGCGCTTTCATCGAACTCTGTCCGATATGATATCCATGTATATCAATGCCGACCATACCAGCTGGGATACCATACTACCATTGGTCACCTTTGCGTACAATACGGCTACGCAGCGTACCACGGGCTATTCAACCTTCTTCCTTGTCTATGGACGTCAACCGACGTCTGCCCTCGACGTATCTTTTTTTGATGTCCCCGTGGACTCGACGACGTCATCGAGTGCCAGCTTAATATCACGCCTTGCCGCTTGTCGTCACCGTGCCCGCCTGAATACCGAAGCAAGTCAACAGGATCGGAAGACTCGCTACGATGAATTTCACCGCGTCGTTGAGTTTAGTCCTGGAGACGAAGTCCTGCTGTGGACCCCGACGCGAGTTCCCGGCCTGTCTGAGAAATTTTACTCACGTTTTATCGGCCCCTACGCTATTGTCGAGAAAACTTCTCCAGTGAACTATCGGGTAACCCCCACTGTCATGCCTTCCGACAACCGTTGCCGCGGCACAGAGGTTGTCCACGTCTCCCGCTTAAAACCCTTCATAAGACGTACACCTTCGCCATAAGCAGCGGCCAGGTTGGCCGCTTTCGCGCGAGGGGGAAATTAGTGTGAGCACAATATTCACTGTGGTTGTCCTTCATCCTCTTCATCTGTATATAATCATCATCACTGAGATCTTCTTCGTTCGAAGATTATTAGTCGGCGGCTCTGCTCAATAAACGGCGTCGAGCCCACGATATCGCTGCCGTCTTGCAATAGGAACTATTGCGACGTTTTCTTGCATGCTTTGTCGATTCGTTTGTCGTTTCTCTAGGCTTACCTTCGCTGTAGGCCTTTCGTCGGTTCCCTCGCCTCAATCTGTCTGTGCTCTCGCCCCCCCCCTCCCGCTCATCTTCGCATGTGAGCCATACTATACATTTTTTTCTTTTTTACTCGCTTTTCCAAGCGGTCTCTTTCGATTGCGACTGTGCACCGTCAGCGGAGTCTCGGCGGAGCAGGGGCTGGCGGAGAGATAGATAAATATAAAAGAAAACTGAGCATTCCTTTTGATTTGATCGCCGCCGACGTGCCATTTATTTCCCGAGTAAATTGTGCTGCCATAAGGAGATTGGACGTCGCTTCACTCTCTTGCGGTTTTGACCGCTTAGTCTGTGCAAGGTACCACGGGTGGAGGAGGGGGGAGGGAGGATAGCTACCGTGGGAAGGGGAACTGATGCCGCGGGCAAGGTCTTCCTGGGGCAGATCTACAAAGCAGGTCTCTGTGGGTCGATCATGCACCCCCCCTTCACCCCTCCCACACACACTCACACAATAGCACCCAGGCTTCTGGCCTCGCTTTTTTGCAACGTAACCTCCGCTGAATAAATAACAAAGCACAACAACAACAACAACAACAACAACAACAACAACAACAAAAAAGATAGAAGGAAGGAAGATAGCTTGAGAGCGCTCGCTCCTCGCAGGCTAGGGATTTAAACAAAGAAACAAAAAATAACGAACCCCAGACAGAATACAAAACCCGAAAAGTCCCAGCTCCACCTTAGCTGGCAGTGTGAGCGATTGCACACCGAGCGGTCACAATGAAGATGTTATTAGCGGAACCTCGAATAGCAACTGTTGACGTTCTCCGGCTGTAGCTATCAATATGGGGTGAAGGCTACAGTTTCCCTTTGTTTATAGAAGTATATATGCGTGGTGATCTTGTTCCGCATTCGTCTTCTATTTGTTGTAGGCGTGACCACAGAATAACAGTACGAGAGAGATAATTCACCGCAACATCCCACGTCCCCAGTTCAATTTTCCCAACAACGCCGAACGTTTCATAAGCTGCGTTTTCCTCAACGTTTAACCTTTGAGATTCGCCAGCTGCTTTGGCGTCGTTGGTAGCTGCGATTGATTAGTTTAAATTCTCCCCTTGACTGGACGTTCACTCACGTTCGCAGGGATCAATGACCTCGTATGACCTCGTGAATATTCTGTAGAGCCTATTTCATTCTGAAGAGGAGCATCGAATTGCTGTTCAAATTAAAACTTTTTGTTGGGCTAGTTGGTTCATTTGAGCAGTGAATAAAAGGCGTCAACTAAACGAAGACAAGAAGAGACAAGGACGTACGCCTGTTCAAAATTCCAACCTGCTAGTAGGGGAACAACTAAAATGTGGTTCGGAGTCACATTTTCATGCGCTACATTTCAGAACGGGCAAACTCGTTCGCAATACGCTGCAGAAAGATTCGATGGTCGAGAGAAGCGCTTTCGTTGGCCGGCGAGTTTATTAATCCGATAGCCTTGGTTATGCATCATCAAACGCGAGAATGAACCATCGGCGACGGCGGCGTGAACACGAGTGGTGCAAGAAATCAGCATATGATGACGTCACCATACGGTTTCATCAGGACACCACAGATGGCCAAAATTAGCCACGTCATTATGACGTCATCATGAAGTCACTATGCCGTCACATAACGTGACGTAATCGCATGACATCATCATTTGCTCTAACGTGAACCGATCCCGGAGGAACTGAGAAACCCCGTTAGATGCAGAAAGCTTGCAAAAGCATGCGATCACGGACTCAGTGCAAAGCCGCGTAAAGTGTAGAAAACTTTCGCGTGGGAGGATCAGTAAGATGGACTGTGAAAAAAAGAAGGAGAAGACGGCTTTCGCCTTCGAATCGTCTTAGGCGAAGGCACATGGTACCCAGTGAATTTTTTTTTTTCAATGTGAACCGTTGTTCGACCTCACCGGGCTCGCTGCTGGCGACTGCCTGCTGTCGAGTTGGTTTACCCGGTTGGCCAGTTTGTGGTGGCAGGTGACACACGTGTGCGCAACAATGGCATGGCTCTAACAAAAAGGATGCTGTGGTCGGGATGTACCCTAGTCGTTATTCGTCCTATTTCACCGCTTTCATTTTATTGCGATCAGCACTTTGTTATTGAGTCGTCATCGTTATCCTGCCATATTCAATACGTGACTGCCACTGCGTTGCCATGGTAACGTCGTAACGCGGCCATATTAGGTGGGATACTTTTCTCGCCATCGTCATGTCACTCTATTTCTAAAGTCGTCATTATTCCGCAGCCTTCATAGACTCCCGGCCAGCCCATCGTTCTCGCTCGGTCGTGGTGGTTTCAGTGTCGAACTGACACCTTCATCGCCACGCCGCCATCGTTATTCTATCATCTTCATTACGTTATTCCCATCCTCATTATAGTTACCTTTATAATGTACAACTAAATACTGAAAATATCATTAGCTTAAAAGAAACTGCAAACCAATCATGCAAGCAGTATGCCATGACACAGCGACATTAGGTAAAATATGATGCGCAGCGAAAAAACAAATATGTTACAAAGGACACATAAATTAGATGCATTAATAACGTATACTAGAGAGCTGCTGCCTTCAAAAACATTCTAACGCATTTACCTTTATCTTTCTCTCTCTCTCTAACGCAATTAAAAATTGCACCCTTTCAGTGGTGTGCAGTCATAGGTCATTAACGTCGATTTAACGATTAAGGGGAAGTGGTGGCGTGAGTGAAGGAAAAATGTCTTGCATAAAAAAAAAAAAGAAAGGAAACGAACTTAGATAAATAAACGAAAAAAAGATGACGTGAACGGTTTCTTTCGTGTGTCACGAAAAACCTTTATTGGAAAAAAAGGGGGATTTCGCTTAGGTGGCTACTGCTGTTTCCTTCTGCTACCCTCCGAAACGAACTGACGGGACCGCTTCGCGAAGAACTGCCATAAAGTTTAAATGCGACGTTGGAGCGGCGCTGAACAGCCGAGCATACAAAGCACTTTCTTTTGCTTCTCTATTTCCCATATGTTTTTTTTTTTTTTGTGAAGCAGTTTGCGTGTAACGTTCTCTTGCGTGCAACTACGTCGCCCCAGGCCCAATCGTGGGCCGATTGAGAAAAATGAAGTCGCGACAAATCGAAAGGCAATATGTGACCGACCGCCACTCGCGGAACTCCTCGACCACTATTGCGGTAGAAGTCGAGCATCAATCATGTATTGCCCCCCCCCCCCCCCTTCCTCCCCCCGGGGCACTCCCCAGAACACCAGCAAGTTGTGTGTTGCAGTATCGAAACTGTTGTGGAAGCGCCGTTGCTTGTTTGTACACAACGTCGTGAAAAGGAAGGGAAATAGCGGAAGGCATACTTGTTATTCACGGGTACTCGGTGCGTTTCCAACAACGGGAACAAAGCAATGCTACAACAACTTCTACGACTACTACTAGTATTACTACTAGTGCTAATGATAATGATGACGATACTATAGCATACCGCCTAAGGATAGAAAAAAAAGGAAAGAAGGAGGATGGGAAAGAAGAGAAAGGCAGGGATGTTCACCGCTTTAGAATGACCAATATGACACCCTTCACTCGGTAAACGGAAGGGGGGAGTCAGTGAGTTAGAAGAGTGAAGAAAGAAAGAGAACACTCAAACACAACGTCGCAGTCCGTGAGTGTTGTGCGGGATACAGCATCACCATTAGTCTACAGTCGCTTGTGCAGGTTGCGTCTCCTTAAAAATTCCGTCGCAGAAAGGACATGAAGACCGTACTGCTGTTCAGTTTAAACGGTTTATTACCCTCACACAGTAAGTATATAAAAGGTTTTTTTTTTTCAACGGCGCATGAAGAATATGCCAAGGCTCTCGCATAATTTAACAATACTAACTACTGCTTTCAAGGCATTTCAGAGCCAAACAAACTTACTGATGTGTCGCGAAATATTTACCTCAACAAAATCGGCTGAGAGGAAAAATAAGAAGCTTCTTAAGCAAATGAGTACTTGCGCCTTTCATTATTGAACTCTCAGGCCATTTAGCAAACTGAAGTCAAAAGCAACACACGAAAATAAAGAGAAGGTGGGCGTTGTTGAAGGTGCTAAATGCTATTTTGGACTAGGAGGAAGCGATATAAAAAAAAAAAAAAGATCACAGCGCATATGCACGGAGTTAATGATGATGAGTGGGCGAAGCTCCGGAGGTTCATCAATAAACCGCGAATCTTCCGTGAAATTCGCCCAGTACATCATCAAAGACGTGACAAACACTGTGTGTATATATACAAGAAATTTATATTTTATTCGTGAGCCGTGATTTTCCGTGATGTTGGTTGCATGTGGTCAAACGATATGCATGTGAGACCATATCTCGATGCCATGTGTTGTATGGCATCGCGATCGTCATCGTCATCAGAGTCATCGTTATGACGCATAGTGGGTACATTCCATGTGGTGTGCCGTGATGGCAGCGTCATCGTCATCACACAGGACCTTGAAAATCGAGGTGGCTACTACGTACTACAAACTACAGGGGACGCACGACCCACGGCATAAGGAGCTTCGCCCCTAAAAAAAAAAACAATAAAGATTCAGGGTTGACGAAGTAGTCAAAGGTGGTTTTTGTACCTGTGTGTTAGCCTTACCGACTAAACATAAGCTTATCGCCGTTTCTCTACAAAGCAAGATGGAGCGACAAAAGGCCAGAAACTCCACCGCTGACAAGGAGATTAATGAGCATTTCTCCCTCGCCCTTTCTCTCCTGGCAAGGTGGCCTGCGGTGTCGGGGGGACACGCAAGAACACTTGGCTGTTTTTACTTGTTGTCGGTTCTCTTCCTCCGCTCAGATAAGAACAAATGAAGCCGGTGGTACGAACACATAGACAGACCATGGGTGGCGATGTTGTATACATAGGTGGACTCTAACTATGACGACTTCCCCTTCTATTAAACAACTGACGTCATTCCCATACGCGGGAAAAGCAAAAGAATCTCTGCTAAAGTTCGGCTCTCCTTCTTTTATTTATTTCTTTCTTTTGGTACATCATTGCCATGCACCCCTACTCTCCCACACGGGGTGGTGTGACGTGCGTGTGCACAGTTCTCGTCGGAGACAGAATAAAATGAATAAAATAAATGAGAGGCCTTTTGAGAGTGTCTGATTATTATTCTTTTTTTTCTGTCCTCGTCCACGTATACCAGTGTTCCGCAAGCAGAAGCCTCGCCGTTCTCTCTGGATGAACCCATATCGTAAAGCCGTCAGCCTTGGAAACTCTCAGCTGTGTGTGCTGGCTTCCATTATAGCCCCCAATCTCGAAATATGTTGATGTTCACTTAGTGATACATGTAGGAAGCCATGAGCATAAAAGCTATCTCAATTGCTCGCACTATTTTAACGCAGTAGGGTTAAAGAGCTTGTTTCGCAGAAGTTCCGGTGTCGGCGTCGGTGTCAGCGTCGGCGGCGTCTTCATTGGTTGTTAGCGAAAATCTTGCGTTGTCCTGAGCGAAAAATCGCGAAAAATTCAAATAATGAAAATGATTGCTTCGAGCCGGAATCGAATCCAAGCTTTCTGCGCGGCAAGCAGGTGTCCCATCACAAAGCCATGCGAGTGCCTGAAACTGTTTAGGAAGAAAGAAATACCTATGCAGGTCTATGGATAGGACAGTTTTTTTCTTCTCAAGATAGGAAGTTAAACAGGGCGCAGGCGCTGATATAGAGATTGCTTCAAACGGAAACGTATCCTAAGCCTGCCTTTCTCCACAAGCTTTATCCTGATGTTTATTTAACTAACTCATGTACCGTATGTGGCGGTTTAGGCACTTTACACCACATGTTCTGGGTTGTATCAGTGCCCTTCGATGCAATATCATTAGAAACTCTCGCCATGATAGCTGCATCCTGTAGTATCAGATTGTGTGCAGCACAATCTCAGTATCTGAGTAATCCCAGAGTATCAGATTCCGTGCAGCACATGTGATTCAATCGGCGCTTTTTTTTTTTTTTTTTTGAGGCGCCGTCACCCACCTTCTTTTTAACACGTTGTCTTATCTTTAAAGCGTCTAAGCGCATTGACTTCTTCACAGCTTTAGTCCTCATTGCCTGGCTTCGCATCATTAGTTTTTTTTCATAGAAAGACACCGCGGCTCATCAGTAAGAACAACTTCATGTAGATTGTATCTTCCAGAATTTACACCAGGCGACCAACGTAAACGTGGTAGCGTTCACTGAAGGCGTAGCGACATAATGGAGAAATGAAACCCCGGTAATCGTTCTAACACTGCCGTGAACATAGAGCGATTGCTCACCTTCTGCGTCGAACAGTGGTAATCCACCTCCGCAGTCGCTCTTGATAGTGAAGGAGCACCGGAAACTTGTAGAAGTCTGTTGCTGGCGAGTACGTGTTCGAGCAGCTAATACGCAGCAGTTATTTCTGGACATCGCTGATAGCTGCAGAAGCGTTAAATTGCGATAGAAAATGCAACTCGCCTAGACCATCACGGGAAAACTGCTCGTCCGAGCACGCCTGCGCTACCGAGCCTTTGAGACACGCAGCGTTGTCGGCGCTTTGCGCATCGCCTATAATGCAGCAGTTATATTTGTACCACCCACACGTCTTATCTTATTCAAGCGAAGCTTGGCATGAGTCACATGCTTCGGTGGCAGCGATGGCATCGTACGCGAGCAACCCGGCGCCGACGAGTTAACAGAAATGCACCGGTCAAATGCACCGGTCGCATGCCTATTTTTATGCGGCGTTTTCCAATAACCGGTGCTCTCTCGATCCGCAGGCTTGTCGACTGTCAGCCGTTTCTGACATGACAATCTGATCTTCTCAATCCACGTTGCCACATCTCATCGTTGCCTCGATATTGCCACGTGGTCGTGACGTTCACGAAGGCAGCAGTCCGCGTGTTCAAGACGAAACTCTACATTCGGGCGAACTTGTGCCCAGGAAAAGAAAAGTTAGGACACGCTGTGCGCTGATATAGCGGCAAGCACTGTCGTCGGTAATCTTATATGCGCTACGGCGCGTCGGCATTTATACGCGTGGTATCGAATATTCCAGCCTCATCGTTGGTGGCCGCGTCAGTTTCACAGAACACATAATAATGACAAGGAGGGGAGAAAACATCTCCCGCTCACTTTCCTGCCGTTTTCGCATGCCCGTTTCCCTTCCTTGCACTCCTGAGAACTACTAACACTTCCTTCTGTATCGATCCTTTTTTTAGTGGCACTACAGCAACGAGCTGTAGAGTACTTGTCGGTTTTCCGAATATCCATAATTGTTCTTCTAAACAACACAAATCGATGGTTCTTGTTGAAGTTAAGAGTTAAATTGGACACATATGATATCGTCGGATAGCTTTACTCACGATAATGGTCATTTAACTGTTATGATAATTAATGAAAATTATTTGATTGAGCTCTTGAAAGACTGTTAGCAGATGGGATAGCTGCGGCACCTGGCGGAGCAGATCTCAACTACGTGGTGCTTTCTACGTGGCCTCTGAGATCCGCTTGTGCACCGCGCAAAACATAGTTAACACGCGATTGCCACTATAAGACAGCGAAATCAAGGACTAGTGTCCGCTCCGGAATTTTTTTTATGCATCAATCGGCCACTTACTAAAGATACATTGACGAAAATAATAAATTTATTTCGTTATATGGTCAGAAATATATTGCTTATCCTGGCTTCTATATATAGTCAGAAATGATGCCGTACAATAGAAACGTAGCTTCGCGAAAAAAAAAAACGACGTTTTCTATTTTATAGGCAAGCTTTTGTCCAGACGTGGCTAATATATTTTGCTAAATTGCAGGCTGAAATAAAGAGGCAACTTCAGTAAAGTCCATGCACATAAAACAGCCTTACTTATTAGTATGTACATAGAAACATCGGCGCTTTTGTTCACGAAGAGTAGTATGCTAATATTACTCCTATAATTATGCATGCAGTCGTCACGGGGCGCCGGGGTATTATATACATCTAATCTGAAATGTAATACAAAAAGTCACATCTGTTTTCTTCCACATGGCCAAGAGTTGAGCTCAAGGACTCGGCGCGCTAATAGGCCTCTGCCACCAAAGGAGGCGCCGCTAATCTTGACTTCACGCATGCCTTGTTCGCTGAAGGAAGCCTAATTACAGCGACGTGTTTGTTCTGCATAAGCGCAGCCAGTGTTCCCGCGTTTTCGTGGCGCCTGCCGGGACGTCGAAGAAGGACATCAGCATAATATTAAAACTTGCAGTCGAGATACAAAAAGCCTGCCGAGTCAAAGTTTGGCGCTTCGCTTAAGCCGCGGGCAATTTGAGGGCAACACGCGAACGCAGCAGCGGAGCGAATATGCGAGAGGCGTTGATTGGTTTCCGGAGACATTTTAGTCCAACATTTAAACTTCGTAGCGTAAAAGAAACCGTGCCAGTAGAGCAAGACAAAGACGGTCTCATTAGCAGATAAAGGACGGTGCCTTGGAGAAGCGAAAAACCGAATTTGAATGGTGATTATGGCCTTAACAGAATCGAATGGCCAGCTTCATGCAGCCTGTGATGTAAGCGCATGTCTCGCCTTTTTTTGTATTTGTCTTAGGTATAGTAAAGCTTCGTGAGTAGTGAACAAGAATTTCAACAGAAGGCGAAGTCGTGTAGACGGGAATTTGAAACAGTGATGAAGTCTTACGATTGTACGGCCTCAGCACCGAAGGCTTAAGGTGCGGAAATAGTGGTGTCTTGGGAATTCCCCAGTATCGAAGTACCAAGAGTGCTAGAAGACATATTCTCCAGACAATAGAGTCAATTATAAATAACATGCGAAATTATTATGCATGCATTTGGAACTGCCATGCCAAACATCCATAGTTTATCTATGCTTTTTACAGTTTTAGATACTTTCTATCAGGGAGGACATCACAGCAACTTCAAGTACATAGCGAAGATTTCAGTGTGTAAAGCGATACGTGAAATGGCATAAAACTACAGGCTAACAATGTCCATTGAACACAGCATAGAGCGTACAAAATGCAAAGGAAGTAATGGATACAACAAATACAAGTGTCGACCTTCACTATTCTTGAGATAGCCAAACGTGCGTCTTATAAATGTGCGCCTACGATATATAATGCACTGTTTCAGCTAGTAGGATATTCAGGTACAACCTGTAGTATAACTGAATCATACTGAGCACGTCATATAAGCATGCTTGTGGGTTTGGCTATTGAAGAGTAAGTAAGCAATTCTCAAAACAGCCACTGAACAAGAGAGATACAAAGAAAGAAAGACAGGGAGGATAGCCTGACTTCATACAGTTTACTGCAGCCTACATGCGGGAAGGAGAACGTGAGGTAAACGTGAGAAAGAGAAATAAAAATCCTGAGTCTGAACAGCTAATTCCTCTCTAATTTAGTTGGCACGTAAGGTGACCAAAAAAAACTAAACACAATGCTTCTTGTTTTTGATTGCAATAATGCCAATGAAAATACAGATTCTATTTAACGTGTGCCAAGAGCTCCAACGAAAAAAGAAAAAGGAAACCAGGCTCCAAATAAAAAAAAATGATGCTCTGGGTCATTTCGTCTCTTACCGCGCACTCTCTACAGAGCAAAGAAAGAAAAACTGTCTCCGGCTCATTTCTCTGAAGGAGCGAACCGCTTGACGCCACCGGAAAATGTGACAAGCGACATTCGCGTCATCATTAGTCTCACTTCGGTGCCGAAGCATCTGCTTCCTGAGCTTCCCTCGGTCCAGCAGGCATAGATGAGGGCTTGAACAGCGCCGGAACAAACGGAGCCACCGGAAGTTCCCTTCTTATTCTTCCTAGCCCTCGAAAGAGCAGGCTGAAGAGACCCTGTTTGTCATCGGCGGGCATCTTTGTTTCGTCATCTCGCTCTTGTTCTCCTCCAGCTCGGAAGCCACGAAGAGTCAGCGTCGAGTAATGACCAGCAGCATGAAGACTGACACCGCGGAAAAAGAGTCCCGCAGCGTAAGAGCAATGGCGACCGTGCTGCTTAATTGGCATTCGCACTCGGCTTGATTGGGTACGTTGCAGCAGAAACCCCGCGCAGTCCCGCATCGACAGCGCCGATGCTCTGTTTATATGAGCTCGCGCACACCCCAGTCGCATTCATATGGTTTCTGGCTGGGTACACGCGAGAAGATAGAAAAGGGAGCACGAAATAAGGAGAGAGTGTGCTGAATAAGTCATACGTGGCCGTAACGTGCCATCTCCCACGAGTGTGTCCGTGGCGGCGTCGCAACTCCTCCCCACAGAATGAAGAGAGACAGACGGGCTTCCGTTCCGGAGGCCGCGTGTGCAGCCATTGGGACGGACGTACCACGTGTCCTTGTGGCGCTGTGTCCGAGTTACCACGGCGTGCGATGGAGGCGGACCCTTTCTTACATCTCGTAACGGCCGGTGAACAGACGATGTACGCTGTTGGGGTCCGCGTCGGCGCGAACCTCTTCTGGTTAATTCAGAGGCGCGCACCACACACATCACTATCCTTCCAACGCTGCTGTGTCTCTCGGTTGGATGAAGAAAAAGTAGAAAGAAAGAAATGGGGGGCCAGTCGGGCAGACGTCCCATTATGCGGATAGCATTGTTTTCGCCTATATGTGAAACGATGCAGTTGTGACTGCACTTCTCGTGCGGCCGCTGTCCCCACGCCATCGCTCGGAGATGGTGGACTGCCGGCGTCTATAACGGGAGCAGTGTCGCTACCGCCTGCTTCGCTCAAGGTAGCTGGGTACATACTATCACATGAACGTTCCTACCTGGCAAGTTGCCTCTTTATGTGTGTAAGAGGTGCTTGTAATGATAATTTCTAAGTAAACGGCGTGTCGCGTTCTGAGAATACAATATCAACTAAGTAGAACGAAAACAGTAATCTAGAGCTTTCACAAACAAGTTGCTCTGCTTCGATCTCAGGTAGTTTCAGGTATAACCTCATGAAGAATATTGAATTCGTTTGGAGATAGTGTCATCCACTATAGCTTTGGCAAGCACTTGTAACTTGTTCTGAAAAAGTTTAACGTAATAAACGAGCTGACGAATGTCGCAACGCCGAGGGCCCAATGTGGGGGCAACAAAGAGAAGGGGAATAAGGAGAAGATATATGAAGCACTTACGCCAACGACAAAAAATACGCGCTGGTTCTGTTGCCGTGAGACAGAAGCAGAAAAAATCTAATCAGCGTCACGAAAAAAAAAAAAATGGGGAGGGGCTAAGCATGCAGTGTGCGCGGGTGTTTTCCACAGCAATATCGCTGCTAATCGGCAACCAGAGACAGAAGAAGAATAAGGGCCTGAACTAGGTAAAGGGATAAAAATGAATGAAATGGCGGACACTCTGGCGAAAGCCGCTCTCAGTGGTCCGATACTTTCAATTATTCCCACATCAGAACTCATAATTCGTGACAGATTTAGAAGGCGTGCCATAATTCAAGACTCTGGTAAAACATTAGTCGCTTATCTAAACGAATATCGACACCTCTTGTTCCCTTGGCGTAGAAATTTCTGTTCAACGTGAAAAAGCGGAAGTCATTTTTACAAAACTACGCTGTCGAGTTCCAAAATTAAACTTCTATACGCATAGAGCTGGTCTGGCTCCTTCCCCTCTTTGCTCGTTTTGTAGCAAGGACGAAACTGTCGAGCATTATTTTTTATCATGCAACCGGTACAACTTACTGAGGAAAAACATTCTCAAAGTGGCTTTTAATCGAATTAGATTCGATTTCATCATCTCTAATATTCTTTCCTTGGGAGTCTCCTCTTTAGGTCATTGCCACCGGGATCTCTGTTCCGCTGTAGAGAAATTTTTAATTGAATCAGGGCGGTTTTTACATCAAATCACTAAATTAGCATCATTAATTTATTCTAGCCATTCTATAATTCTATAGTAATACCATTCATATGTGATCACTTTTGTCTATAAAATATTCGTTTCTTGGCCAATCGCCCAGAGTGGGTGTGAGCCATACATACAGGCCATCATCATCATCATCATCATCATTCATTCGCCACATTGTTTTGAGAGAGATTTCTTTGATGAGACACTAGTGGTGCCAAGTCTGAAACCAGGCATGTAGGGAAGGATGTTTCAGCTCCACTAACGTCGTCGGCTATTTGTTGGGCTAACTGTTGCCTTCTTCATTTTTAGTGGACTGGAGGCGAGTAAAGCACCATGACTTTGCGGATGATTGAAGAAGTGGCGTTTCAAATAGATGACTTTAGCGTAGAGGTCCACGTTTGTGTCTCTTCTTTTAGACAAGGAACTTAAACGCCTTGGTAAATCTTGTCGGGGAGTTTGACACCGCTGCTAAGCCAAACATAATGTTTTAGGCAGTAACGACAAACCTTTAAGTGATAATATGCATAGTATGGACCGGTGGCGAGTAGCGGTACTTACCCAATTTTTGTGGCGCGTACCCGTTCATGATGGACCGTGACGATGATATGACACGCCGACAAGCCGGGACCCTCAGGTGCTTCGCTCCTAAAACAGAAAGATGGGCACCAGTGTCCGCAGTGCCCGGGCTGCGTCGCCAGATCAAGAACGATGCATCTGCAAAAATCGGACACACACCCACGCACGGCGGATTCTTGTTTCGCGGACCCACAAACAAAAAAACGAAAAAAAAAATATCACAGCAGATCCACGGAGTGAATGATGATGAGTGGGCGAAGCTCCGGAGGTTCATCGGTAAACCGTGAATCTTCCGTGAATTTTCGCCCAGTACATCATCAAAGACGTGACAAACTTTATGGTCTTATGGCTTTATGGTTTTATGGTCGGTGAAATGGAGGGAGAGCGGTCCCTGGATGGGTCGTAGTGGAAAGTTTGCAAAGACGAGATCGACGCAGGTTCCTCGGATGGTGGTTGGTTGCATGTGGTCAAACGATATGCATGTGAGACCATATCGCGATGCCATGTGTTGTATGGCATCGCATCGTCATCGTCATCATCGTCATCAGCGTCATCTTTATGACGCATAGTGGGTACATTCCATGTACCCACTATGCGGCACAGTGCTGTGCCGTGATGGCAGCGTCATCGTCATCCTACAGGGGTGGCTACGACGACGACGACAACAACGCAGGACTACGACGCCGGACTAGCCTACGCCCTAAGGAGCTTCGCCCCTAAAAAAATCACGCCATATCCACGAAGTGAACGATGATAAGTGGGCGAAGCTCGATCGTTTTCATCCATGGCAGAAAGAGAATGTGTGGTCTGGAACGCGCTTATACTTCATGGTCATCAGCGTCATCGTTATCACGTGTAGTGGGTACAATCCACTATACTGGAAAGCGCTTGTACTTCATCGTTATCACGTGTAGTGGGTACATTCCACTATACTGCGTCATCGTCATCTTTATCACGTGTAGTGGGTACATTCCACTATACTGCGTCATCGTCATCTTTATCACGTGGAGTGGGTACATTCCACTACACGTGGCTACCTACCTACCTACCTACCTACCTACCTACCTACCTACCTACCTACCTACCTACCTACCTACCTGCCTACTACTACTACGACAACTACAGAGGAGGGACAGACGCACACCCTAAGGAGCTTCGCCCCTAAAAAACAACGAAAGGAACTTTGCAGCCTGGGACGCGAAGGAACGCGTTGACGGAGGAGAGCGGCAGACAGCCGAGGTCCACGAACAGCGTCGGTCAGAGAAAGCTATCATCCATCCGTGTTCCTCATGCAATAAGCTGAGCGCTCCAATTCAAATACTGTTCTTAACACCAAGAATAGTTCCCAATCCCCTAGTGTAAAGTGGCCAACAGGACGCTATTCTGCCTAACCATAGTGCCTTTCTGTTTTCTTCATTCCTTCTTTGCAGCAAAATGGAGCGTGACACTGCCTTAAAACACGCATTCTTTAACCACATAGCATGTCCTATATGGTAAAGGTGTACAAAGATAGTGCGACATCGTCTAATACCGTCTTTAGAAAGCGAGAGGTAAAGGAAACAGAAGTAAGGGTGGCATGGTAACCAGAAGACTGTCTGGTCGGATATTTTTGTCCTAAGATAAAGCAATCAATGTACTCATTATCAACTACTATCGAACAATATCTCCACAAGCATGATTCTTTCATACGAAAACAAAAGGTAGCAATGCATATTTACATGGTTGGAAGAAATGTTTAACCAGATTAATTTCTCCGTAGTTTAAACGTAAATTGAACTAAATGATTGTTTCGAATATATTGACCTAGTAGCTACTGATGTCGCATGTAGAGTCGAACAAACCAAAGTCGCGCACAAAACAAAAGAAAAAAAAACTGAAGGAGTCCGACAATTCTAATTTTGTCTACTGTGGTATAGCGGCCGTCAATGCCCGACCAAAGGAAGCCTGAGCTCACCCGTTCCCGCGGCCACCCCGGCTGCGGTAGCCGCGGCGGACCTTCTCTGTTGGCGCCGCCGCTGCTGGGAGGCGGCCCTACAAAGCTCGGAGCTGAACGACCAGCTCTTGGCCGTCCGGCAGGCCGATTATGCCACCCGAGTCCACGGACCCCGAGCCGCCACCTGAATCCACCAAGACCTAACTGCCGACCCATTCTGTGAAATAAAGTCTTCTCTCTCAAAGGGTCCCTTACGCATTGGAATACGTCGACTCGAAGGCGAAAGCCATCTCCTTTACCTCTCAGCTAATAGTAATAGAGAACGGAAGTACCACCTGGCTCGAACCCACACCTTGTTAAGCGATTTACTGATGCCGCCCCGCTGCCCTTCGAAAACCTTCGGCACCTAACGTTGTTTTGCACCGCCTCGATCGGATGCCTGTCACCATGGTTTTGCACTGCCTCCGTGATTGGACCGCCTGGACTAAGTTATGATGCGGTGTGGTGACATCATGTGACGTTACGTCAGGTGACTTCACTGTGACGTCATGATGATGTCATCTCGTGATGATCTTCGCGTTACTCATCCCCGCCGCCGCCGACGCGTGACGCCGACGGTCAAATTTTGCGCTTGATGAGCCATCTAAGGCTTTCGCTATATTATTTTAAAGCGCAGCTCTTAGGCGCCAGTTCCTGCGTTGAGTGGCATCGCCGTTGACAGCGTAACCAATAGAACGAACGAGGATTGAAATAGGGAGAAAGAAAGACTGCCCCAAGGAGTTTTCCACCATGAGAGCCGGCGAGCCGCTGTGTAAGCGTCGGCAATGGCTCGTGCCTGTTCGCGCTTCTTGTGACAGCGCAACGCATGACCCTCGTGCACGGGTACAAGAAAGTGGCTTGACCTGCGGGGCTCGGGAGATGAAGACGTGCGTTGGTCAAAAGGGACACTGTGTGTGGAACACTCTTTATAGTCCGGCGCAGCGTTCGCGTCACCTAGCGGTGCCGCAAGATGGCGACGCCAAGTTCACGAGGTTGCATTCACGCGATAACCGAGCATTCTATACTCCCACTCGCGCAGCGCCGCGTCGCCTTGACGCATGCGCATTTGCTCAACTTTTCGCAAAAGCAAAACACCTGAACAGCTGCGCTCAGAATTCGCGTTACGTAGTATCGTAATCGTCGGCAAATTTTTGAACATGTCGCACTTTATTGTTCACTTACATAAAAATACGAGTTAAACCTTTTCTACACTAACTCTATAACAGTTGCAAACAAAAGAAACTCGCTTTCAAAGCAATGTACCGGAGTTCTGTAAACGTTATATCTTAAGTTAAATCATGTCAAATGCGACCAAGAGAATCCTTTAATGTTATCACCATCTTCCATCTGTGCCACCGTAGTTAAATTCTCGCGACCCCGTAACCTATTTCTCAGCAGCTAGACGCCTTCTTTTTTACGAGTGTTGAAGGCGCAGTAAACATTTACGAGAGCCTCGGTGGCCTGTGCTTTCGCGAACCAGGAGCAATACACAACCGCTCCTCGGTACGAAGATGGCAGAGTCATTACACAAGACGAGGTGAGGAATAAGCGCTCGCTAAGATTAGGGATAAAAGCCCGCGCAGTTCGTTCCCCACTAATCCTCCTCCTGATGAGAAAAAAAAAAAAAAGCAGCCCTGATCTTCTGAGAGAGCACGATTCGCACAGAACAGGACACATTAAGCACTCACTCGCAGATTATTATCACAGTTCGTATAATGGTAATATGATTGAAGTAATAGGATTAGACTGAGCCGGTGTGATGTTTGTACGACCTTAGGTTGTCCTATATAGCAGGAGACCAGTAACTACAATAACAGTTTTGTCTCGATGGGGAAAACATTGCTGTTTTATTATCGAGGGTTTGTTCTTTATGGCGTAAGACGTTGCTTACAGATTATGCTCATATACTCTACGGTTGAACTCGACAATCGAGTCCTTATAGCCGGCTGGGCTTATTTTAATTAATGAGAAAAACCATTAAGAAAAACCGACGTCGTCAACGTTGACGTTACGAATACAAAGAATAAAAATCAGCAAGCCAGCAGGAATTGAACCCAAGCCTTCAAGACTGTAAGGTATTTTACGACAGAGCCACGCAGGTCTTGAAACAGCTTTGAAAAAAGACCGTATGTAGGAGTATAGTGTTGGTGCAACGTCAATTGTGGTTGAAGTACTGGCCATCCAATTTTATAACAAAGCAAGAGACATTACATATGTATTCCTATGACACAAGCACTATGTCGAGTTAACGTCAACTTTAGTTCAATTGTTGGCTCCACTTTTATTGCAGGCTGACAAAGGTTTAATTTGCATTCCTATGATTCAGCAAGCTATTCTTAAGCGTTCCTCGACGCCGGAGGAATGCGCTAACGTTACGTGGGATATTCACATCATCGTACCGTAAAGTGCGCTTCGTTATGATAACACTGATGTATTTGCTTGAATGTCAGTGCTGACATTACGCGAGACCATAAGTTACCTTTCAAACGCCGGTGTTGTCGACGTGCCTGGTAAGCCCACGATGTGCACACATCTACTACACTTACAGAAACACGTCTATACACCTGGTGAACGCTTGGATCAAAGCTAAAAATGCAGCATAGACAACTACTTGCTGACTGTTTTGCATGGAAGCGATTCCCACTAGGCGTGGGAATTTTTATCAGTAAAATGTTTAATAAATATAGTAGTTTCATTAAGCTGGGATGTGAGACTTTGCAGCTGCCATAGAGTAAGAAAAGATCGCAGCTTTACTTTGTGTTAACCTTTATTTCTTTTATACCAGATTTCTAACGGAGATACATTATAGTCATTTATTTTTTTTTTAAGTTTTGCCCAAATGGCATCTTTGGCATTTACGACGTGACAAATAATAAAAAATAGCGGTGCTTAGAATCTAATCTTTCATAACGTCCGGCGGTAATAAGCAAAATTAGTTGGATTGGGCGAAAACAGCTTCCGAGATGAGATTGGAGGCGCACCTTTGCAAAGAGTGCCTTTCGGAAGCGTGGCATCTATGCAAATCCGTCGTTATCGCGCTCTGCCTCAAAACGAGCTGTACCCAAAAGCAAACACCGTGACAATGCATCCCCGATTTCAAAAACTTGCTATACGCTGCCCGATTTCGTTTTATTCCGTAAATCTAAATAAATAAGCGGACAAGCGCAGAATTATTGGGGGGGGGGGGGGGGGGTGAAGATTTACATTATGAAGACCACGCTTAGACCTGCCAGTTTTGCGCAACGCATTCCAGGATGCTTGGGATTTGCAGCATGCCTAAAGGCGACAAAACCTCGTCGCTATACTTCCTGTTCGTCTCTCCGTTCTGAATGAAACGCTAGGCCTAGAAAAAATGAGCGTGTGAAAGAAAGAGAGAGAGAGCGAGAGAAAAAGATGAACGTAAATCGTGCTGTATATGCCACTGTGGAATCCTTCTGGGATTTCCAAGGGCGTAGAGAGGGGAGGGAGCGCTCGACTATTGTAATTCGCGAACGCCGCCTGAGCATCGTACACAATGTGGCTCGCGCTGTTGTTGCCTGTCTGCGCATCATTCGAAATCTCGCGCACACAGTGTTGCCTGCTGCAGTGGTATCCTCCCCCTCTTTTTTTTCAATTCACGTGCTTTCTTTTTTTCTTTTTTTAACGCCATCAACCACTTCCCTTCATATCGCTGTCTCCCAAGTCTTTTTTCTTTTTCTTTTTTTTCATGGAGTTGACTTTGCACCCCTAAAGAAGCGAATCCACGGCCTTTAGAACCGACTTCCTCCAATTTCTTTGTCATCTCTCTTCGATCTACCGCTGCAAAAGCCAATTCGGAGTTGGATGTGAATTTTTTTTTATTTAGCCTCGAAAGACAAGCGTTTATTTTAAGCATCCATTCTTCTTTTTTTTTTTCCAGAATTCAAATGTGAATCGTTATGCGCGAGTGCCGGAACTTGCTGCATGCATAAATCCGAGACTCTCCTGAATAGAGTCTTTTTCTTCGCTCGCACCTGCCCGATGCTTTAGCTTAATTCAATCAAATTACAGCGCACTGTGTTATTCCGGAAGCCACTAAGGCTTCCTTGAAAACTATAAATAAAAATTTCAATGCGGAGTTCCATCCCGTAGCTTCCATGTTTCTTTCCTTTTATATAAACGTTAGGACTGTTTGAACGCTGCTTATTTCTAGGCCTAGTCTTTTTTTTTTTATTATTGAATGGAAAAAAAAAGGCCTACCTCGTCTTTCACAAACATCATTAGTACGCGCCCTACTTTGGTCCAAGTAAAGTAGTAATTTTATTCCGGAAAGCATTGCTTGCCCCAGAATTAAATCTCCCGTGCCCGATTTTCTGCCGCCCTTTTTTACTTTACTTCTTTCTTCTGGGGACCTTTACAGGACTGTCCAGATGCTGTATATTCCGTGAATCTTGGTCTTTCTCTAAGTAAAAACGAAACTTAACCAATAATAAATATTTCGGAAATAATATTCGCGACTATTAGGTGACAGTAATTATTTTCAGAGCTTTTTTCTCTTTTTACAATAACACTTACAGCGACAAAAATATTCAAACTTCTCAGTATGGCAGATGCTACTCGAAAAGTCAAGTAATTTTATTTCGTGATAAACTCAAGACAAGCAATACAAGAACAAGACCAAATTTTACATCAATGAGACAGTCTGCAATGTTAAAAAAAAAAGAAAAAGAAAGGTACGAAGAGGAGGTGTCGAGAACAAAATGCTCATTTTACATTTTAAAAGAGGACATTCCTAATTAATATTTTCATTAGTTATAAAATATTAGCGCGCATCTAAAGTACAGCACGAGCGTAATCAGCATCATTGCAACTCAAGTCCGAACTTTTTATGGATCGTTAGAAAGTGCCATAATATCGAGAGATAATATATAGGCACACAGACGGTGACACAAAGCCACCAAAACGTCAACCACGCATATGTTTTCACTCGCATCCGCAGTACACCACGCACGAGTCGCTTCTTTCTCATCTCTTTGGGACTTCCTGCGCAGTACGAAAGCGATGACCACAGCCATAATTTTCCTTGAGTGTCCCATAAGATAGTAATCGCAATCAAACTGGAGCCGCATAACTCTTAGCCATTCAGTTGTTCCATGCTGTACCCAAAGCTGCTTCATGCTTCGATGTCCCTCGAGTGGCAAAAGGGAAATTGAGTTCCACTCTTTCGGAAGGCTGACCCACGCGCCAACATGCACTTAATTTTGTTTTAGTCTTTAGTGTGACGTTAGCTCACTAAGTCATGGTAGCATGAAAGTCATGCTGTTCCTTCATCGTTTGCATGATTGCGTTTGCGGTTAGCTGTTAAGTGATACCAACCAAGAAAAAGCACTAATCCGGGCTAGATCAATTTATTATTCGGGTAGCACATGGATGTTTTCCGTGTGGAAGTACGTATAAGCTTAGTTGCGTAGTGTATTGCCACTGAAGGGCCCGCCACTGCTCCGTTATTCAAATTGTCGGCCACAAAATGGGTGAGTTAACGTAATATTTACTTACGCTAATAATATATTGGCAATGTTGACGGTTTTAGAATAGGCCACTCAGAGCTTTGCTTATATAACCGCATCGGGTTGTCGCTATTGCCTATCCGTCATACGCTAACTACTCTTTGGGTTAGTGTTCGGGCCCTTATTTTTCTAAAAAAGTAGCGTGCGCACCCAATTAAGCCACCCCCGTAATTCTTTTCCTTTCATCTCGTGAATGTGGAAGCTCGATTTATTTGCGTTTCGGTTTACGCACGACAGAACGTTAGTAGAAAACATCTACAGCACGCTGATGACACGACACAAGTTTCGTGTCATTTTTTGTCTCGTTTCTGCATACACACTTCCAGCACATGATAAAAAGCTATCGTGTCATACTCCTGAAGTAGAGCTTGACAAATTTGAATCAACTGAGAAAAATAAGTAATGTAGTTATCATGAACGCTTAGAATGCGGCTCTGACGATCCTGAACCAGTCAGTTGATCAACGTATATGACTCGCATAGCAGTTCCTTCGTGCTGCAGCTATAGTACGGTTTCGGATTCGTCCTCGTGGATTATGGTCGATCGTCAATGACGTCATATGGATCCATTGTATATATTTCGGCATTGCTGTGGACGCTTACAACATATACCCGTACTACTTGCAAGAGTTGTCACAGATGAATTGAAACACTGGGAAGAAAATAGCATAGAGTTTTTATACAGACTCTAGAGGAAAAGCTCCCCATGGGGCCCATGCATTAAAACCTATAACCGCTCGGGTGCCGCCATGATGGAACGATACTCAGCTTTCGGGTGACGTCCACTCGCACTCGCCACTGCACGCTACAATAACCCCTGAAATTTTTAAATGCGAAGCATTTCTTAGCGAACTTCGGCGACTTTCAGCGTATCTATATCTATCTATCTATCTATCTATCTATCTATCTATCTATCTATCTATATATCTATCTATCTATCTATATATCTATCTATCTATCTATCTATCTATCTATCTATCTATCTATCTATCTATCTATCTATCTATCTATCTATCTATCTATCTATCTATCTATCTAGCCGCCTACGACTTTGTGCTCTCCTGGCCGTATCGTTAATGGGATTTATACCAAATTTGGTATGGCATAACATGACTGTATGACCAACGTAAATGGCTGGTCATATCATGAAAATCATGACTAACTTGTCATGAAAAGTATGATTTACATGCCACGCTCAGGGTGCGCTCGCGGCCGTTTCGTTCGCTTGACATACACCAAATTTGGTATTGAGTGACATGACTGTATTACGAACATAAATGACAAGTGGTAATATGAAAATCATGACTTCGTGAGCGACATGACTTGCATTCCACGCTCATAGCGCGCTCGCGGCCGTTTCGTTAGCTTGATATACACCGAATTTGATATTGAGTGGCATGACTGTATGACGAACATAAATGACAAGTGGTAATATGGAAATCATGATATCTCAGAGCGACATGACTTGCATTCCACGCTCATCGCGCGCGCGGCCGTTTCGTTAGCTTGATATACACCAAATTTGGTATTGAGTGACATGACTCTATGACGAACATAAATGACAAGTGGTAATATGGAAATCATGATATCTCATGAGCGACATGACTTGCATTCCACGCTCATCGCGCGCTCGCGGCCGTTTCGTTAGCTTGATATACACCAAATTTGGTATTGAGTGACATGACTCTATGACGAACATAAATGACAAGTGGTAATATGGAAATCATGACTTGTCATGTGCGACATGACTTGCATGCCACGCTCATGGCCCGCTCGCGGCCGTTTCGTTAGCTTGAGATGCACCAAATTTGGTATTGAGTGACATGACTGTATGACGAACATAATTTACAAGTGGTAATATGGAAATCATGACTTCATGAGTGACATGACTTGCATTCCACGCTCATGGCACGCTCGCCGCCGTTTCGTTAGCTTGATATACACCAAATTTGGTATTGAGTGACATGACTGTATGACGAACATAAATGACAATTGGTAACATGGAAATCATGACTTGTCATGTGCGACATGACTTGCATTCCACGCTCATGGCGCGCTTGCGGCCGTTTCGTTAGCTTAATATACACCAAATTTGGTATTGAGTGACATGACTGTATGACGAACATAAGTGGCAGGTGGTAACATGAAAATCTTGGCATGCATGTCATCTGCAATGACATTTACATGCCACGCTCATGGTGCGCTTGCGTCCAGTTCACTAGCTTGACATACACCAAATTTGGTATATCGCGACGTGACTGTATGACGAACACAAATGACAGGTCGTAACATGTAAAACATCCCATGCAAATTATGTAAGGCATGATTTGCTCCTTTCTGGCTGCTTCGCATTACATCGATTCGCACAGTGCGTGGGATCTGCCGTCTTTTTTTCTGTTTCATGGTTCTCTGTTGCATCGCAGTAAGAGAACGTCAAATAAAGTCGAGGTTTTGGCTCATGGCAACCAAAAACACGGACGACGAGACACTGTGCACGACTCACCCGACGCGCAAGCAAGCCGGCGCAATCGGCCGTACGACGCACGGCCACGCTCTCAGATGTTGATACGGTACAAGGACGGTGGCGCCATCTAGTAAACAAACCTGCAAACGCTCCATTCCGTGCTCGGTAAATTGCATAAATGGCCATTGTAGCTTTCCTAAAAGTAGTTGATAGGAACATCAGACAGTTTCCGTACGTTTATAATACGTGAACACGCTTGTTTACAATATATATTGCGAGCAATTTTAGTGTTTTTAAATGCCATATTTAGCGCTTCTGTAAATTATTGTAATGGCAACAATGACAACGTGCGTGGTTATAGCTTTATCGGCCCAGCTTTTCCTCTAGAGTCTGTTATATTAACTCTATGGAAAATAGAAATAAAAAAAACGAGGTAGCATTATATTCCCTCTGGCACTTTCGTATTTCTATTCTCATGGGACGGGATAGGTTTAACAAACAGGAGAAAGTGCCTCAGACAGGCTGGCCTGTCTGAGACACTTTCTCCTGTTTGTTCAACCTATCGCACTCCGTGTTTCCATCTGTCGGCTCCCACCTTGACTTTGGTATTCTCATGGGAGATATTCGAAGGCATAATGCTCGAGTTGAAGCTGAGGCAAACAACGAGCAAGCGTTTTACATATTCCCTTCTCTGTAAACCTGCCTGCAATGTTAAGTTTTTAAGGGTGGTAAACATTCGTTTCGTTCTCCTCTGAACGACAAAGCATTCAGAAACTGTGTCGTGCCTATGTTTCCCAAGGAGAATAATTTGCACAACAACAGTCATAGAAATATTCAAAAAAGTCTTCTCTCTACATATGCATACTCCCACGCTTAAGCTGAAAGGGGGGGGGGGGGGGGATGTTGGCAAGTGCAGCGAATGTTGAAGAGAAAGCAACGTAGTTGACGAAACCCAATAATAATACACGAGAAGAAAGTGATTCCTAGTATATGACCTAAAACATTATGTCTGTTATGCATGGCAAACGCAGTGAATTTTAGAAATATAGTTAGCAACCTGCAGAAATATAAAAAGGGAATCTGAAGAAACTTAAAAGACAAGATTACTCCTTGCAACAATTTTGCTGCGAAATTTCTTCGAACCCAACTTTCAACGTGCACTTTCCAGTGCTTCTTTTGGCTGGTATATTTTTCGTTCATTTTTTTTATTCGTCTTAGTTTGAACCATTTTCTCCTGTTTTCTTGCGTATCACCCAAATGCAACCTCCGCAGAGTTCTTTTTAGTTTTTTTTTTAAATTTCCTTTCCATTTCTGTTTTCCCGCCTCCTTGCTTCACTGAATCCAGCCACTCAGAATGGCAAATTCTAGACAGTCTCGCCGACTATGCAAATTAAGTAGCCAGCGTATAGCTACGGTGCCAGACCCACCAGCCAGAGCTCTTCAACGTGCTCTCAGGAAGAACTCGGGCGCGCACGCCTCCCAGCTTATACGCGCCTGCAAACGAGGTGTAGCACAGGCTGCCCCCCCCTCCCCCCCCCCCACTCCCCCCTTTCAGAGCACACACACACCAGCTCTACGTTTCTATTATGCCTCCCACATATGCTCTCGCAATGCACGAGTGGAATGCGTCGAGGTGTGCGGAGAAGGCATTCTACTTCCGCGCCAGCTTCTCTCGCCCGTCGCGCCGCGAAATTTCTCCGCGTGCAGCCAGTGCAGCAGCTGCACTGCTTCAGGAGTTCCTGGCATCCCGTGCCGAATTAAAAGAAACCGCAGACTATTTCCGTTTGTAGTACATTTTCATTGTGTGATAGAGAACCGAGTAGTTCATAAGCACCTTTACTAACGCTCCTTCGAAGGTCGGTGGTTCCGTCTTTCTTCTGGGGATGAACGATGAAGTGAAGTGAAGTGAAGTTTTATTTTCCTTTCAAACAAAGGAGGAAGCCGGGGCTAAAGGCTGATTTAACCAGAGACGGGAAAAGTTCCACATTTGCTCGATCGTTTGTTCATGTAGCACATAAGGAAATGTGACGTATCCAGCACTAAACTTTTCGAGTAGGAATTTCGTTTTTTGTTTCGTTCTTTCTTCCTTTTTTTTTTCTCAACAGCCAAGTCTTCGCAACCTTATAACATTTATATAGGTGAGTCGTTTGCGCCTCGTCTTTCTATATACCGATTATCGACCTCTTTTAGAAACAAGGATGCAGATTGAAGTGAGACCATGCGCCGAAAGTAAATGGACTCTCTCGCTAGAAATTGCGAATACTAAGTTAGCACAAGAATGATTGTACCGCAGCTGGAGTACCGAACAACAACTGATAGTTGTGTTCCGCAACTGAAATCGGTATTCAATATGTTCCAACTACCCTCGTCCACATGTTCCAGCCGTGTAAACGGAGCCATACAAGCGACGAGGCTCAAAGAAAGCAGAGGAGCTCTAATACAAGCGCCAGTTCACTGCTGATAGGCGTGAGGGGTGCGTGAAACAGTTCGCAAGCCGTGTGCGCTTAAAGCTATTTTAATCGCAGCTTTCCTTTGTACCAATAAGAATGGCTGTTCTTCTCGAGAAATACAGCGAGACAGGTTGGTATAGGGAACATATAAATGGGGCATAGAATACAAAGGGTTAAAGTACACCGACGCTTCGATCATGCGTATGCATGAGCACGGCTATGTCGAACGGTACACGCAGTAGTATTGTTCGAGAACAGAATATTCAACTCGCATAGACGGTTGTAGAATTGCCGTGGCGCTTCCTACGTGAATGTTCATTTTCTCCCTCCGCTTATTTTATCGGAATACGGAATCAGACACTCGGCTGCATGGGCGTGGCGCCCAGCACAAGCGTTCTTTGAAGTCTAAGAAGGCGCGCGCGCCTTCATTGCAGATAGGCCTCACGTATATACTGTTTCTCTATGCGCCCGTGCCGCTCTATATGGAGTATATGCAGGCTGGCAGTTGCTACACAAATTCGAAGAGACTCAATTTTTTTTTCTTTTTCTTTTTGTCTCTGTCTCCTTCCAATTTTATGGCCACTTCCGACTAGCTCGGTCATGTTCCACTATCGATTCGCATTTGCATGGAGACGTGCGTGCACTCGAAATGCATACCATGACGTGCGCTATGCCTTTTGTAACGGTAAGCAATCCCAATTCCATGGTCACCCGTGCAAGTAATCTTTACGCCGCCTCGCTAGGCAGTCACGCTCTCCCTAAGATCCAAAGAGAGCAGAGACAGAGCGAGGAGAAATTGTACGAGCTACAAGTACAAAATGTCGTAAAAGTGAAATCGGTAGTATGGAGAATCGGGAATGTATTATAAATTCTCGATGCCTTGTATTCTGAGATGCCGGCGAAATAGCGAGCAGTCTGTTGAGCGCTTTAATATTGCTCCCAAGCGGAGAGCTTCTGCGCTCGATCGCTGCCGCAGCCGAGTTGGTGTGCTTAGAAAACTTATGAGCCTTTCGAAGCCTGTACGTCGCAGGCACGCTTTCGAGAAACAAATGAACGCATAAATAATCGTGCGCAGCCTGCGGAATCCCTTGTTCGTACTGTAAACACTTATCTCGACTTACACAATACTCTATCGCATGTCGATACGGAACCCGCCGTAAAGTTTGGATTAGAGGTATGGAATTTTCACCATATCCCTTTCAGACGCCACCTATGAAGAACTGTCATTAAATGGGTCAAAACAATACAACGATATTTCAAGATACTCAATATACTATTGCAACAAAAATAATGTCATAATATTTTCATTTATGTGTGTTATAGTAACTTATTCTAATTAATTTGTAATTGAATATCTGTTTATCCTGAAGTCATTCATGCTGTATTTCGGCCATAAATCGAATGAAATCTCGGGCTAGAAATATAGTACAAATAAGTTTTTCGTTATGTCGATTGGGAGCAAAGAAAAAGTATACTTTTAATATGGCTCGCAAGACGCGGCTCATCGAACGACTCGTCGAACGGGGTAGCACCTTCAGCAATGTGATCATACGCAACTGTACGCTGCGAAATGAAGTTAAACGAAGACAAATTTTTATGCAGGAGGTTCGATCTATCGGAAACTCAATGTATCTCGCTCTCTTAGCCCCTAGTTGACACAAGGAGCAAAAACAAGTCATGTACACAATTGTGTACATAGCGTCTCAAAGGGATATATATAGAGACTCCTGATTTTGCGAAAATAGTAGGGGTCCATCGAAGAATCGTAAATCTTTGTTGTTGCTTTAATAATCATATTTTACGTTATCATTGGCACCAACGCCGAATGTATGATAACATTAACTTGAATCATCGTTAGAACTTGAGAAGTGGCGCTTCATGCATGTTTTAAGGAAGGGAATCTTTTAGGGCTCGTTTCTTTGTTTGACACAACGCTAATGAAAACCAGCTCATAATGAAGCCAAGAAAGGTATAGGGTACTGTTTAAAGTATATTGTATTAATTGTCGTGTAGATGTGAAGAAAGCAAAGTGGACGAAAAGACAACTTGCCGCCGGCAGGGACCGAACCTGCAACCTTCGGATTACGCGCCCGATGCTTTTACCAACTGAGCTACAGCGGTGGTCGTCCCCTCGTCCACTTATCGAGTATATTTATAATCAGCGCAGCTGTTAGCCGGGACGGCGAGTGTGGAACACTCTTTCTTTTTGCCAGATGGCGTCACGTAGCACCTGAACCTTGAACGAGCGGACATATGACCAATAAGCCCTCGCATAGTACCTGAAGGCATCGACCCTGCCGGAACGAGACCCTCGCTATGAATGAATGAAGGAAATTCTTGAAGGCTCGTTTCTCAGTTTGACACAATGTTAATGAAAACCAGCAGGTAATGAAGTCAAGGAAGGTATAGGGGACACCAGTTGTACTGTCTTAATTGTATTGTATTAATTGTATAGATGTCACTTTACTTTCTTCACGTCTATAAAAATGAATAAAAAATTGACGAAGTTTGCACTAAGCTGCGCAAGCTTTGAAAAAGCGACACTGGACGATTCTGAGGACTAATCAGGTTACTTCTAGGTTGTTTCTAGGCCTTAGCTAAGGTTATGCAGGTTGTTTTCAGGTTGTTTCAGGGTCGTTGCTAGGCTTTAGCTTGGTGATGCTAGGTTGTTTTCCATTGATTCTCAGCGCAGAGAGGTTCAAGTTAAACCACATACACGACACGGGTACGTCGGGTCTTCTCACAGCCGCTGATGCCTTTCCCGTTCCCTTAGTATTCTCTCTTTGTACGCACTCGGGGTCTTCGGCTCGCCGCCGTATCTTCGCAGCCATTTGTTAGGGCCAACTGTTGCCTTCTTCATTTTTCGTGGAAGTTGTGAGTAGTGGAATTTACACAATTTATGTGGCACATACCCTTTTATGATGATGATATATTGCTGATAGGCCGCACAGTGGCACATACCTGTTTCCTTTGGCTAACTGTTGCCTTCTTTATATTTTTAGTGTACCAGTGGTGAGTAGTGGCACTTTACCAAACTTCTTTGACACATAGCCGTTTATGATGATAGTTTTTTGTGATAGGTCGTTGGGCTAAGTGCTTCTTCATTTTTTGTAGACCAGTGGTGAGTAGTGGGACTTACCCAATTTGATTGACACACATCCACTTACGAATCGTGACACGGCATACAAGTTACGGCCAGCTTAACAGCTTCGCTTTTAAAAGTATGCAGGATAAAAGGGGATTCGAACCCCGGCCCTCTGCGTGGCAGCCCAGTATACCACAGAGACGGAGAAACTCCACGCCGTTGCTCGAAACTCCTTTGCCAACAGACCCTATGCAGGCTTCATGTCGGAGGAAGGAATCGTGTCGGACATCTGTTAATAGAGCGTTTTAGAAGAGTAAAATGACAACCAGGCGTCACAGAATGCGAAGTGCGCAACGAGTGGGTCGTTTCAAGTCCTCACACCATTACAAAGGGCTCAGCCATAATTCTTCATTGTCATCAGCCATCTCATGAACAAAGTGCACATAATATCTTACAGGTGTATAGCGGGTACCTCTCTTCTCCGCAGAATCACGAATAATGGCATAGTAGGTGCTTCCCTACTTCACAAAAATTATGATTTATGGCGTTGTGGGTGCCGTGCAAGTATACCTGTAGAAGTTGCCCCAAGAGTGTTTAAAAAGGGCTCTATAAAAGCCGCTGTTCCACCTTTCGCTGTTTCTGCGCTGCGCGTTCCACGCAGGCCTGGCCTTTTCTGTCAACGAACTTATTCTTCTGCAGTGTGAGCAATATGTCCGTAGTGCAAGGGTAGGAAGCAAAGTGCACTCAGTGGCTTTTTGGATAAAGCCCGATATACCCATCACCGTAAGCCTAAGACATATATTGAGAGTTTCTTAGCGCCTTCTTCCAACGGTAAACAAAAAGAAAACAGGTGTTGTATAGAAACGCACCAAAATCGGCGTAATAAAATGAAGACCGTTCAAGTGGGCTGGTGAAAGCACAGGGCGCCGAGCAAGACGCTTAGGAACGCAAAACCATGCTGAGTCTGCGAGAATACATAAAAGCCTGCAGAAAAGGATGTTAGGGTAGTGAACGGTTGGTGCATTCCGTAACCAGCCTTGTAGGCTTGAAGACTGGGGACAAGGGACACAAGATCGGGAGAAAATGAGAGAAAGCGAGAAACGTATATCTCACATAAAAGACGCCAGGAAACAGAATATAAGTGGAGTATGCAGGTTTGTAAGACGTCGACGACAAAGCGGAAGATATTCGGCACTTATGGGTATAGTAAACAGTTATCTCGAAAGGAGTTTTCATGCGTGTGTATGGAGGGAGTGAAATTTTCAAAGAACTTAGAAAAAGGCAGGAAAAAAACTACTTATCAGCGGTGTGAGCGGCGTGAAGACCGGGGAGGGATGTAGCTGTCTTCATGAACTGCGTTGTTTGAGTTTTAGTTAGCTGCACTTTTCGTTAAAGAGAATCAGCTTATCTTTCGAGCAGCCACTTCTTTTTCAACAATTTTACCCTTTTCTTCAAAAGCATTCAGCCTTTTTGTTTGACACCGCTGGCGAAGACGCTTCGTGGGCTGTGTCAACAGGCTCCAGTGATATACTTTCTTTTTCTTGTGTTTTAGGTCGTTTACCGCCACGCGATGTTCCTGTTCGAAAAGCAAATTGTACCGTTACGGGTAAGAGTAGAGCACTCCTCTTGATGGCAATTTGAGCGCTCTTGAAGCGAGCCGAGCTTCATTTAACGTCGTGCACGGTCCCTGCCGACCGGACAAATTTTGCGTTATCTGTTCTTCTCTTGTGCTAGAAACAGAGGTTGGTCTTCTTCTTCTTCTTCTTCTTCTTCTTATTATTTTATTTTTTTTTTTGGAAATGAGTTCATCGGTGCTCGTGTCAAAGAGTGTGTAGTGTAGTCGAGCTTATTTTTGAGTCTGATATTTCTCTTACTGACCAAGAAGACACCGTCGGGGATCGTTTTATTCCCAAGTGGAAATTGAGGACGGAGCGACGCTTATAAAGGTAGGCAGTCGGCTCATGCTGCGTCCGCTGAACCGATGAAATGATGGAATGGTGGAAGAAAGAGCTGTTGGAACAAGCGACAGCGTATGACAGAAAGAAGGTACACCCGTCGCGGCATGCATATGGACGCAGTCTTTGAACAATCTGGAAAGAGACCAAGTGTCTTCATGAAACAGTACAGACTCAGTAATTGTTGATAGAGCCAGAGACAGTCTCACGGAGAGACGGCATCATTACCAAAATTGAGTTCTGGCGACTTTAGCTGAGCTTCATCTCTCGGGAGTGTCACCTGTCACATATGAGCACGGCGCTGTTGAACGAGCTGGTAGATCTGCGACGAGGGTACGTTTTACCGGGCCTTTCTATACTGTGCCGCTAATAACAATGAAATACCTAGTACTTCGACTCTGCGCGTCACCTTTCTAGTCCACTGGACTTCTTACGTCCCTTAACGGCTCTTGAGTATATAACACGACCGTTCAGAAATAAGGTTATCTTTTACAAGGCGCGATTTAGCTTGGTAGATGAAGCAGTGTAAACTGGGAACTAGTTTTGCTTCAGTTTGCAGCGGGTAAACAAGTTAATGCTGCGCACGTAAGGGAGATCGTGCAGGAGTCTAATTGTTCAAAGTTCATGAATTAGGAGGTTAATTTACCTGAAAATGTTTACAGAATTTTGTCTACTTTGCCTTTTTTCATTATAGTTAGTAGGTGCGTTGGTAAATTCATAAGTCCAACTCTATATTAGTTTAGCCTGGTAACAAATTTTTATACGACGTTTTTTTTTATTTTTTTGCACCACACTTTCAGTCATAAAAACACAGATTAGTTAATCGTCGGTATGTGCACGGGCAGAAACGACACCCTGAAATAAACAAAAGCAACATAGGTACAAGTAAACACAGAACGTGCAGCGTGGAGGGGTACGCACTTATGAATGCACTTACTCGGTTCACAGGTTTGTTCGCAATCAGACAGAGGTGCAACCGAGCGGTTACGAGCAGCGACATTATCGCGCGCTCATCAGTGGAACGAGCACTTTCTGCGACAGTGGTGCTCGTTACGAACCATGGACTGCGGCTCTAGCTGCTTATCCCAATTTGTTGTTGTTGTTATGGTGTCGTTGTTGTTGCTGCTGTTGTTGTTGTTTCCTTTTCCCTATGTCGCATTCCCTTACGTGTTTCCTCACTCACCAGAATGTGTGTTTCTTCATCTTCATTCTCGAGAAACAACCAATCGCGTTAACGAGGAATCGGTATTTGCGGTACTTGGGCGGCCTTCGAAGGAAACGAGGGAATCGTACAAGTGTCCTTTACGGTGGAACAGTGGTTAAGCTACACGGATGATAACTCGAAGGTCGTGGGATTCGATACCGGCGGCGGCTGTAGTATTTCATAGTAGGCGAAATGCTAGACGTGATGTCGTCCGGCGATGCGTCGAGCTATTGCAGGTTTTCGGTAGTTGGGAGCGGGACATTTTTGGCGACGAAGCTGAATGGTCACCGTTTGCCTTAGACCGCCTTCTCGGATTAGTAGCGATGTAGCCTACGACGCTATAAACCCAGGGTGACCCGCATTCAAAGACAGGATTTGGGAACTCGTATACCAATCTTTAAAATTCATTGACAGGAAAGCAAAATGACTTGCGGTTCAGATCATTAAATTACAGGTCATTAGATTACAAAAAGAACAGCTATTGAATTTTTTTTTTATTGAGGTCAGAGATATCGAAAAGTTACCCGCAGTGCCCTTTAAGGATTCCTGTATTTCAGTTTAGCGAGTGGTCTAGTTGCATATAGATAACTATTTCCACAACAAATGCCATTTCCGAAGTGTCTGGCGGATAGACCACACGCGTTTGAATCTCCTCGCAGTATCACACTGGAGAAGTAATATCCTCTGAACAGGACACACGTTAACATTCGCAACTGGTTCTAGGAATATGAAAAACGCCTATGCGGCCTTGGATAGCGGTGCCCTTTTTGATGCTGTTTTGAACGTGAGGCGTCTTCAAGTAACCTATAAATGGCAAAGAATCAGGTGCAGGAAACCTACACCATTGGAATACAGAATTTTAACTTCCCCATCTTTTCTTTCCCTGCACACTTCCTACACATGCATCTCAACTATCATTGTCTTTATCCTCTTTTTTTCTACTTACTTAGTGATGATTAACGAATGTCGCTGGACCATTCCACAGTCTGCGGTTGTCGATAACCACTGCTCTCACTTCGCTGGTGGCATCGCATTTCCCCACAGAAGCTTCGTCTTCTCGCGATATGTTCATTACGTAATGTTCGTTGCCTCGTATCTCGTCTCTTTTTCTCGTCGTTCAACAGCATGAGCTGCGCAGCCTATACCGCTTCACTAATCTTCACCGACGGCATTGCGTGTACATATAGAATCCCTGGGGAGGCAGCATCGTTATATGGCGGCTGCTCGGATGTCCGAGCACTGATTTTCCTAATTGCAGCCGTCGACCCTTCTGCAGCTCTGAACACGAAAGTGTCCTTTGTTCCCAGCACGCACCGCTATAGAATAACGGGCACTTCATAATGCCAGAGCAATGGCCCGGCGCCCATAATTAAGACAGCGCCGGTTGAAGGAACGGCTCAGGCCCGCACTCACGCGCGATCCAGAAGCGTTAGAAGGGGCGCGGCATTGCCGGTGTTGCGAAATTTTTGGGATTGCATTACCGTATGGGTCGAATGCCAGCAACTTTTCTGACACAGACAAGAAGTGAGTTCTCTGTGACGTCGAGCAATTTTTAGACACGCCTTGGAAAGACATTGTTAAAATTCAACTCGCATGGCTTGCGTACAGAAAGTCCTCCAAGGCCGAAAACCCAGCGCAAACATTTCAAGAACATTTAGAAGCTTCAGGATTTCTATTTAAGGTGGCTGCCGCTTCCTGTCAATTTGCTAGCGGCTTTGAGCGTTTCTTACACAATTAGGCTTACTTCACGCTTGGGCACCTTCAGCTGGATGTGCACTTTCTGTAATTACTAAGCTTTTATTTCTTAACGGACTTTATTTATTGTGTACGGTAAGTATGACTCAGTGCGGTTATGCGTCACAGGTGATTGTCAGTTTATGTCTACCCAGGAACCACGAGAACAGACATTGGTAATTTAAGTGCGAGAACGTTAAGAAAAACTGACATCGGTAGCGTTGACCCGACGAATGCAAAGAATAAAATATCAGTGTCCCAGCATAAGTCAAACCCAAACATTCTGCGTGGCAGTCAGGTGTTTTACCACAGTCACGCCGGGTCTCGCAACTGCTTTGAAAAATTATGGCATATGGCAGCGCACACCAGGTGAAACAACGATCACGCACACAGAGGGACGACACAAGCGCTGAATTTCAACTGGTTTTTATTACGGGACAGATTCGCTTAAATAGAAACGCATGCGTTGTGTTCACATGACGTGTTCCTTGTGCAACGATCAAAACCCCGAGCAATTTTTCGAGAGGAAGGAACCCAGAGATCAAAACCCAGAGAAATATTCGAGAGGAAGGAAACGTGCACTAGTTGCCCATCGGTTGCACTAGCTTCGAAAGAAAGTTTTTAGGTATCAAAACGTGACACTGTTGCCTATTCCTGTCTATCTTTTGCTATGTGATGCTCTTGTGTAAGCGATTTCATTGCTGCTGCATGATAGGGTGCTCTGGGTTTTGATCTGTTGGAAGTACGCGAGTTAACACAGTAAGCCAGAGCGCCCGTTGCCGTTCAGCGCACTGTGAAAAACGAGGTGGGAGGACGTACACTGAGACGCCTTCTCGCAGGTGGTACAGGTACTAAAATATCCATTGTCACACTCAGCCCCCCCTTCTGGATAACTTGGCGCACAGTGACGCGGAAACGGCAGGTGCCCGGCCGCGATTACCGTGTGTGCGTGCGTGCGTGCGTGCGTGTGTGTGTGTGTCCTTGTGTGCATGTGTGTTTATGTCCGTGTGCTTGTGTGCATGTGTGTGTGCGTGTGTGTGTGCGTGAGAGAGAGAGAGAAACGACAGTACCTTCCACTTCCTTCTCCTGCTCCCATTACCCCTGTTCCCAACCGACTCACCCATCCTCTGTCTTCTAATTGCTCCCAATTGCAGCGTTTCAGGACCATAAAGCAAATAAAGTAACCGCAGCAAAATGTACACTCTGAAGGCTTCGGAGCGCACTTGCATGATAATGCGAGAACCGGAATGCCACTAGTTATCTTATAAGAATAAAAAATTCAGGCTGTTCACGCTTTTCCATAATAGTACCCAATCTTGAGTTGCATCCACTGTCAGTTATTATAAAGAATGTTGAAGAAAGCTTCAGAAGACGCCAGAGCGCATGAGGACGTTCTTTAATGTGATATTGACGTAGTCCTATGCATTTACTGGCTCCATGAGCAGTAGCAGCACCGCAGCATCGCATTTTGTACAGTGCACTCTACTGTGAATTGGTTAGAACTTTTCTTACCGCTGCTTTGATCACCTCGCCCTTCCTCCTTAACCCCAGTGTAAGGTAGCAAATGGAAAATTTGGACGCGTATCTGCGTGCTTCGCTGCAAATGTCGTCGAAAGATTATAGTCTTGTGCCGGCCATACTACTATGTGTTGCCTTGCCTCAGACAGCGCCTACTCTATGTTGAATCGGCCCCGCATCTGGCTGGCATTGATAAAATACAGGAGGCGCTGCGCGAGATATGGACGCCATCGGACGCCATCGAAAAAAATTACACCATCTTCCGCTAAAGGGAACCATGTGTAGATGTGAAGCAGCGGGCGCTAACGCTTACACTGGCGGCGGCGTTGACGCTGGCGCTCATCGCAGCGTTGCGCAGGAGAGAAAACTGGGGAGGCGCAAAGCACGCTGTGATGGACCGGTGTTTCCTACTGGAACATGCCAATCGCTGCTAATAGGCAATGAGAGACGGAAGACTCCGACTGGACACAGAGATCCGCAGTCCGCTTTTAGTTAACGCACACGCTGCGAATTTTTATTTTCCAACAACGCACAGGAGAAATCTCCCACCGGCACCACCTCGGAGGTCAAGATCCAGTGTCATATATACGGGGTGGCCAGTGAACGGTTGCGCAGCGCGAGCAGTCGGTTTTTTCAACCAAGAAACTCGCTAGCAGACGCTGCCTGCGTCGGCGTCGCGAGGCGAGAGAGGGGGGCAGCGTAGGAGAGGAGGGAGAGGGGGGGACGCGCATGCGCAGTGGGGATGTGGACGGCGCGGGAAAGGGGTGCCTAGAGGAGAGAGGAGGGGGGCATAGGAGGGTAGAGAGGGGGGGGACGCGCATGCGCAGTGAGGGTGTGGTCGCCGCGGGCAGGGATGCCTAGAGGAGAGAGAGAAGGTTTTTCTTTTTTTTTAAAGGGTTTGCGCATGCGCAGCAAGGGTGGTCACGCCGCACACCACCACCACCACCACCGGATTGAACCCCGCTCTAAGATGCTTCACATCTAAAAATTGGCCGCATATCTGCGTGCTTCGCTGCAACTGTCGTCGAAAGACGATAGTCTTGTGCCGGCAGTACTACTATGTTTTGCCTTGCCTCAGACAGCGCCTACTCAACGTTGAATTGGCCGCATCTGGCTGACATTGATAAAATAGAGGAAGCGCTGCGCGAGATATGGACGCCAATGAAAAAATTACACCATCTCCCGCTAAACGAAACCATGTGTAGATGCGCAGCAGCGGGCGCTAACGCTTACACTGGCGGCGGCGTTGACGCTGGCGCTCATCGCAGCGTTGCGCAGGAGAGAAACCTGGGGAGGCGCAAAGCGCGCAGTGATGGACCGGTGTTTCCTACTGGAACATGCCAATCGCTGTTTATGGGCAATGAGAGACAGAAGACTCCGACTGGACACAGAGACCTGCAGTCCGCTTTTAGTTAACGCGCACACTGCGAATTTTTTAGGAGCGAAGCTCCTTAGGCCGCCACCCCGCCGTCGCCGTCGCCGTTGAAGCTCCCTGGCACGGAGCCAGCTGTGGCGTCTTCCCCTCACGCGGGAGGATAAATGAGCTTTATGAGCGCTGGAACGCGGATGGCGTCTGCACGATGCGCAAAGCGCGAGAATACGAACGCATGCAAAACGGAGGCAGATTAGTCTCCTTCTCCCTCTTTCTTCGACTCTGTCCTCTCCCCTCGTACTGGCGAACGCGCGAAACCATCGCTTCACCCTATCGTCCGCCCAGTGGTTGGTCGAAGCTGCACGGCGACGCCGCGAAGATCCCGACGTTCGAGCCCGCGAGGCCGAAGCTGCACGGCTGCGGCGCGAAGCGGATCCAGAAATCGTGAGGGCCCGAGAATCGGCGAGGAAGCGCGCGTACCGGCGGGCGGATCCCGAGGCTGTGCGAGCGCGGGAAGTGGCGGGAGTCATGGTGTTACCGGTGATTTCCCCTCAGGAGCTTCGCCCACTCATCATCATTCACCCCGTGGATATGCTGTGATTTTTAAAGACGATAGTCTTTCTTGGGATACTTAAACGCAAAAATTTTGGTCTGTCTGTCTGTCTGTCTATCTGTCTGTCCGTGACCCGATTCAGCTAGCTACAGGGCCAAAGTTTACCTAATTTCTGAACACCCAGCCATCTTGAACTGGTATTTGCTTTCATACTTGGGAACATATTCGATCAAAAAGCAAATACTATGCATACCTGAGGCCCAACATTAATATGTAAGTATCCGGTCGTGTGTTCTTTTATTAGAAAATACACAGATACGTAACTCTAAAGACCCTAGTGTCTTTTAGGCTGTGCTGAAAATGCATGAACTGCGACGCTTTGCACGAAAGAGCACTTTGCCGACGATAAAGTCCAGCCGCTGGCAGTGGCCCTTGGTTCAGCACAAGCTCATATTTTTCGATGGCGTCCATATCTCGCGCAGCGCCGCCTCTATTTTATCAATGCCAGCCAGATGCGGCCAATTCAACGGAGAGTAGGCGCTGTCTGAGGCAAGGCAAAACATAGGAGTACGGCCGGCACAAGACTATCGTCTTTCAACGACATTTGCAGCCAAGCACGCAGATACGCGGCCAATTTTTAGATGTGAAGCATCTTATGGCGAAGCTTAATCCGGTGGTGGGGTGCGGCGTGACCACCCTCACTGCGCATGCGCCTGCCCTCCTCTCTCCCCTCCTACGCTCCCCCCATCTCTCCTCTAGGCATCCCTGCCCGCGGCGTCCACACTCCCACTGCGCATGCGCGTTCCCCCCCCTCTCTCTCTCCTCTCTTACGGTCCCCTCCTCTCTCGCCTCGCGACGCCGACGCAGGCAGCGTCTGCTAGCGAGTTTCTTGGTTGAAAAAACCGACTGCTCGCGCTGCACAACTGTTCACTGGCCACCCCGTATATATGGCAATGGATCTCGACCTCCAAGGTGGTGCCAGTGGGAGATTTCTCCTGTGCGTTGTTGAACACTAAAAATTCGCAGCGTGCGCGTTAACTAAAAGCGGACTGCCGGTCTCTGTGTCCAGTCGGAGTCTTCTGTCTCTCATTGCCCATTAGCAGCGATTGGCATGTTCCAGTAGGAAACACCGCTCCATCACTGCGTGCTTTGCGCCTCCCCAGTTTTCTGTCCTGCGCAACGCTGCGACGAGCGCCAGCGTCAACGCCGCCGCCAGTGTAAGCGTTAGCGCCCGCTGCTTCGCATCTACACATGGTTCCCTTTAGCGGGAGATGGTGTAATTTTTTTGTTCAACAACGCACAGGAGAAATCTCCCACCGGCACTACCTTGCAGGTCAAGATCCTAAGCCATATATACGGGGTGGCCAGTGAACGGTTGTGATTCGCGAGCAGTCGGTTTTTTCAACCAAGAAACTCGCTATACTCGGCGACAGCTTTCCTTGACAGCACTGTGGAAGCTACAGAACTAAAACGCATGTCTTCTTCCGCGCCAAAAAAAATAGGACTGAAGTTTATTGATAATTTTCTCATTTGCCTTGCTGAAATAAATACTTGCTTTATTTATTATGAGACTTAAACAGTTGCGGGAAGTTGCAGGCAAAATACAGTTATCCTTCACCTTGCAAGAATGCTCTCCTTTTCTTTCCATTTCTTAGACAGCACCACCTTTTCAGCCCACCCGTTTTCCAAGGAAACATGGCGTCCATGACGTCACTGTGCGGCCGAATACGCGCTGTTTAGTTCTCCGAGAAAAATATCCTCGTAATAGGACACTAAAATGTACACTGAACAATCGAAATGTTTCTCCCATTCATAATTTTCAGGTACATGTTTTTCTAAACGCGTTAACGATGCGAGCGAGCAAAACCGAAATCAGCCGCAAGCTGCCGAACTACTTGCGGAGCAACACAAATGTGTGGAAGCCCCGCCTCCATAGCCTTCGCTCCAATGTCAAGATAAGTTGTCGCCGAGTATAGCAGACGCTGCCTGCGTCGGCGTCGCGAGGCGACAGAGGGGGGGAGCGTAAGAGAGGAGAGAGAGGGGGGGACGCGCATGCGCTGTGGGGGGTGTGGAAGCCGCGGGGAGGGATACCTAGAGGAGAGAGGGGGGGAGCGTAGGAGGGGAGAGAGGGAGGGGACGCGCATGCGCAGTGAGAGTGTGGTCGCCGCGGGGAGGGATGCCTAGAGGAGAGAAAGGGGGAGAGGAGGTTTTTATCTTTATTTTTTTTAAAGGTAAGGGTGGTCAGGCCGCACACCACCACCGCCACCACCGGATTGAAGTTCGCCTTAAGCTGCTTCGCATCTAAAACATGAGCTTTTGCTGAACCAAGGGCCACTGCCAGCGGCAGCACACTCTAAGCCGCAAAGGACGGAAATGGGAGTAACTGCTGCATTTCGTCCCCGCAACGAACAGTTAGTCCGCGGGAGGATTCAACTGCAAGACGAGGGTGCCGTGTGCAAGATGAGGGAGGAACTGTTAGGCCAGAGGGAGCAACGGTTACTCCCATGAAACTTTCCCGCGCAACGGCGGCCTCGACCGAATGGTCAGCGTGTGCGTAAGGAAATAGTCCGCTAAAGAAACCAACTGTTAATAGTTTGTTTTAGTGTACACGGACATGACAACTACGGCAACTACGGCAGGAGTAAGGTAATATCGTTTATATGGCATGATAATATGCCAATCTAAGAAAGCTCCCACACACAAAAAACAACAAAAAAATGTGCACGCGCCCAAGCTGTATCCATGCGCGGCGTGTTCTCGTCATAGCGCGGCAAGCTAACCCCCGATGCTGTAGCGGTGTGTTGTGGATGTGTTCTCGTTTCGTGGTTGTGATTCCTGACACCTTGTGGAGCACTGAATGTTCTTCGTGCTGTGGTAAACGTGGTCCGCTACTGGAATGAAGTGCTACGCCATCGAAATGCTACGCGCCGACTGGATATCGCCTAAAAGGTGAGTGTAAACAAGGCTGCGATCACTCGGCGTGATTTTTTAAGGCGAAAGCCTTTAATGTCTCATGCTCACGTCCGTCCGGTGTCCGTCCGTCCGGCGTCCGTCCGTCCGTCTGTCCGTCCGTCCGTCCGGATGTCCGTCCGTCCGTCCGGTGTCCGTCTGTCCGTCCGTCCGTCCGGATGTCCGTCTGTCCGTCCGTCCGTCCGTCCGGATGTCCGTCCGTCCGTCTGTCCGTCCGTCCGTCCGTCCGTCCGGTGTCCGTCCGTCCGTCCGTCTGTCCGTCCGGATGTCCGTCCGTCCGTCCGGATGTCCGTCTGTCCGTCCGTCCTGATGTCCGTCCGTCCGTCCGTCCGTCCGTCCGGATGTCCGTCTGTCCGTCCGGTGTCCGTCCGTCCGTCCGTCTGTCCGTCCGTCCGTCCGGATGTCCGTCCGTCCGTCCGTCCGTCCGTCCGTCTGTCCGTCCGTCCGTCCGTCCGTCCGTCCGTCCGTCCGGATGTCCGTCTGTCCGTCCGTCCATCCGTCCGGATGTCCGTCTGTCTGTCCGTCCGTCCGGATGTCCGACCGTCTGTCCGTTTGGATGTCCGTCAGGATGTCCGTCCGGCCGTCCGTCCGGATGTCCGTCCGTCCATCCTGATGTCCGTCCGTCCGGATGTCCGTCTGTCCGTGCGGATGTCCGTCTGTCCGTCCGTCCGTCCGTCCGGATGTCCGTCCGTCCGTCTGTCCGTCCGTCCGTCCGTCCGTCCGTCCGGATGTCCGTCTGTCCGTCCGGATGTCCGTCCGTCCGTCTGTCCGTCCGGTGTCCGTCCGTCCGTCCGTCTGTCCGTCCGTCCGTCCGTCCGTCCGGATGTCCGTCCGGATGTCCGTCCGTCCGTCCGGATGTCCGTCTGTCCGTCCGTCCGGATGTCCGTCCGTCTGTCCGTCCGTCCGTTTGGATGTCCGTCCGTCCGTCCGGATGTCCGTCCGGCCGTCCGTCCGGATGTCCGTCCGTCCATCCTGATGTCCGTCCGTCCGGATGTCCGTCGTCCGTCCGGATGTCCGTCTGTCCATCCGTCCGTCCGTCCGGATGTCCGTCCGTCCGTCGTCCGTCCGTCCGTCCGTCCGTTTGGATGTCCGTCTGTCCGTCCGTCTGTCCGTCCGTCGGATGTCCGTCCGTCCGTCCGGATGTCCGTCTGTCCGTCCGTCCATCCTGATGTCCGTCCGTCCGTCCGTCCGTCCGTCCGGATGTCCGTCTGTCCGTCCGGTGTCCGTCCGTCCGTCCTGTCCGTCCGGATGTCCGTCTGTCCGTCCGTCCATGTCCGTCCGGTCCGTCTGTCCGTCCGTCCGTCCGTCCGTCCGGATGTCCGTCCGTCCGTCCATCCGTCCGTCCGGATGTCCGTCTGTCCTGTCCGTCCGTCCGGATGTCCGACCGTCTGTCCGTTTGGATGTCCGTCAGGATGTCCGTCCGGCCGTCCGTCCGGATGTCCGTCCGTCCATCCTGGATGTCCGTCTGTCCGTGCGGATGTCCGTCTGTCCGTCCGTCCATCCGTCCGGATGTCCGTCCGTACGTCTGTCCGTCCGTCCGTCCGGATGTCCGTCTGTCCGTCCGGATGTCCGTCCGTCCGTCTGTCCGTCCGGTGTCCGTCCGTCCGTCCGTCCGTCTGTCCGTCTGTCCGTCCGTCCGTCCGTCCGTCCGTCTGTCTGTCCGTCCGTCCGTCCGTCCGGATGTCCGTCTGTCCTCCGTCCATCCGGATGTCCGTCCGTCCGTCCATCCGTCCGGATGTCCGTCTGTCCGTCCGTCCGTCCGGATGTCCGTCCGTCTGTCCGTCCGTCCGTTTGGATGTCCGTCTGTCCGTCCGTCCGTCCGGATGTCCGTCCGTCCGTCCGTCCGGATGTCCGTCCGTCCGTCCGTCCGGATGTCCGTCTGTCCGTGCAGATGTCCGTCTGTCCGTCCGTCCGGATGTCCGTCCGTCCGTCTGTCCGTCCGTCCGTCCGTCCGTCCGGATGTCCGTCCGTCCGTCCGTCCGGTGTCCGTCCGTCCGCCCGGATGTCCGTCTGTCCGTCCGTCCGTCCGGATGTCCGTCCGTCCGTCTGTCCGTCCGGTGTCCGTCCCTCTGTCCGTCCAGATGTCCGTCTGTCCGTCCGTCCGGATGTCCGTCCGTCCGTCCGTCTGTCCGTCCGTCCGGATGTCCGTCTGTCCGTCCGTCCATCCGGATGTCCATCCGTCCGTCCGTCCATCCGTCCGGATGTCCGTCCGTCCGTCCGTCCGTCCGGATGTCCGTCTGTCCGTCCGGATGTCCGTCCGTCCGTCCGTCCGGATGTCCGTCTGTCCGTCCGTCCGTCCAGATGTCCGTCCGTCCGTCCGGATGTCCGTCCGTCCAGATGTCCGTCCGTCCGTCCGGATGTCCGTCTGTCCGTCCGTCCGTCCGGATGTCCGTCTGTCCGTCCGTCCGTCCGGATGTCCGTCTGTCCGTCCGTCCGTCCGTCTGTCTGTCCGTCCGTCGGTCTTTCCGTCCGTCTTTCCGTCAGTGGAATGGCCACACGCTTTCGCCGAACACACTTTGGAATGTATTAGCTGTATGCTGTTGATATGCAACGCTGACCGCTTATTGAACATTTACGTTCTTCGCGAACCAAAAACTCATGGTTTATGACGTGAGTGCTGTTCCACCTGCTATAGAACTACAAACATGATGGCTGGGCCATCGAAACATGGTAACCTCGGAGAGGGACATTAGGTGCAGCAAGTACAGCTGTTCAATATTTTTTTTTCAGCGCTGCACAAATAAGCGTTGTTCATCAGAAGTTTTCGTGGCTTTCTGAAAGAACATTCACGTAAACTCCGCTCAATGTCTTCTATTGCAAGGTAAACAAGTCATTTGGGAAGATTGGCTGATAAAATTGCATGTCTAGCTAAAGGATTAGCACCACTAACACAGGCAGTCGGCGACCGCATCGGCGACTTTGGTCATTTGTAGCGACGCTAAGAATCATATAGTTTTTTCTCTCTCAAATGAAGTGCAAGCTTTATTGACAAATAAGTGGGCCCACAAGTGTGTCCCTGTGAAAGCTTGAAACGTTAAAATCCAGAACGGGTTTCTTGAGCTTCACAACACATTTTGAACTGTTCGATTGCATTATGACAGGTTCAGTGAAAGAGCAGTTTTCGTCTAATTTTCAGGCATGCGGCATTTCTAACAGACGCCGTGTAACGTAGCTACAAGGTGCACGCACACTTCTGCCGGAACTAATGAATGATTCTGCATTTACTTTTTCAGGGAATCGATGAATGAGAGCGTCTCCTCCCGAGAAACGTCTTCAACATCTTGCAGCTACGAATACGCTCTCAGCAACTGTCGATGGTGCTGTTGCACTTTCTGAAGTCGGCTGGACAGCATCCATTCGAATAAAACATTGCCCTTTTCATTGCTTCTCCAAGGATGCGGGGAAGCCATCCTATCTTCCGTATTCAACAGTGTTATTTAATTTATGTGTACGATGCTGCAGAATTGACACGAGTCGTTCAATAAACATGGTTAATTGTTTCGTTAGACGTTTTCGTTTTTCTGACACTAAACAGACATTTTCGCTGAACGATACAACCAACAGCGTTCTGTACACTAAGCAGCAAGCAAGCTTGACACAGCGACAGGAGCATATATAGGAACGTTTATATATACATACGTTCACCAAGCGCGCAAATTCGCTCGAAGCACGCTCGCAGAAAAACCAATCCAGCTCATTTTACATTTTCAAGAACGGCAAAACCGAATGGTTGCTTGCGAAACACTGAAGGCTGAAACCTAATATAAGGAATCTTGCCACTTTGACGAACATGTCAGAATGCGCACTGTCCAAACGGTGCCTACATATATAACCCCGGTAATTTTCACTCTGCTGTGTACTGGGGCATGGTGTAGTGGTTAGCGTACGTGGCTGCTGATTCAGTGGTCGCGAGTTCGAATCTTGTGTGTTGGTTGTGAATTTTCTGTAGTTTACTTCTGTGTATTGATTGTATATGTCATGAAATGCATATGTCAACCTCCAAATTCTCGGTAATTCAACCAGAAACTGTAATAAATTAATTTTTTTTATCGAGAAGGAGCAACTGTTAGTCCCATCACGGGTAACAGTTCGTCCCTACGCAGTTACCAGGCAAAAAGAGGAAGAAATCAGTTACTCCCACAAAGGGGTAACTTTACACCCCAACATTTCGTCCCTCAAAACTACTGAGGACTAACAGATCGTCCCCTCACAGTTACTCCCTGAAGGACGAATCGTTCATCCTTTGGGGAGTAATGGTTGTGGCAACGCAGTTACCCCCCCAAAAGGACGAACCACAGACCCCTTTTCGCCCTTTGCGGCTTAGAGTGCACCTTATCGTCGGCGCAGGGCTTTTTCGTGCAAAGCGCCGGAGTTTGTGCACAGCGTCGCATTTTCAGCGCAGCCTAAGAAACACTAGGGTCTTTAGAATTACGTATCTATGTACTTTCTAATAAAAGAACGCACGACCTGATACTTATATATTAATGTTGCGCCTCAGGTATGCGTAGTATTTGCTTTTTGATCAAATATGTTCACAAGTATGAACGCAAACACCAGTTCAAGATGACTGGGTGTTCAGAAAGTGGTTAAACTTTGGCCGAGTAGCTGAATCGGGTGACAGACAGACAGCCAAACAGCCGGACCAAAACTTTTGCCTTGAAGTATCCCAAGAAAGACTATCGTCTTTAAAACATGAGCTTGTGCTGAACCAAGGGCCACTGCCAGCGGCAGCACCTTATCGTCGGCACAGGGCTTTTTCGTGCATAGCGTGGCATTTTCAGGGCAGCCTAAAATACACTAGGGTCTTTAGAATTACGTATCTGTGTATTTTCTAATAAAGGAACACACGACCTGATACTTACGTATTAATGTTGCGCCTCAGATATGCGTAGTGTTTGCTTTTTGATTGAAAATGTTCAAAAGTATGAACGCAAATACCAGTTCAAGATGGCTGGGCGTTAAGAAAATGGTTAAACTTTGGCCGAGTGGCTGAATCGGGTGACCGTGACAGACAGACAGACAGACAGACAGACAGACAGACAGACAGACAGACAGACAGACAGACAGACAGACAGACAGACAGACAGACAGACAGACAGACCAAAATTGTTGTTTAGAAGTATCCCAAGAAAGACTATCGTCTTTAATAATCGCATTGCGCAAACCGCCGTGTCTTCAAACTTTTCGCGTTGTCTTTACGATGGATTCTTACCAACTGGCCAAGCTTGTTACACTTCAGCCCAACTGTCACCTACAGGACAAGAATATGTGCCCAGTTAAAACATACATCACTTATGGAAGCGCGTTTTGCCACGTAAATCATCGAAGGAATATAGTATATAGTGCGGCCTTGTGGATGCTTGTGTAACTCATGCAGCAATGTTTGCTGTGCACGTGCGGCCAGTTCTGAGAGACGAAGTGCTCAGAGGAGCGAGTGTATCATGGCATGCCGGTATTTGTCTTCGTCTCATTCAATAGCAAGCCACTCCGCTCTCGACTACCGCAAATTCTGCTTGTTTGTTGCTTTTCTGTTGTTTCTGCTCAGGCCTGTTGACGTGAGTTCGGGCTAAGCCGTCAACCAGCATATGCAGTAAAGTCCAGTGGGCGCTTCATCGCTGTCAGCGTCGATTTCTTTGCTTCTTAATGCTTGTGGTGATGTATGAAGGGCGACGCTGCGTGGTTATGTGCAGATTAAAGCTTGGTTCACTGGGACGTGGATGCATAGCTGAAGAAAGATGGCTCGAGTTATATTTACACTATGCTACATGCTTGCTTTATTTCTCTATATCGTAACTTGTAGTGAAATATGTTCCGTTCATATTACAGTGCTTCATTCTTCGTCATTGTTTTACTTCAGTCCCTCGTCTGCCATCTTGTTCTTGTCCCGATCTTTCCTTCCCTGTGTCACATCTTTGACATTATGAGCAGAGAGCTCTTTTGTGTCTTCCTGTGGTGTTTACTAGACTGTTCCATTTCTTACACTTCATATACTAACAGTTCATTTGTTCCTGTGCTTTCGAGCAATTCATAATGCTAATAACATACGCTTTAGGTAGTGGGTTTTCTGAGCTTCTTGAGGAAAACAAAGAAGTATATGGATGAAGTAGGCATTTCCTAAAGACATGCTTAGCGCCCGCGATGATTAAAAGTGTTGAAGAGAAAAGTGCTCTAAAATCAACATGGAAACCAACTATAGCGAAAACAGCCGGAAGTAGAAAGGAGAGTGAAGGTTGAGGCAGCCCCTTTTTTATTTACTTAAACCGTGGGGCTGACCCGAGGTATATGAAGTTCAGCGAAGCCTCAGCTCTTTGCAGTGCGGTAGTTATTATACGGAGGTGCCCCAAGTAAGACTTGAAATTCAACACTCGAGAATCCAGCTATAGTGCTCCAAAAATGCGCGGCAACCGCGAGAGTACCGAATATGAAGAGTGCACCAGGCGGCTTCGCCGTCGGGCCTCATCTCCGTTTTCTTACACACTACACAAACTCCCCGAATAGGCCAAGCAGCCGGCTGCGCTCTTCTACAACTCAAAAAGACACTGCTGCAGCCCGTCTTGGAGCTGTTTACCTTAGGCGTCTGATATGAAGCAGCGGATGAGTTGAGCTGACACGGAGAAGGAGGAGCGTGATTAATCACCCTCTCGTACCCGAGCAACGTGCGCTGATGAAGAGAGAATCTCGGAAAGCAGCGTGAAAAACAAGCGCCGCCACTCCGTGCTTCTCTTTCGCTCAGCACGAGAGCTATTAGGGGATGCCTCGACGCGAACAAACGAAGCGCACGGCTGTTAGAATGTGCTTGAGCGCATAGAATAATACTATACGCGAAAAGACAAACAGAGCTGCCGTGCCACTCGGCCGGAACAAACTGAGTACGATGCCTCGCTACACTGCTGCCGGCCAAAACATAATGAGGAGTACCTGGGAGCGGGCGAAATGGTAACAAAGCAATAGACAGACGAGAGGCATTTTAACAGGACCTTTGGTTTCAGACGGTGTTGCACTGTGTAGACTGTTTGCCTTGTCTCACTCCGCTGACACCAATCATTAGGGTGCAAAAAGATTATATTAAGAATATAGATTAATGACGCAAAGTGAGCTCGTGTTTTATTTCATAGCATGACTAATGTGCGTACGTTATCTCTGACTATCTTTCTATTCAATCGTGAGCTCCCATTCGATGGCTCATTAACAAAACTCGTTCTGACTGTTGTGTTCTACATAACTACTGCAACACAATGAGTATTACGCGAAAGCAATCACAGTACCGCACTAACAAGACAGGCCCATATATCGCCACCAGAGATGGGAACATCTTCAATTGAATTGCACAGAACCTCCAGCTCTGTGTCTGTCGTTCGTTCATCGCATTCAGCATATTATGGCCCTTGTCGCCGAGCCAAATTGTCCACTTTGCACCCCCCCCCCCTAAAAAAAAAGAGAAAAACAAAATAAGCGGACAAAAAAAAATTCTCCTGGCGCTCATATATAAGAGATATGTACCACAGTCCAGCGAGCGAGAGAAACAATGGAGGGAGCAGTTGCAAGTTGAGCAAGTTGAGCGTGTTTCCTTCCAAGCCTTCGCTCTGATATGCAAAAAGAGCAGTTAAATTTCTTTAGTCGCTAAACTAACCGTTCATGAATTTCATTCCTCTTTTGTAAAGCAATAAAGCGCAGCGGGGCAGCTCAAAACTCGACTAAATTATAACGACGCATGCAGACAAACGCTTATATTTAAACTTTAAAGGTAGCGTTCGCAAAGTCCTAACTGGCTCCACAATGGGAGAGTGCCACACTCGAATTTCTGTTCATTCAAACGACTACTCTCGCCCTCGAAACGCCGCACTGACAACGTGAGCGGTTCTATTCTATTTCACCGGTCTAAAGAAATATATACGGCACTCATTTTTACGCGCGAAACATTCATTTTTCCAAGTTTGCGCAAGAAACTGCGAGCAGTGAAAGTACAGAGTCATTTATCGCGTGAACAAGCAGCGCCGCCATTACAGCGCCACTTGCATTTAGAATATTTAAAAAAGAAAATTGAAAGAAAGAAGCGGACCGCTTAGACGCGCTGCTAGGTTCATGTTCGCCTGATATTAAAAAAAAAAGAAAGAAAAAGTGCCATTTCTTACAAAATGGCGATATTTATAAGTAGGCTGTTCCGTAGGAACTTCTTGGTCTGAAATTAATGACACAAGAAACAATGCCATTTTGTCAGTTCCCATCCTGCGTTCCTATTGTATTTTCCTTGCTATGTTCGCAGTTGCGCTTACCGAGCTGATGAATGTTTCTCGGCAACAAAAGATGTTGTATGTATATGCGAATGTTTTTCGCTCGCTCGCGCACATCAACAAACACGAGTACACTCGAGGCTTTGGGGTGAAAAAAAGGTTGAGCAAAAACGCCGAGTGAGATGCCACACGCGTCCTTTTGCAGAAACAATTCACGGGCGACGCATTTTCCATTCATTCGGCCCTTGTTCCGCCGAACAAAACGCGAAAGAAGTGAGCTCGTGTTTTTTTTTTTAACTTATTGTTTTATCCTAAACAGCCGCCCCCGGAAGCAAAACAAAAGAACGCCAGTCACACCGGAAACTGCGCAGCAGATTCGGAATTCGAGCAGAAGAGAAATTTTCAGAAGTTTTACGGTCGCATACTTGCGCTCATTGAAAAACCCGGGACTCTATAACGGGGCCCGGTGTAGCCTTTTCTGATTTCGGAGGTATACATGCGAGGCACAACCCACCAGAAAAGCATTCTTTGAAACAGAAACGTGAAACTTTTGCGCGCTTTCAACTTCCCAGCGTCCGTGTTTTTCATTCTCTTTTTTTTTTCCCCGAGACTTCCTCCCAGGCTTGCTCGGCTTTATGCCTCTCTTTTTGTGACTGCCCCTCAGCTTATCTGCCATTGCTGTTAGCGACGTCAGTGGAACGGCCGTCATGATTGAAAGAGCGCCCGAGAAGGGCCGTGTAATTTGAAGCAACACAGCCTATGTCCTCGACCCCATTTTCTTTCATACTTATTGCGGCCCGCAGTCAATTGTGAGCTCCCTTCCTCTTTTACAACAGCGTGTATTGTTTCACCGAGCCAGACGGTTTCATCTGCGTAAACAAGGGCCAGAATGGGAACTGGCAATAATTTCAAGCACTAAGCGAAAGCTGCGTCGGCTTTGTACTTTTGTTTTATTTCGTGTGCCAGGTTCCGCACTTGTGTAACTACATGAGCAACGTATTAGAGATCTTAAAGACATCAGCCTCAAGAGATTTTCCCTCCTAAGAACTACGGAAAGTTCGACTTCTTCATTCAAGCATTCATCACGAAAGACGGTAAGGATTGCAGACACGAATGCAGGAAAAGAGAATGAAAGAGAAACAACGTTTGTGCATTCTGATGAGAAATTCGTAAACAGGGGGTGCGTGCTGGAGCCGACGTTTCGACGAAGTGGACTTGTCTTTATCAAGGCTGCAACCGATTTCCTTAGCGCTCGTGTGTGTATGCTTCGTACCCTCTCCTCCAATCCAAACAAAGAAGGAGGTAGAGGGCAAGTGCGAAAGCTTGGGTAGTGGTGAGGGAGAATGAGAGGCTGCCTTGACCAATTAGGGTGAATCAAAAGGAAAGAGGTATTCTGAGAAAAACAAAAAAATGTGGGTGAGAGGGGGGGCATACGTTTTGCTGCACCACTTCAGAATGGTAGGTTAGACATTTCTAGAAGAAGGGCCTTAACACTCATCGGTTTCCGTTGTGTATGTATCATACCGCATCGATTCAAGAGCCCCCTCTGAAACGTTTATACCTGCTGGCTGGAGTGTATTGAACTTGTGAATAAGGTATGACTCTGTATATTTTCCGTCTCTTGGGGGACCGGAAAGTTTGACTGAAGGATGTAAAGTCTGAGGTCGTCAAAGTTGTGACCTGCTACATTAAAATGCTGCGCCCCTGCTTTCGGCAATTTCTTCACCGTGTCCGCACGATGCCCGTTTAATCTAACATTAACAGGATGCCCCGTTTCGCCAATGTACCGTTTGTGACAATATGAACATTCGATCATGTAGACGACGTTTAAGCTAGAGCAGGTAAAAGTAAATTTTGTATGATGGACTTCCGGTGTTCTTAACTATAACCTCATCATGAAAGTGTTTGCAAGTCGTACATCTTAGACGAGAACAAGGTGTTATGTGGGCAGTATAATGAGGGTTTACTTTTGCATGCACTTAACATGTCCTTAAAATTTCTATTGCGGTAGTACACGACCTTTGGTACTTCGAGAGACGCTTTTCTAAAACGCTTCTTGCTTGCTAATATTGGATAATACTTGCGGAGGATATTATTTATGTTTGGGAGTGCAATGTATTATTTGGTTATAAATGCTAGCGGCTGGTTGGGCTATGCTACAGGGGCCCTTTTAGCTAGTATTGATTTCCTATATAAGTTTCCTATCTAAGATTCCTATCTAGATTTTCTATCTAATCAACACTAGTTGAAAGATCCCCCGCGGCGCAACCCAACCAGCCGCTATAGCATTTATAACCAAATACTGAAATGCGCTCCCAAACATAAATAATATATTCTGCAAGTATTGGTAAGTATTCATTCTAAAAGACTGGGCGTGTAAACACTGACACAAGGAATAAGTCAAGACACCACAAACGCCGAAGCTAACGAATTTCCATATATCTATTTCCCACATAGCCATTAGCGACGTTGATATCTAAAAGATCTAAGCTGGCGCTCTAATCTAGTCAAGGTGCCACATTGGCAGAGAAGAAAAAAAAAACGGTATCATGTTATACACGTAACGTAACACTTCAAAGTGAAAGCCTGCGGCACACTTGGTAATGCTTTAAGTTATACGTTTGGGGAACAGACTTGTTGCGAGATATAACGAGCGGCAGTGTGAGAAACACGCAATTAAATTAGCTGGACTGCTCTCAGTACGTTGCGTTGTTGCTCCCCGCTTGAACCGTACTGCACCTCATGTGGTGCTGCGCGCCCTCCAAGGTTGCTCCAGCTTTGACCAAGAGATGATTTTATGTGAAGACGTCAACGTGGGACGTCACAACGAGGTCACAAGTTTCCGCTATATGCGGCGTCATTGTGTCATCACATGAAGGCGTAAGGGACGTCATCGGTGACTTAGGTCACATGGGTTTTTGTGCTACTAGATTCTGGAATGTCGTCCCGATTCTGGAATCGCGGGTGAAGGCGACGAAGGCAGTGTTCAAGATCCTGAGGGCATCCGACTTGCACAGGCGGTTGTAGACTAATCGCGTTATCATGAGTGTAAAGTGTGTGACTTCATGCGTGCGTGATTTCTCCTCTCTCTCTCTTTCTACATCTTTAAAACTCCCCCATCCCTTTCCCCGCGGAGTAGGGTAGCATACCGGTCCTTCTAGAGTGGTTAACATCCCTGCCTTTCCTTTTTCTCCTGTTCATCTTGATCCGCCGGCCACGTTTTGCTCCAGGGGCCGCTCAAGCGTTTAAGTTCACAGCCCGTACAGCCCTTCTGTAGTTAAACGCTGCCTTCTCCATTACAGCACCCATGCAGGTGCCTCGTAGTTTAGCCGCCGAGATGTGTTCACTGAGACAGAACCGAAACTTCAATATCGCTCGAGGCCAGCATGTTCGCGAGCCCACTGCTAATGCATATTGCTGGAGGAATGAGGAAGTCGTAACGCAAGAAATTAAACTCTTTTTTTTGAAAGCACGCTGTACCGTGGAGCCCTTACAAAGGAAGCACGGCAAGGGATTATATTCTGTTCGCTTGCGGTGATCGGCGGAAGTAATACAGCGTACATTCAAGCGGACTGGTCTCATTTGATTTATGGAGGTCTCTTTCATCTACCGAGCGAATTGCGTATGCGGCATTTGCGAAGCCCGTTCAATACGCGTACACCGCCTTCACTTCGTGAAGACGCAAACCAAGTAAGAAAAGCTCGCTGCACGTCAGCACAGCACGTGAAAGGAAGCCATTGAAGCGATGGCTCACTTGGTGTAGTTAGAGTCAAAGGAAAGAAAACGACGCTCACCCCCCAAAACGAAAGTCAAAATTTGCATTTAGAAAGCATTCTCCGTCTGTAAGTGCATTGCATGAAGCCGAGGTCGCTTTTCTTCTAGAGAGACCTGCGTTCCTGTTGGTTTGGGGTGATTTCACGTTTGTTTGATTTACTTCTCTTTTATTTTCGCTTTTGTATTTACTGCACATGAAACCATCCACGAAAAAACGATAAAGATACGTTTTCCTGTTGTGTCTGCGGTTAGTTACCCGGCATTCGTCTCTCTCTCTCTGTGTGTGTGTGTGTGTGTGTGTGTGTGTGTGTGTGTGTGTGTGTGTGTGTGTGTGTGTGTGTGTGTGTGTGTGTGTGTGTGTGTGTGTGTGTGTGTGTGTGTGCGTGTGCGTGCGTGCGTGCGTGCGTGCGTGTGTGTGTGTGTGTGTGTGTGTGTGTGTGTGTGTGTGTGTGTGTGTGTGTGTGTGTGTGTGTGTGTGTGTGTGTGTGTGTGTGTGTGTGCGTGCGTGTGTGTGCGTGTGTGTGTGTGTGCGTGTGTGTGTGTGTGTGTGTGTGTGTGTGTGTGTGTGCATGTGCGTGTGTGTGTGTGTGTGTTTGTGTGTGTGTGTGTGTGTGTGTGTGTGTGTGCGTGTTTGCGTGCGTGCGTGCGTGCGTGCGTAAGTGTGTGTGCTGAATATATAGGCTGCAACCTTTGCCTATGTTTGCCATGAAGGAGTCTTATGAACCGCTAGTGAAACACAGTGCCCATGCAAAAATTTCAGGAACACTTTTGACACATATCCTTCGCATCCAGTACATTTAACAGCCACAACGACAACATCTCCTCGCTGCTTGCAAAACCTGAAAGACCATTACACGTAGCGCAACAATCGTGAAAATTATGGTACCTCTTAACATCCTTTTTCTCGAACTGCAGCAGTTCGGCAGATGAATTACATGGATTACTTGAAAGACATTCTTGCGCTACTCCACAATAGGCGTGAAGGGGCTCATTGAGAACTAATTTCTATTTTGCGCATCATAGTCCTTAGCTTGTGTTTTCCTTTACTTGCTTTCCTGTGGCTACCATATGCGTCTTTCTTCTTGGTCACTTTCTGTAAATAAGAGAAACTCACCGAGTTTCGCATTGGCCCATATTTCATGTCATTACATTTGAGTGTTTCCTTTCCTCATAACTGCCGAAGCAGCGGGAAAGCTAAAACCATCGCGCGACCGGTCTTTTCATGAGGCATTCTAACCATAGGACATTGCTATTTATTTATTTATTTATTTATTTATTTAGTTAGTTAGTTAGTTAGTTAGTTAGTTAGTTAGTTAGTTAGTTAGTTAGTTAGTTAGTTAGTTAGTTAGTTAGTTAGTTAGTTAGTTAGTTAGTTAGTTAGTTAGTTAGTTAGTTAGTTAGTTAGTTAGTTAGTTAGTTAGTTAGTTAGTTAGTTAGTTAGTTAGTTAGTTAGTTAGTTAGCATACAGGCAGTCTTTGTCCTTGGGCTATTACGTAACCCGGAGAGAGAGCGCAGATCGACAGAAATATGGACAGCAGAGGCGACGGCATTATAGGTAGCTGCGGTATCAATTTGATATCCATGTCCTCCTGTATTACGAATAGCGACGACGGCAGATTGCCAACATTTTTATGCTCTCAACGTGTCCCCTATTTACGGCGTCTTGATTCTATGGTGGCAATAAAGTAACGTGACAAGCCGCAATACGCACTAAAACTACCGTTCGTATATCCCCGTTTACATCGTGTTCGGTCAGACAAAACGTCTTCGAATGCCCCCGAGAGAAGTAATCGGTAATTCCATTAGGGTAGGCGAGCTATTTCGTAAAGGTAGTGGAGATATCCTCTTTGCACGTCGACCTTTTCAAATTCTATACGCCACCAAGAATTCCGAACGGAAATGCTGGGCTTTAAAAACTCTTATATCAAGAGAGCTTATATCAAGAAATTTACCAACTAGCCATGAGCGGATTGTTCTTGCATAAATTCTGTTTCAGTGCGCCGAAAAGAACTTAGAAAGGTGCTAGATGGACTGGACAATCGCCCATTGTCGGAGGAGCGGGTCTTAGGACACTGGCCGAGACCGTCCTCGGCACTCAAGACATTGAGAGCTTTGTTGCGCTTCTTGCGGGCAACTGGTCTCAGAGACAGACTCTAAGCAGTGTCGTTTATCGTATTAGTGTTTTCTTTTTTTTTTTCTTCTCCTTTTTGTAACATCTCTTTTCTGTCATCTTTTATTCCCCTTACCCCCTTCCCCAGCACAGGGTAGCCAACCGGTCTGAGAACTGGCTAACCTCCCTGTCCTTCCTTTTCTCCTCTTCCTCCTCCTCCTCTTTTCATGACGACAGAGGCAGTCAGAATGCCAGCAGGACAATAAGTTAAAGCATGTGCTCCTTTATGTTGCGCACACACGTGCATGTGCGAGCTAAAGCTATCTTGTATGTTCGGCTCTCGTGGAGGACGGCATCGAAAAAAATGCGCAAGCTCGGCAAGTGAACCCAAAAGACTGCTTTTGCGCTTCATGCCTGACGGGACCCTTTTGAATTATACATAGCCCCAAGGGGTCAGCTGCCCTGAATCATGGCGCAAGCACGCCTTGGGGAAACCGCGCCAGCGAGTGTTCAGTGTTAAAAAAAAATATTAATAAAAAGAAAACACGACGCCTGCTAGAAGACACGGACAGGAAATTTCCTGGAGGAGACAGAGACCAGAGACTTAACGGAAAAGTGAACAATGAAAAAGAGCATGGCGCAGTTAGGAAAGCCTGGAAGGAAGATTGGAGTCCGTAAGACAAGATGGAAGAAAGAAAACATGCACACGAAAAAATATAACACGGGGATAATCTATAAGGGTGTATCGACAATTTTGAGGTATAAGTCCAATCTTCTTCGAGGGCAATGAACACGAGCCGATACATCTCGGCTCTAAGGTGCCTTGCCCTTTGTGCGTCTGCCATACAGTAAACTTGCTCTTCATTCTTGCCATAATGCTCATTAGAATTTATGATTTGTAATAAAAGGTGTTATTTCAACTTATTTGGCACGTCCATGACCTCATAAATGTTTGTTAATTATATTTTGTAATGAGGTATCGAAGAACGATTATTTCTTCATCTTCTATATTTTTTTCTTTTTATTATTATTATTATTATTATTATTATTATTATTATTATTATTATTATTATTATTATTATTATTATTATTATTATTATTATTATTATTATTACTATTAATATTATTATGCAACATCAGCTTTGCCCAGTCATTTTGCGTGCCAGAAGTGGAGCAATGGCATTCCAAAACTTGAAACGTGCTGCGAGCTCTTCGTTCTGCTTCTTGTCTATGGGAGCCCACATATACCACTCGCCAGTGATGTGAGCTTGACGACAGCTTGCTCATCTTCGTCCGTCAGGTAATCGAGAACAGGCGAGAAAGCTAACGCACTGCACAGCAGAGAAGCGAGCACATTGATCCATTGCTGTTGGATTAGTGGAGCTAGCATGATACAGCAGCTTCGCAGTAAACCCGATCTAGGAGAAACAAAGCCACTTTGAGAGTGCCTATAGTCGGGTAGAGCGCCTCTTATAAGCAGAGGGGGATTATTGCCAACATCAAAGGACAGAGCAATGCCAGTCGTTAGCCTACCCTTCTACGAGCCCTTTTATGGCTTCATCTAACGTGTTTCAAACGGGGATGGTTGGGCTGAACTCGAATAACGAGGGTTACAGAAGTGAGATGCTTTCAAAGTTTTCCCTAACCACACCGCAATAGGTGTAGTTATATTTCGACCGCAACGCGTCGGCTTCTTCTAAAAGTTGAGCAAATTTGTTTCGTACCGTCCAGCCTTCACGCGTTCACCCCTCGTGATCAAGTCTCTTTCTTGGAGTGAACTACAAAGGCAGGGTTTTAAGGCTCGGAATAAATAATTCTCGCCTCGAGCCTCGGCCGAGTCATCACTCTGACCGCGAACAAAACAAAACAAAAAAGTGAAAATGCGTCAGCATATATTATTTCCCAGTGCAAGCCTTAATAAAAGAATTACACGAGTGGCTGTAAGCTCAAGACAACGACCATACACAATGTTGAGACGCCGTCTCCAAACTCAAAGCCTCAATGTTTCACGACGACATCCATGTCTCAAAGTTTTAAAAGCTTCAATGTTGCAACGCTCTCGCGTGTTCCCTCTTAATGCTTTAATGCTCGGAAGCGTGAGTGCTTTAAAGGTTTCAAAGTTTTACGCCTTAAAAATTACACCATCTCCCGCTAAAGGGAACCATGTGTAGATGTGAAGCAGCGGGCGCTAACGCTTACACTGGCGGCGGCGTTGACGCTGGCACTCATCGCAGCGTCGCGCAGGAGAGAAAACTGGGGAGGCGCAAAGCAGGCAGTGATGGAGCAGTGTTTCCTACTGGAACATGCCAATCGCTGCTAATGGGCAATGAGAGACAGAAGACTCCGACTGGACACAGAGACCCGCACTCCGCTTTTAGTTAACGCGCACGCTGCGAATTTTTATTGTTCAACAACGCACAGGAGAAATCTTCCACCGGCACCACCTTGGAGGTCAAGATCCATTGCCATATATACGGGATGGCCAGTGAACGGTTGTGCAGCGCGAGCAGTCGGTTTTTTCAACCAAGAAACTCGCTAGCAGACGCTGCCTGCGTCGGCGTCGCGAGGCGAGAGAGGGGGAAGCGGAGGAGAGGAGAGAGGGGGTGACACGCATGCGCAGTGGGGAGTGAATGAACGCCGTGGGCAGGGATGCGTAGAGGAGAGGGAGGGGGCGTAGGAGAGGAGAGAGAGGGGGGGGGACGCGCATGCGCAGGGGGAGTTAGACGCCGCGGGCAGGGATGGAGAGGGGGGAGGGGGGTGTAAGAGGGGAGAGAGGAAGGGGAGGCGCATGCGCAGTGAGGGGTGTGGTTGCCATGGGGAGGAGGGTGCCTAGAGGAGAGAGAGGGGGAGAGGAGGTTTTTTTATTTTTTATTTTTTCTTTAACTGTTTGCGCATGCGCAGTAAGGGTGGGCACGCGGCACACCACCACCACCACCACCACCACCGGATTAAGCTTCGCCATAACGCAGCGCTTCAGTTATGCGCCGCTTTGATGTGGAGGCCCCGCAGAGGCGTGTCTCTCATCATTGCGATTTTTTTCTTTGTTTTTAGTTTACACCAGTCTCGTGACAAATGAAAGTGCTCCGTCAACGAGATGATATCTGTGGAAGGCGAAACCGTTACGCCACGATACAATCTTGCTAACTGAAACATTTGTCGAGCTCGTTATCTTTGCACCATCAGCCATGACCTGAAGCGTGACGCAGTTTCAAAGATGCCTGCTCACTGACAGGTTGACCTTTTCTTTATTTTCTTTGATCTCCTAGATTGTGCTTCTCCTTTTATTGTCGGCAACATTGCTATCCGCTCTCTTTTAATTTTCCAATAATCCGAGCTACGCTCGAGCGACGTAGATGTTGCTATAAATAACGCATGCCGAATGTAGGCTAACCAGTACCCTAACAGCTCAGAGCTGTTAGGGTACTGGTTACATCACTGTGTAAGCTCAGAGCTTACACAGTGATGCCGTCGATAAAAGTTTCGCGTTTGCGGGAGGGGAGGTATAACTCCTGCTGAAGTCACGAAGCAAACCAGCGTTGTTTATTTCGTTCAGTGTATGGAAAATATTTCTGTGGCATCTTTGTTTTAAGAACACTCAAAACCGGCGTGTCTTTTCATTTATTCATTCATTTCAATCGATAGTAATATCACCACGGAAACAGCGGTATGGCTTCACGGCATTTCATTATGATCAGCAATTAAATTATTTTAGTTCAACTGCTCGCGGTCAGTCCAGGGTATCCTGGACCACAGCAGTCAAGTAATTTAGTTATCAAAACCGAAAAGTGAACCCAAACGGCTTCTAAAAGTGATTGCTTTGCCCAACTTTCATCTGTTATTTACTCGGGGAGGCTATGTTCAGTTATCGTAAGACTACCCATTTTTGAGCGTTCTGTTCAAACAACTGAAATCTTCAATATCAGGCTCTGCTGACGTAGCTAAAGTGGCATTAAATAAATATTACTCAGAAAGCAAGCTAGGTAACTCTATACTGCAGTTACCCAGAAATTATAATCAGATTATGTGTGCTTTTAAAAGCTCACTAACTTGATCGCGATGTAATTCAAGAGCGGTTCTTTTTTATTGCGCTCAAGTGCATGGGTTCTTTATTGCCGTCTTTATTCTTTTCATTACCGTCACTTTTCTAAATAGCCTAAACGTGAGAAGAGCGAAGGACAGTCAGCTCTAGAATGCACATGCAAAGGTAGCAATTCGGACATACGTCTAACTAACCTTTTCTTGTTTCTGTTTCTTTATCCTTTCTTTTTTTTTTATGTGCGCCACCTTGAATGATTTCTTGTAGACGTGTTCTTTGGAAAAGTAGTCTGTGTTGACTGCAACTAAAAAAAATGAAAAAGGTGGAGGAAGAGAGAGGGAGAGAGAGAGTAGGCGACAGGGGCGTAGGCAGAAATTTTTTTTCGGGGGGGGGGGGGGGCACCACTTTGATTTGAAGTGGGGCCCGGGCAGGCATATGTGGTCGAATGTCATTTCGTGCTCTGCATAGTATGGCAAAAAAAAAAAAAAAATTGGGGGGACCCTTAAGCTTCGCCTTTAAGAGTTGAACGCGATAGCGATATCCTGTCCCTAGTCCGTACTTCAATCCCTTAGTGCACACTATGTAATGCGTAGCGTGCTTTAAACCACGAGCAATTATGTGCGGTAAATGCGGGAAGTGTTTTCGAAGTTGCTATGCACCCACTACGTGGTCTTAAGGGAATACGCGCAGTAACGTGTGTGCCTTTTGTAATGGGTACACGGCTTTGAACCACAATGTCGTTATGATATTCACATCTTCTGACGCCCGATGGCAATGTACGCTTGTACCACGCAATATTACTGCGATATTGCATGTTGTATTATGACGCCTGTATACAGGACGCACGTGTTTGCAAAGCATGAAAGTTATTTTCACTGCAATTCCAAGCAGAGGAAGTTATTTTATATGTAATCACAAGCAGAAGCGTAGGCTGCGTGGTAGAACACCTGCTTGCCACGCAGACGACCCGGGCACTGTAACCCGGGTTCGATTTTCATTCGGACCCGGAAATTTTTATTATTTATTTTATTTGCATCTTTCTCGATTTTTCGGTCACGGAACAAGATTATGATTTTTCGCTCACAACCAACGACGCCGACGCCGACACCGACGCCAACGCCGGAATTTCTGCGGAAACGAGCTCTTTAACGCTATCGCGTTAAAAAGATTCGGTGGTGGCACGGGCCCGGAGTGCCACCCCCTGGCTACGCCATGTTAGGGGACGAGAGGAGAGTAGAGGGGCTAGGTGGGGAGATTAACCAGAAGGGAAAATTTGGTGTAGTACCCTTCAAAAAAAAAAAAAAAAGGGGGGGGGGAGGGATGCGTAGGGTAGACTGATTTATTTTAAACTCGCACGAGCAGCTTGCTGTCGTTGAATACTGGAATACCTGCCTCGGTGGTCTAGTGGTGATGGTGCTCGACTGCTGACCCGAAGGTTGCGGGATCGAATCCCGGCCGCGGCGGCCGTATTTCGGTTGGAGTTGAAAATGCTCGAGGCCCGTGCACTAACATTTAGGTGCACGTTAAATTATCCCAGGTGGTCGAAAAATTTTGGGAGCCCTCCACTACGGCGTCTGTCGTAATGATATCTTGTTTTGGAACGTTAAACCCCAACAATTATTATTATTATTATTACTAAATATTGCAACAATATTTTCGCCTTGTTCGGCTGCGATGAGTCATTAGGTCACCAGTCAAAAATGGCTTTTCCTGATACTACCCATTGATTGATCTCTGGTGCAACTTCGAGCAATCACTTCTGTACATTTTAGCACGGACAGACACACACGATGTGTTGAAGGGTCTCCTCGCGATCGCGGTCATCAGCGCTCATCACTCAAGCTGTTGTCAACCATTGTTATGCAAAATTCAAAGCCATTCCTGAAATGTTTACACGATTGGAGGAGGAGGAGGAGAGTTTGAGGAAAGGGAAAGACGCAACTAAACTCTGAATAAGCTGTTTAGAAAAAGTCTCTAGAAAGCCCGAAAAGAGTCTAAATCTAAGAATTCAAAATATTCAGTAGATATTCTGTAAACCTCACATATCTTTACCGAATACCAAAATTAATGTTTTGTGAATGTAATTCGATTAACAAGTGCCACCTGCATGTAGTTTACCGCAGCCAAAGTTTTCCATTAAGTAACGTTCTCACATGGAAAAGCCACCAAAGTGATGTCGTCGCCACCGCTGGGCTTTGTATATCTCTAACGAACACGGTTCCGCCCAATGGATCTCACGTTGCGCCGCGAACACACGCGGCGCCGCTTGGGCGCGTTCAGCGTCGGAGATAGGCGTGTTCGCGCTCCCGTGAAAGCGCGTTCATTTGTCATGGTGCGCGATGCCAGCCGTCTCCTGCTGGCTCGCTCTGATAACCATCTCTCTAAAGCGCCGTTCCTTCTCGAGAGACCCATTTTGAGGAAGGCTCAAGTGAACTTCGGACCATCGTGAGGATAGCGATCTCTGCTGTCCGCCCGAGCGCTCACGCGCCGACGTGGTCTTCTATGCCTGGTCAGCGACGGGCTAGTTGGACGAGGTCCCTTTGTCAACAGTGTGGCGTGCGAGCTGTCTTTTATGGGCTCTGGAGAAATGTCTGTATGAGTATGCTTAGGAAGTGATTGTTTGTTTTTTCCCCGACGTTGGAATGGAGGTGGGGATCGGCGCCCCATGAAAAATGGTGCAGACCTCCTTTTTTGAGTAGCTTTATAAATAAAAAGTGCGAACTCTTATAATAAGGTTTCAAACTGGGCGATTTGGAATACTCATGATGGCCAGTGCAAACAAGACACTGAAGTAGAACAATGTACACGACACAAGCGCTGTTTAAAACTGAAAGCTTAGCGTAAGAGCATGAAATATTTAAAGAGTAAGGGAGAGAAGATTGGTGATGTTGATTGCCTCCCCTTCTGTTTAAATAGTTTATGATTTTACGTTAAAATTTCAGTTGCTATACAGCGTTTGTGTCGTGTACATTCTTCAGTTATTGCTACATTCTATGTGTTCTGTCGCCACCACTACCCCTGCCTGATGTAACAGGGGGGGGGGGGGGGGGGGGACTTAGTCAAGCGGCTTGTCGCTTTTTTTCTCACCCCCTCCATCAACACTGTATTGGTGGGAATAAAAATTATTATAATTATAATTATAGTCCCTTGTCTCCTTTGCGCTGGCCATCAACAGCTATAGTTGATGTTAACAAATCGACTATGCGGGCACAAGATTGCTTGTTCTGAGCCTCATACTGGAATATGCACCGTTAAATATGTAATAATCGCCGGAAAATACGATGGCGCTTCATAGAACTAGCACATTGTTACTCAGGTTCAAACAGCTGAAGTGGCCTAGACATTCAGTCTCGTTTTGAGAAATGCTGCTACGTCATACAACAGGCATTCTGTTTTTTACAGTAAAAGAAGAGAGTGGGTGGGGAGGGGGGGGGGGGGGAGTTGTCATACTCTTCGTTTGGTGCCGTCGACATTATTTAGGGTGCCCTGAATTTGGTGAAGTGTGTGGGGTAATAATCGTCAGATGGCCCCACACTTGAAGTGAAATTTTGTTCCCGAGGACACAATAGATATTTAGGAGGGAGGTTCTTGAGCTCCCCAAAATGTTTCCCCATGATATTGCATTGAAATTTGAGTGGTGAGCCGTGAACTGAACGACACTTGGCCTATCACGCTCTGTGTGAAGTTCCATTGTTTCCTGGTAGCAGAACATTATCAGACAGCCTGTGACAGGCTTCGAACTCCACCACATTTAAAAAAAGAACACCAGGCCTGCGCGGGAAGCGCAGCAGAATCACAGCGAAAGCTAGAAGAGGGCCATTTCTAGAACCCGTTGCAAACTCTCTTGGGGCTACTAGTACAAGTATGCGTGCAAGGTATCCACTACTCCATTAAATGATTTGGTGGGTGATGAGACTGATGACGATGAAGAATTATGGCTGAGCCCTTTGTAATGCGTTGGAAGCATTGAACGACCCACTCGTAATGCAATTCATATGATGTGACGCCTGGTTACACAATTCGCATTCTGTGACGCCTGGTTGTTATTTTACTCTTCTACCACGTTATATTGCGTATTTAACGCGATTCCTTACCGACATAACGCTTGCATAGGGTTTTTGTGAGCTGGAGTTTCGAGCACCGACATGGTTCAGTGGTAGATTACTGGGCTGGCACGGAGCGGACCCGTTCCATCCTCGATTATTTCTTTTTTTTTTCTATTTCGTGCGATAGAGGTTACGGACACTGGCGGCGACAGCGGCGGCGTCGACGGCGGACAACTATACGGCACCCTTGTTGCTATCTCATAACAGCTTTCGATGTAAAATGGCACTCAGGCAGAGTAGCTGGCGAAAATTTTAGAAAGGGCTATATGACCACCCACAGAAAGCTACTCTCCTCCTCATATTTATTTTGAATATTTCTTCTCCTACCCAACGCTGGACAAACGGGGGAAGTTGAAAGATAAGAAGGAAATGCATGGGGAACTCGAATGCGGAAGGGCGAAACGTAAATAGACACATCGTTGGTATTAGGGTAAGGTGGGGCAAAATGAGACAAAAAATGAAACATTGTGAATATTTATTTTTATTTCACTTTTTACCCTTAAACGTCATTGCAGAAACTTTCCTTTGGGTACAAGGTGTGCGCAACATAAATATGACCACGTTGCCACTGTCAAAAAGCTTATTTTAAAAAGAAATAAAAAATGCACCAGATGTCTCATTTTGCCCCAACCTCCGGAGCAAAACGAGACAGTGTGAAAAAAAATTAAACCTACACTTTCTGCAGTAGAAGCACTTGAAATTAAACTCCATGGGCCCTCACGCAGCCTTCATGGCCCCAGTCCTTGCACTCCACGCATTGAATCCAGACAGAATCCTGTGCTGTTTTGCTCCAAAACTCCTTGCAGATCAAACACCACCAGTTTTTGTGCTATTGTTGTATTTTGTTGAAAGCTTGCACTTCATTGGATTATTCAACGATTGGACGCTAGGTATGTTCTGACGCATCTTCTTCGCCTCCTTTTGCCGTTTTGGTGCATAACTGCGCGGGCGTTTTGTGGCTTACAGCTTCTATAGCCGGGCTTCGTGAGGCGATGAATTTAAATCTGTGCTAGATTTGAATTTTCTCGCGCTTCCTTTTTTAAATTTGGTATTAGAGGCAAACTCGATGCCGAGACTTGTTTGTGAACATCTTTACTTGGAGATTCTTCCAATTTTGCGTTCGCCTCTTCAGAGCATCCTTGGGAACGCGGAAAAACCTCGATGCAGGGCGAATGGAGTGAGTGTCCTGAACAGCAATCAGTGCTTTTTCACGTCGTTTTTCTCCCCGGAAGCTCTACATGATATTCTCTTGTGCGTCCGAACCCTCCTAAACAATAAAATATAATATATAATTAGTGTAAGTAAATGGTTCACTTGAAAGACACCCTCTACGGAAATTCATAGCCTTTTTGTCGCGTTTTGCCCCCCCCCTCACATGCCCAAATTCAAAAAAAATTTGCCCTTTGGCCCCGCGCACCAAATGAACTAAAATTTTGGTGGTATGTAGCTAGTAGTATAAAGTAACAATATAAATACTGACGTTGTTGTACTGACGCCAGAGTAGCTTCATGCATGGATCCGAAAATTTGGCCGAGAAGAATTTCGCCCCTTTTTGACAGGTCACGAACACACTGACACCAGCCGCGTAATTTTTCCCACGCGAACGCTGTGAGCAATCATCAACTTTTACACATAAAAAGGTGGACAACTACCAGCACCTCTCGCTGAAATATAGAAACAAAGAAAAGTACTTTCTGTATTAGCTATAGAGGTCGGCAAAGCCAAAATGTCACGTTTTGCCCCGTGTCTCATTTTGCCCCGCCTTACCTTACGTTGCACTTATACTCTGCTGGCTGCAGAAGGGAGATAAGTGGAAGAAGGGTTCATTACACCAAGCAAATGAGCTTAAGTCTACTCCAATAAGTTCTATATACAATCAGTCTTTCCAGACAGACGCAATGTCGATGTCCAATTCGTATAGGTATGATGTCTTCGTTAAGAGTGCTTTGTTGTGGCTCATATCTTAGCAGCGAATTCTACTCCTCAAGAAAATTCTCTTGCATTCAAACTATACACCATTATTTTCTGTTTTTTCCTTACTTGCCAAACGTTCAATGAAACAAAATTTAGTTTTATTGCTGACCGCTGTGACTAGTTTCCTGAAATGGGCATGACACCTTGGGTTCAACTCAGTATTGCATGATAGATGGTAAGCGCACATAGGATTTAATGAATACCATTCTTGGGATCTTTAAATATGATATTGCGCACAAGAAAGCTTGATCTGTGAAGTCTATTTCAATAAAAGCAAAGCAACCGATACTATTTACTGTCGCTTTCTTCCACGTGAACGGACATTGTTAGGCTTGTTAAAGAGCCTTCGCTCACAAGGGCATTAATTCGCTGCTGTTGGCCAAAAGCTTAGTAACATATAATCGGATCAATGCATGCGTTCTTCATTTTGGCATTGAGTTCCTTATTGTTTAACACAATCATACTACAAATGTTGAAGTCACAATTTAATTTAAAACACCATACAAGGGTACGAATTTTCATCATTTGGGGTTCTTTACAATACGCTACATTGGGCTAGCTGGTAAATAGCTCATTTCTATCCCTTCTTTGTTGCTTGTGGTTTTAACCTCGCGCCACGTACTTCTAGTGGCTTTATTTAACACGCACTTAAACCTAAGTGGATGGTCGATTCTGCCTTATGGCTCCGTAGGAAGGCCACTCAGCTACCTCGGTGGAACGGATCAGCAGACATGTTTTCTAAATACTTGCATATAATGCTAAAACCACTGAAGTTGTCATGCCTTTTCACGAAGCCATTTTCATTATACCATCATAGGCCATACCGTGCTGAATACGCCAGGTTCTCGTCCGAACTTTACTATACGTGAAAGTTGTTCACTGAAGGTTCATGAGGTTTAACGTGCGGAAGCGACTCGGTCAATGAGAAACGCCTTAATGGAGGGCTCCGGATAATTTCTACCACTTGTAGTTTTTTAACCTTTTCGCTACCACGGACGAGTGTAACCGTCATGATATTTTGTAACAACATGACCGATGACGAGTAAACTGGTCTCACACGGAACCAGTGAAGACTATACTCGTCATACTTGTGCTTCTTGACGCTAGATGGCCACTGTTGTCCATGTTGGGCCATTTGTGTCACGGCTTTCACTTTTTTTTCCATTTTTCGTTGGATTGCCATGAGGTGAAGCCACCTTCAAATCACCTTTTCTCACACAATTAACGAAATAACGGAACACCATTGAAATAAAAGCATGGTGCCGTTTTATCCAGAGAAGAAAAGCTCTACAAATTGAGCAAAAAAAAAATTTCTGTAAGTATGACACTTTTTTTTTTCATTTCTTACGGGAGCGAAAAAGCGAACGTACGCTGACATTGCACAGTACATCAGCAGTCAGCATTTGGCATTGACTTAGGTCTAACTTCGATTAAGCGCAGAAAAAAAACTCAGTATAAAATGCACTCTGGAATTCTGCATACTCACCCCTTGAAACATCATTTGCTTTTATCGGTAAGACGCATGATTTAAAAAAAAAATGTTTCCGTCTAGTTTAGAAAGTAATAAATAGTTCGGTACTCAAAGAATAAATACAAAAACATTGTTTATGCAAGCTTATCGAGAAATGCGGTGTTGTCTTTTTACTTATAAAGTCACAGTTTCGCGTCAAGGGCAAAGCAATGAATGCGATCATAGGTCGGCAAAATTTGTGGAGCTCCCTCAGACTCACTCATGAAACATATTTTGCGCTTAGGGCTCACTCGGACTCAGACTCACCAAATTTTTCTCAGCCGGACTCACTCGGACTCACACTCACGAAAATTTTCTCCCACCGGACTCACTCGGACTCAGACTCACCAAAACATTACTCAACCGGACTCACTCAGACTCAGACTCACGGCTCGATCTGAGTCTGAGTGAGTCCGAGTGAGTCGACTCATGAGTCTGTTAGCCTAGAATTATCTTTTTCGATCATGGTGTCAATGCTCTATAACACCAATATCTCACGTAATCGGTGCTATTCTTGGCGCCTTTTGATATAGTACCTTCGAATACGAGTAATGAGTGCTCGTAAACAAGTAAGGTCATTTTTCTTGAATGAGATGACAACATAAGATATATTTATCAAGAACTTTCTTGGAAGAGTTAGCAAGGGGTGCGGGGGGGGGGGGGGGGGAGGTTAAGCATCTGCCCTACGTAATTCGCGCCTCTGATCAATAAATATTGAAGTGGTGTATGAATGACACTGCTTTGGAATACGTGTGAGTAGACGTGAGTATACACGTGAATCCAGGCAAGGCTGATAGCAATGCTTAAGATGAGTAGACATGACCATTGGTCGGCAAAAAAAAAGTGTAACTCACTCAGACTCACTCAAGAAATATATCTTGCGCTTTGGACTCACTCGGACTCAGACTCACCAAACTTTTCCTGAGCCGAACTCACTCGTACTCACGCTCAAGAAAATTTTCTTCAACCGGACTCACTCGGACTCAAACTCACCAAAATATTACTCACCCGGACCCACTCAGACTCAGACTCACGGCTCAGTCTGAGTCTGAGTGAGTCCGAGTGAGTCGACTCATGAGTGAGTTCGCCGACCTATGAATGCGATAGCAAGAAATTGGAATGTCACAGGAAGAAACTTGCTGCGCGGTGCTCAAACACAAAGAAGGACGCACGAAAAGAAAGCACAGGTATACACAGGACGAGCGCGAATTGTCACAGTTGTTACTTCAACTAACCCCTACTTTGGCTCTTCTAGCTAGCCATTCACTCCTTTCGGAAACGCGGCTACTGCAGCGAGCAAAGTGACCTTCGTGCGGTCTATAGCGTGAACGCAAACTTTGCGGTAAGAGCACAAGAACAGCACAAACGCACTTCTTTATCCTTCTTACTTCTTCTTTACTTTTTTGTCCCTGCACCCACCTGAATATGATTTCATGTCTTTGCGTATCTAATACACTATCATCCTTGTTACACATTATGGTTTAGAGCTATTGTGTGCCCATGTGCGGTAAGCTTGCCTGGGGCTTACATATGCTTTGACGTGCGAAAGAATAAAGCAATTGTTAGTCAGCGCTTGTGCCGTACTTTTTAACGCGATAGCGTTAAAGAGCTCGTTTCCCAGAAATTCCGGCGTCGGCGTCGGCGTCGTTGGTTGTGAGCGAAAAATCATCATCTTGTCCGTGACCGAAAAATCATCATCTTGTCCGGGACCGAAAAATCGAGAAAGATGCAAATAAAATAAATAATAAAAATTTTCGGGTTCGAGTGAAGATCGAACCCGGGTCGTCTGCGTGGCAAGCAGGTGTTCTACCACACAGCCATGCCTCTGCTTGGATATACTGTGAAAATAACTTCCTCTGCTTGGAAATGCAGTGAAAATAACTTGCATGCTTCGCAAACGCAAGCGTCCTTTATATAGGCGTCGCAATATAACATGTAATATCCCAGGAATATTGCGTGGTACAAGCGTAAATTGCCATCGGGAGTCAGAATATGTGACTATCATAACGATTCCATAGTTTAAAGCCAGCCACCCATTACAAACGGCTGGCACACATTACTGCGCGTATTCCCTTAACACCACGTAGTGGGTGCATAAGCAAGTTCGAAAACATTTCCCACATTTGCCGCGCATAATTTCTTCTGGTTTAAAGCATACTACCCATTACATAGTATGCACTAAGTGATTGAAGTACGCAGTAGGGACGGGATATCGCTATCGCGTTCAACTCTTAAAGGCGAAGCTTAAGGGTCCCCCAATTTTTCTTTTCTTCGTGGGTGTCTTGTGCGTTTTCGGTGTAATTTTAGCCTCAGGATTCTGGTCGCGGTGTAAGATATACATCCGTCTCGTTTCTTCCCACATGTGACATAAGCCTACAAAAGCCAAAGCGTTCCCAATAACTCGTGCCACCATGAGCCACGGGTCGCTCTTCGTTTTGCCTGGCCGACTGGTCACGAGCGGTGCGGCGCTACAACCCCAAAATAGAAAACTCGCGTGGATTGCCAGCGATACGACCAAGGATGTTTTGATACGACGCGAACGCAGCGCGGGCAACGATGCAGCATGGCCCGCGTCTCGCGTAATTTCAATTTCGCCACGTGTGGCGTCCCGTATGTTTCACCCAACGCCGCGTGCGTTTGTGTTCTGTCGTTAGTATCCTGCAGAACGAATGGCTCACGGCGTAATTGTCTAAGGCAGCGCAATCCTTGAGGGACTACGAAGAAAGCTGTTTTCTGAGAATGCGGTAGTCCGCGACGTTCCGGCTCACTGGGAAGATTTCTATACTCGCCTCCTAGCCACAGACCAGGCGACCGGTTTTTATTGATTCATTACCGCCGATAATGAAATACAGACTCGGTGCACACCCGAAGCACGCGTGATGATGGCAGACGGTCACTCCGGGCTCCACACGCTGCCCTGTGGCGGTAAGCTTCGGCCCGGCCTCGCTGGATGGATTCCACGCACCGGAGACGTACCCGCGCTGGGAGTTGGGCTCGAAGAAGATTGGAACCCGGTCCGCCGGCCTGGAGCTCTCTTTCTTCTTATTCGTCTTCACCTTGGAGCAGCGGTGTTTGTCGCGAAAGGCAATACTCCACGGCGAGCCCAGTGGCATTGGTGGTTACCACGGGTGACTGATCTGCTTGGGCCGCGGTAAAGGCGCGCCAATGCAATTAGCTGCCCCTGGAGACTGCAGACTTGCATCGGGACAGCCTCTCTATTATTATACATGACAGCGCAGGGCTGAAGCTCTGTCTCTTATATTTGTTCACGGTGAATGAAATGAGGTCGAAGGAGTATTGCTCCCAGTTCCTCATTTTCAACATCTGCAAAAGACGTGCCCTTGGTTCTGCAGTGGCTACTGATTACGGCTGATCATTCCAGCCTTGCTAATAACGAGACAGAGATGCCTAATAATAAGATGTGGGTTTTTACATGCCAAAAACACGGTATGATTACGATACACGCTGTAGTGGAGCGCTCCGGAAATTTTAACCACCTGATGTTCTTTACCTACACCGACATCGCGCAGTGCACGGACGTCTAGCATTTCGCCTTCATCGAAGTGCGACCGCCGTGGCCACCGGATCTAATCCCCGACGAGATATATGATAAGTCCAGGATAAAGGGTGGATCAGTCGTTCAGCTTATTAACTTTGGAACCGCACAACATCCTCATAACAGCAAGTTCTCTAATTGCTAAGTGTACTGGCGTCACCTATAAATTGCAAATTTCGTGTTCTTTTTTTTTAATGTAAAACACTTCCGAAAGAACTCGTTCGTGTAAAAAGGAGCGCGACCTGAAGCACTCATTCTTATTCTTTTGTGCAACTAACAGTGCCAAACCCGACGCATTTCCGGCACAGGGTACACGATGTAGATTTTGCTGCGCAAAAAAATATTGCTTGCTCACAACAATGGATGTCAGATCTGCTATAATAATTTTACGAAAAACACATTTTCGAAGACTCTGTATGGACATTTGTTTTTTTTTTTTGATAAATAGTTGTTCAAACATAGACACATGTTCACGGTCAGGACATCGATGTGGCTGTGGGAAAGAAAATTCAGGACATCGATCTTTCCGTTCTGCTTTCGACGAAGAATCCCGGCCGCGGCGGTCGCATTTTCCATGGAGGCGAGAATGCTTGGAGGCCCGTGTACTTACATTTTGATGCACGTTAAAAATCCGAAGTGGCCGAAATTTTCAGAGCCCTCTACTACGGCGTCTCTCATAATCATATGGTGGTTTTGGGACGTTAAACCCCAACAATTATTAATGCTTTCGACAATGATTGTCATCGTTTGCAACTCAAACCAGGACACATGCTGTATCCTTTTGATCACGGCACGGGTAAAGATAAAGTGCCTCAGTATCACTGCGTAAACAGTCACTTATCGCCAGGAATTGTGAATACAGGAGGGTTACACAAATGTGTGTGCATTTTTTTTTTATTTCTTACACATAAGTGACATAAGTGTATTTCTTACACATATATCCATCCTGTCGCGCTTTTGCTTCTCTTCTGCATAACCAAGGCGTTGCGCTTTAAGCGAGTCACTGGCCACAGCAGCGGTACGAAGGAAACATAATAGATAAAAGAGGACCTCGTGTCACATGCATGCAAAGCGTGGACATGTGCGAGCGGCAGGAAAATAATAAGGCGTCCACGCCACTGGACAATACCTCCTTTGTTGGGCAGCTACCGATCGTGCGGGGGTGGACGCTCGACAGGCTGAAGGGGGCAGCACGCCCGACGCTTCATTAATTTGAGGCATGAGTTGCGAGCGCATACACGGCGTACAGTAACAACCAAAAATCAGGTGGACACCCAGACGCTGCCTGTCGTGAGTGTGGCCACGGGCAGTGCAGCAAGAACACGGGAGAAGAACGTGTGCCGAGAAAGAATGCAGGAGCGAAATCGACTACATCCACTCTCTACGGTGGAGGGAGGGGGGGGAGAGCAGGAAAGGAAGACACGTACGCAAGACTCGCGAAAAGCCGGGAGCGCATTAGAAATCTGCTTAATTAGTAAATTCAGCCTCCAGAACAAATCGGATTAAGTGGACATACAGGAAAGAAAGAGAAGCCAGGAGGTCCTGAGAAGCGGTGCTGTAAATATTTGAGGAGGGGACGCATATTTAAGCACGGTGCCACCAGCCACCGGGATTCTTTCCCTGCACGGACGGATGCTGCCTCCATGCTATACGCAGCGCTTGCTGCAAGCTGGTAGATGGAAGGGTCGCGTTTCTAAGACCGCTATTACCACCCTCGCCCTCGTGGCATTTAACCTCCTTGTCTGACCTCTTTCAATGCCTAAGGAGATCCTTGGCCCCAGACTGTCTGTATCCATGCGTATATTCCTGTCATGCGGGGTTTCATCCATGTGTATTATTGTGTTAAGCGACAAATTGATCGCAATGACACTATGTTATGTGCAGGTTTAAGCCAAAAAGGGGTTATTAAAGCAAGCAAAGAAAGCAGGCCTAGCAGCGAGTGCAGTTGTGTGGTGCGACGTGCAAGTGAGACTGCGTGGCACGATGGCTACCTTCTCTTTAAAGAAGCAAAGCGTGGAAAGGGACATTGAAGACAGCGGCAGTGCAGGAGAAAATAATCATTTTGTACATATAACATATACATAAAATATTTATAGCATGCCGTGAAAGTTCATTGTTCCTATATAGTTAAACCACGTAATCTATTGGTTATAGCAATTTATCGGTTATAGCGAACTAAATTCGAGCTTTGGTTGATCACGCTTCATTTCAGTGGCATTTATCTTTTTTTTTTTCTTTTCATAACCAAGGCGAAAACGCGAGAAGCACAGTGATTTCCGCTGTGACGAAGAAATGTTTTTTGGTTTGTTTGAGGCTCAAAACTCGAAAGGTAGCACGAAAACCAAATAAATGTTGAAACACAATTCGCAACCATGTCTTTTTATAATTCGTTTGAAAATGCGGCAGAAGTTTTGGTCATGACACGTGAAAAAAAGCCCGTTTGACTAATTGCGCCAGCGCGTGATGAAGTCCTACAAAGAGACAATAAAAAGTGACTCATTTCTAGCGGGTCTGAAGCCTAAAATAATGTGTTTTTGCATCTCCGATTTTCGCACGAGCCAGATTGCCTATTTGCAGAGCCGATTTTTATGTCTACCATTACAACGAATGTTGGATGTGACGAACTAACTTATGGTTCTAACATTAGTTCGTATACCAACTGTATAAAAATTTATTAATAGATGTAGCATCAACACATAAATGTAACATAAGCATATAGACTATTTTACCTAAGACATATGGGCGCCGCCATCTTGGGCTGTTAAGTCCGTATTTTCTTGTTTTTGTATATTTCGATGTTAATTTATAAGGCCATGAAACATCGTATGCACCAACGCAACCGTTTTCATGCGTATACGTCTACCGTAACACTGTTCGTTTAGTTGTTAAAGACGCAAAACACAAAGGTTAACAGCCCAGTATGGCGGCACTCCAACACCTCCGTAAAATAGTCTATACTCCTCCTTGCGAAGCTCGCGAGCTTCGCCCAAGCAGTGATCATAACAGTGGCGTACGAAGAAAATAATATGTCACGAGGCCATTGGCTCCGGTTTGTGGACGTGTACGCGTCGAGAATTCTCGTTCCCCTGGGTTTTAGTGTGGGATGACGATTCTCTCGAACTGTCAGCATTACCGCAGACACAACAAAATGGACGGGAAAGGCAAATAACGGACCATAAAACTTGTACACCACAGAATCACTCGAAGCACGATGGAATAGAGTATCTCAAGGGCATCGCAGCTTTAGACAGAGGGGACAAAGGACTTTCTTATACTAGATGTGTATTTTTCTTCCAAATAGGCAACACGTAACAAAACCTAATTTGTAACCAAAGTTATCATTTAATTAAACAAGCGTTTCACGTTCGCCAACAGGTTTGACAGTAGGCGAGTGAGCAAGAGAGAGAGAGAGAAGCGGGGAGGTCAACCCGACGCGCGTCCAGTTTGCTACCCTGTACGGGGGTCAAGGGGAATTGAGGGTATAGGAAAGTGGGGGTAAAGGAGAGAGAGAACAAAGAGGGACGCTTTACCCGAGAGTGCATATTGTGACGGGAAAGATACAGACTCGTAGGAGTAGGTACAGGTGTATTTACAACTGGTTAAGCGAGCAGCGTCCACCGATAGTGATCAGCTCGTGCCAGTCTATCCTCTTTGTCGTCCTTCTCTTCGTCCTCTTCATCTCGATGCCACAGGTACGTAGCATGACCCCCGGCGGCGGAAGCACCGTCCCGGAGCTTTAAAGGTCGTTGTCAGACGCACTGTTGTAGGGCTTGAGCCGTGAGACGTGAACAACACCACTGGACCGAACAACAGATGACGATGGACAGATGGGGCCGATCTCATAAGTAGCAGGTGTTACTTGACGCAGTACACGGTAAGGTCCCGTGTAATGAGACAAAAGCTTTTTCGATATGCCCACCCGACGATGAGGGGACCAGAGTAGCACAAGGGTACCAGGGGCGGAACTAAGCGTCTCGATGTGAAGCATCGCACCGACGTCGTTGGTTGCTCTGCGACGCCGTCAGCCGAGCGAGGACGAGCTGACGGGCATGATCGGCTCGCGCTATAGCATCACGGGCATACTCACTGGTGGACGAGGTATTGGCTGAAATGATGGTGTCCAGCGGTAAGGTCGGCTCTCTTCCGTACAACAGGTAGAAAGGTGAAAAGCCTGCTGTGTCGTAACACAATGAAATGTGCGCGAAAGTTGCGAAGGGTAGGGCAAGATCCCAGTCTCGGCGGTCCGGCGACACACACATAGCGAGCATATCCGTAAGAGAACGATTAAAGTGTTCCGTGAGGCCATTGGTTTGAGTGTGGTAAGCAGTAGTCAGTTTGTGCTGCGTGGAAGAGGAACGCAGGATCTCGGCGATGACTTGAGATATAAATGTACGGCCACGGTCTGTGAGCAGCTGTTTTGGCGCTCCGCGAACCAACTGACACCCCAGATTGTCACTGAAGTCTGCATAGGTCACTTTCTGAGCTTGACGTGTGTGCTCTTGGCATGGTGCTCGGAATACCGTGGAGAAAGTACGCGAAGTCCAAGAAGACTTAAGCGAACATTCGTGGTGGACGTCGCACGTCCAACAGTTCGTCAAAGAGTGCTGCACTTCTTGAAGGCACTGTTGCGCTCAAAGTGCGCTACAGATTCTGGACGCCCTTCGTCCAGTGCTTGCTTATATTCTTCAGTAATAAAAATCTTGAGCAGCACTATCGATGTACCGGAGAAATAACTGATGCAATTGTGTTCTGTATTACATCATTACATTCGTACGTCTTCCCAAATCGGCTGCCATCATAAGCTATCAGCTTATGATGGCAGCCAACATCACTGGACCGAACAACAATTTTACAGTGAATATGGTATGGAAAGGAAGTCATGTTATTTTTTTTTTTCGTGGTGAAGTATGACATTTTGCGGCTATTCTCATAACTATCGCGACGGGGGAAGCCACAGCCTCACTGAGTTCAGATGACGTCAGGTTTTCAATACACTGAACCAGAACCGACAAAGACTAGGAGCAAAGAATAAAGAAAGAATATATGAAGACAAAAAATAATGGGGTTCAACTCGATGCGAACGTTACCCAAAAGCGCAAAAAAAAATTGGCCGCGTATCTGCGTGCTTCGCTGCAAATGTCGTCGAAAGACGATAGTCTTGTGCCGACTGCACTGCATGAGCGGCATGAGTATTTCCACAATTTAATAGCTGGGCTAGCCGCTGGGCTCGTTTTTCGGACGTTTTCGAGGGCGCGCTTAGACGGACGTCGGCGTTTCTCCGCTGAAATTTGGTCGTCGGATCTCTTCTCTGCGTTCTCTGATCATGTCTTGTAGAGTGGGTCGTATTTCATCAAGCGGCCATATATGTTTTGCCTTGCCTGAGACAGCGCTCTTCTACGATGAATCAGCCGCATCTGGCTGGCATTGATAAAACAGAAGAGGACGCCATCTACAGCGCTACCGGGGAACATCGGCTTGTGTTGATGTTCCCCGGTACTGTAGATGGCGCTACCATATAGACCACAGCCAGCCACAGCGTCGAAGTTAAATCACTGGGCGGAGACTTGTTTTGTACACAGCAGCGCCGCGTAATAAACACTAGGATCTTTATAATTACGTATCTATAGATTTTGTTTTAAAGGAACACTGTGAATAGTACTAAGGTATTGATGTTGTGCCTCAGGTATGCGTAATATTTGATTTTTAATTGCCCACGCTCACCCGTATGTACACTTGCTTCTTGGTCAAGATTGGAGGTCGTAAGGCAGGTGGTTAAAGTTTGGCCAGCTAGCTGAATCGTGTGACGTGCCGACAAACAGACAAACAGACAGACAGACAGACAGATAGACAGACAGACCAAAATTTTTCCGTTTAGGTATCCCAAGAAAGACTATCGTCTTTAAAAGTCGGCTCGACACGGCCCGAGTTCCAAGCCCTGAAGCGGCGTTCCTTAATTCGCGAGCCAAATATCGCCCACGCCATCCACGCCACAGCGTCGGCGACGTGGGAAGTGGGCGGGCGTGTTTGCGTTTCCGCGCCGCTGCTCCGGGAGCGCTCTCCCAGTGCGAATCGCGCTTTCCTGCGAAGCACGTGCAATGCGTGCTGCGGGGCAAAGCCACTGAGGGTGTGCAAATCCTTTTCTGTATGACGCTGATCGCTACGCAGCTGCGCCTGTAACGGGACGCACCATGACAGCGCAGCGCTGAGACGACGATATTGGGAAGTCCAATGAGAAAGAGGGCGCTCGCTAATGGCCGGTTAAGCGTGGCGACGTATATTACCCGCAGCGATACAGCTTATACCCCCCTTCGTTCCAACATCGAGCTTCATTACCACTACACGGACGCTCGGCCGCTCGTCCGAACCCGGACATCCATGTTAGCCTAGCCATCCTTACAATTATCGCTCGTAGGACGTCTCGTCTCAAATGCAGGGAAAAAATGCGAATCTTCAAACGGAGAATCTGCGGACGTCACAGTTCAGAATAGCACCACATTAATTTTTGCGAAGCGTTTCTAACTTATTTTTATTCTTTCATAGCATAGTATTGTTAGTTTCCTATAAGAGCACACAGCGATGAAAGGACTGCCCATCGGGCAGCATTAAATCATTTACTCTATAAGAAAAAAAAAGTCACCGTTTCACAGCAAGGAGGAAGAAACGAAGCCGATGGCGACAAATTGTAATGCTATACAAAGTAAGGCTGGCAGCTAACTCTTCTGGATCCGATCTCAAATAACTGTAGAAAACGTTGGTCAAGAGAATATGGTCGCTCCAGAGAGAGTAACACTTTTCGCACCGTCTCTTCGCGTTGAGAGCGCAGCGGGCAGAAAGGTATACGAGCCGCCCGCTGATGGCTGCCGAAATAGCGCGCGCGCCAGCGATCGCGACCGCGCCCTAAGACTCAATGTTCATAGTTGCGGCTCGAGCGACACCCCCCTCCCCTCCGCCTTCTCGCGTCTTTTCATGCTCGTTTTCATGCGCGTTTCCTCTCTGCTTCGACAGCAGGCCTCCCGAGCGGGGTGATGTTATCATATGTGCCCTCCGAGCGACGGAGATGGTCCGGCTCATTTGATTTCTGCTTCAGCCGCGTTCGTCGCCCCCGCTCGCGCGCTTACATACGAACATACGACATACGACGAGCGGGAGATGAACATACGACGCGCGGGAGATGTTATCTATTTGGACTCAATACGGGACATGACGGCGACTGCAACAGCGGCGAAGACGGCAAAAATTAACACACATAATAAATGACCTCCGTTAAGAAATAGAAGCGGAGTAATTGCCGAAAGTGCGCACCCTAGCCGAAGGTTTCCGAGCTTGCAAATAAACCTTAGTGATGGTATAAGAACTTGCCAAAGCCACCAGCATTTGGACAGGAAGCGGCAGGCACCCTAAATAGAAATCCTGAAGCTTCGAAATGTTTTAGAGTGTTTGCACTGGGTTTTCGGCCTCGGCAGTCAAGCCATGCAAACTGAATTTTAGTAACGCCTTTACAAAGCGTGTCTAAAGGTCCTCAAGAAGTCACTTCGAACTTATTAGCAGCAGAAAAGTAGCTCACATTGGAACCATATGTAACGCAATCCCAAAACCTTCGCAAGACCGATATTGCCGTGACACTTCTAATGCTTGCAGAGCGCGCGTGACTGTATATGCTTGCGCCGTTCCTTCACCCGGTTCTGCTTTAATTATGAGTTCCAGGCAGCTGCGCGAGCATTATGAAGTGCCCGCCGTTCTATAGCGATGCGTGCTGAGAACAGAGGACACTTTTCGTGTACAGAGCTGCGGAAGGGTCGACGGCCGCAATTAGGAAAATCACCGCTAGGACATCCGAGCAGCCGACTTATAACGATGCTACCACCCTACACATTCTATACGTACACAAAATACCATCGGACAAGCCACGATTAGTGAAGTGGTATAGGTTGCACAGCTTATGCTCGAGGAAAAAAAGAGGCAAGAGACGACACATTGACAATTGCGAATTGGACATATCGCGAGAATACGGGGCTTCTGTGTGGAAATGCGATTCCACCTGCGATATGAGAGCTGCGGCTATCGACAACAGTACACCGTGGAACCATCTAGCGACTTTTGTTAATCATCACTAATTACGAAAAAAAGAAGAGACGTCGAGGGTCCAGATATGTGTTTAGAAAGTGCGCAGTGAAAGCAAAAAAATTTATGGCGAAGGGGCATGTCTGTAGGGAAGGGTGTTTCAGATCCACTAACGTGAAACCTGGAGAGGGGCGAAGCATGCAGTGTTCACGGGTCTAATCGGAGCCCCCCAGTTCTCCCTTAAAAATAGGTGCTCCGATTAGACACTGAGACCCGCATTCCGCTTTTAGTCAACGCGCACGATGCGAATCTTTATTGTTCAACTACGCACTAGAGAAATCTCCCACCGACATTACATTGCAGGTCAAGATCCAGTGCCTTTATATACGGGGTGGCCAGTGAACGGTTGTGCAGCGCGAACAGTCGGTTTCTTCAATCAACAAACTCGCTAGCAGACGCTGCCTGCGTCGGCGTCGTATCTCGCGATCTCGCGATCTCGCGGGCGAGAGCGCGCTGTCGTTCCTTGCGACCGAGAGGCAACAATGAGGCGTGAAAGCCCCGTAGTAACATTTGAAAAAGCATTTCTCGTGTTGGCCTGCCTGCACGGGATTTAGGGGTGGCAGAAGCACAGCGAGCGGTAAAGGAGCAACGGTACGGTAATACCACACCGTACTTGCGTACCGCGTAGTACCGTAACTTGCTAAAAGACTCTACTTTCTGCGGGTGCGGGGGTGTGCGGCGTTCAGTAACATTATCAAAGATACCTAAGGGCCTCGGCAATACTTTACGTTTTGTCATTTCGGGGGGCAAAGTGTCCGGTTTCGCACTGGAGACAGTTTTAGGAGGCAGACTGCGTTGCACTTCTGTGGAAAAATTAGAGCAGGCAGACAAGTAAGGGTCTCACATCAAGCGCGTTGATCACGTGTGCAGCCTCGCAAGGAAGCGAGGAGGTTGGAGCTTCGGCCAGTATAGTACTCTGCAGCACCGTAAGAAACAAAAAGAAGATTATTCGTTGCTCATTTCTCTGAGTCCTCACTTGCAACGTATCTTACTCTCTTTGAAGAGACACGTGAACTCTCTTCGGAAGTTGTCGTACCCTCGTCGTAGATGTGTTAGACACAAAGTAGATTTAACCTGTATCTTTAAAGAGAGTCGTATACGTGACAAGTCAGGACATAGTGAAAAGAGCAAGATATACTTCCACCCCGCCCCGCCCCGCCCCGCCTCAAACACAGACACACACGCACACACACACACACAAACACACACAGACACACACACACACACACACGCACACACACACACACACACACACACACACACACACACACACATACAAACACACACACACACACACACACACACACACACACACACACACACACACACACACACACACACACACACACACACACACACACACGTGTGTGTGTTGAGGAGAAAGGCAGAGAGATGAGGACAAAGGCAGAGAGAGAGAGAGGGACAGAAAATAAGGCGTATGCAAATAACGCCGGGCCAGCTCCAAGCCCCGAGGCTTGAAACTCTGATGTGCACGCGTGCGTGTGTCGTTGAAGCATCGAGCGTGCCTTCTTTATTAGCGCTGCAGCGATGGTTGGCATCCACTGAAGACAGCGGTCATGAGGATGCCCGTGTTCCTTGCTTCTCTTCTAGCTTATTACATAATGCGTGCGCTAACCTCAATATTTCCTTTTTATATATGCATACGGTGAATCCCTGTTCGCTTCGCTCTAACGTTTCTCCGCCCCACCATCTCTCGCTTTCTGTCTTTTGCGTCAGCGTTCCCTTTTTCCGGAGGGCGTGTTTCTTTATTTGTACTAATTTAATACTGCCAGGTATGCGCGTATTCAGAGAAGACGTGCCATGCATATGTGCGTGCGTAAAAGGGCATGTGCACTTCGCCGATTCGTTACTGGCGCCCTCTCGCCGCAGGGTCGCAAATGTTCGGGCTTTTATTTTTGCCGGGGCCTCACATGGGCCACGGATGAAGTTTCAGGGTGAAACAGGTGCGCGTTTTCGCGCTTGGATTAATCACGTTACATAGCACGGCGCAGGCGCGACATTTGGAAAGGATGTCGAACCGAACCCGGCGACATTTACTTAGAGTCGTTGTATGCTTTTCTGGCTCTGTTTCGAGCTTTCTTTTTTTTTTTTTTTGGTTATTGTTGTTGAAAGGTGTTACACCACGGTTGTTACTATCGGCGGGAAATGTTTCTGCCGATGGTGCGCTTGCATAGGGTGTTTGCTCTGTTTTGTCAAGTTTAACCTTTTCGCGAATGGTGGGGAAGAAAACGAAATAGAAAGACATCAAGGTGGGGAGGTTAACTAGAAAAGTTTCTGGTTGGCTACTCTACACTGAAGGATATAAATTCTTAATACTTGCGAGATTTAAGACAGTACATGAATGATATTACCCTTTTATGTTTTCCATTAAGGTACTCACATTACTTGTGCGACGTATTGATGTTATTCATCAAAGTACTTTGTGAAGCTGGAATGCAACAAATAAAGAAAAAGGCAGCCGCTGACAGCCGCTGAATTCGCATAATAGAAACTTGGTAGTAGCAGAACTGAGATTCAGTTTTAGTCTAAAGGGCCTCTCTTCTTAACGCTGAGTTCTTCGGCATTGATGTATTAGAAGAAAATAAAGGTCTGCGTGTTCGTCCACAGTCACGCGTACTTCCCTTGTATCTTTTACCTTCTTTATTAGGTGGAAAGCCGAATAGACGCTTGTGACTAAACCTTCTTCTCGGTCAGAGATATTAACAACCAGGAAGCACAAAGAGCACTACCGGGGAGGCGTGAAGAAGTAAGAACTAAAATAATAATAATAATAATAGGTCCTTTATTTTTCATCAAGCATATGCTGAGGGAGGCAGGGAGAAAAAGCTGACGAGCAGCTTGACTATGCAGTTGCACTCAACGTACGTGAGAGCTTTAGAAAGTGCGCAGCAGTGATTCGCCTGCCCTTCAGCGACGCTCGCGTTCACGGGCAGGCGCGTGTTGGAGATCCACACGTGCAGCCTGCTCGGCGTTCATGGCGGAACAAGAAACCTTTATTTGTTATGCAGTGTCACCCTCTCCCCCCCCCCCTTCTTTCCATCCTCACCCTCACTGCCCTTCTCTAATTTTTGCTATACCGTATGGCTATGCTATGCTTACCCTCGGCTCCTCCTTTCTCTCCTCCTGACCCTCACTACCTTTTCACCCTTTTTAGGCTCTACTACACATGACTATGCTATGCTTTGCCTTCCTCTTTTCCCTCATTCTCACATCACTCCTCCTCGCCCTAGCTATACTGCAGTACACGTGGCTACGCATGCTTTACCCTCTCCCTCCTTCTTTCCTTCCTCGCCCTCACATCTCTACAACCCATTTTCCTTTCTCTTTTCCACCCCCGTGCTGTTGTATACTATACACAGTGATGATATACTTTACTTCCCCCCTTCTTTCCCCACTCCTCACCCTTATATATCTCCTCCACACACTCACTTCCCTTTCCCGTCCCTTGCGATACTATACTACACATGGCTATGCTATAATCTGCAGCCTACGCTCTTCTTTATTTTCTCCCGTCTTCATTTCTATCTCTCTCACTCCCCCACATCACCCCACACCTCAATTCCCTCTCCCACCCCCCTTGCTACACATGGCTATGCTATAGACCAGGCGTCGGCAACCGTTTAGGCGGAGAGGGCCGAGTTGCTTGAAGCCGACACGGCGGGGCCATATGGGAGCGGGGGGGGGGGGGGGATGTTGCAGGCAACAGAAACAACAAAATTCGGTGAATTGAGAAAATTGTAAAAAAAAACTGCAATAGAACCATAGAATTGACTTTATTTTCAACAAACTCTCCTCTCCTCTCTTCCCTCTTCCCCCTTCACTTCCCTTTGCCTTACCCTAACTATACCATACTATACATAGCTATGCTATACATGTTTCTGCCTGCGTTCCCATGGGAATAGCGTGCTCCATAGCGAACTGCGAGTCCAGAAAAAGAAGCAAGAGCACTCGGAAGAAAAGGAATCTGCGCGGAAGGTCATGATGTGGCAAGCCTCCCAGTTTGGTTACCTTCTGGCTTGATTGCTTCGATTGAGGCAGATTCTGTGCAAGAATAAGATGAAGCAAATGTTTGGCCTTCGCTTTGACCAAATCTTTGCGAAAGTTTTAGTTCCAAGTGCAGTGGCTAGTTGTTTTATTTTATTTGTACTTTCAGTTTCCTTCTATGTTATAATATTAAGATTCCAATGAAACCAAAAAATAATGCCAAATATGCAAGCTTTCATTGGCTGCGTTATCTCACGGCTCCTAGTGGTTATGACTGACTAAAGTTAAGTACTGCTAGCGTCCCCTTTCCCTTTTGTATTTTGAGATTTCTCTTCAAATCATTTAAACCACCCCTTTTTGCAGTCTTAAGGGGGTCTAACATTCCCCATAGCGAACGGGTCGCGAAAGCCACGCATATAGGCTGTTGCAGAAACGCCAAATAGAAAAATGCTTCTAACACTTTGGTTATTTACTATTCTGCACCAAGAAAACGAATATCCAAGCGTTGTCTACGCTGATGCCCTAGCGAGAAACACAGTTCAGGATCTTTAATCGATTTTTGTAACAAGTTTCTGGTTGGAGCGCAGATCTGAGTCAGAACAGCTTTATCAAAAGTTTCCAGCGTCTACTAACACAGACCCACTTCTTCCCGCTGTAAATTTTTCTAAGAGGTCTCATGCGCGCATATGTTGATCTCCGAAAGGCTTAGGTTGATCTTTGCGCCGAGACGTTGATCCCTCTTCGCACCTTTGTGCGGCAGTTCTTTTTGAGCAATCTCCGCGAAGTTGGCTAGGACTATCATATTGTAGCCTTTCACGAAAGCTTATGCAAATCGAATTTCTTTATTTATTTTTTGCCTGCATTGATTGCGAGAGCAGTGCAACCGGTGTGTCTTAGTTACGTCATACGAGCAATCTTTTTTTTTGTTTTTTTTTTTTTTTTTGCACTGCACTTTTCAAGTGCTCATCCAAACATGGGTATAGTAAAACGAAGGCCAAAGTTGCGCGCTGCCGAGGTTGTTCTGTAAGCAGCTCTGAGTTTGAACTATTACGAAACCGCTTCCCTATAAATTATTCCATTTCTTTCTTTCTGTCTTCTCATCACTTTATTCGTCTATGAAAAGCTCTGTCACGTTGCCGAGACCTGAACTGGGTCAATTTTTTTTTTTTGTTCAACGTACGCAACAAGACCTTTAAGTAGCTCGTATAGGCCATCCAAAAGTATTACGACATGTTCTAGAAGAACCGCATGTTGCGGAAAATAGTATAGAAAGAAACGCTAAAGTATAACATGCCGAGGAAAAAAAATTAAGTGTAGTTCCGAGTAAGTTTCGGCAGATCTTCCACGTGGACAATGCTTCACAGGTCTCCTCTGCATCGTATGGCGGACGATCCATCCAAAGGCCTTACGACCTGATGGGTATGCAAGGGCCCCAGGGATTTCGATGGGCTTAGTGGAGCCCTTTTTTCTGATTTGCTATCCTTCCTTTCGACAAGTTCAATCTCTCAGTGACTCTGGGCTAAATACAAAATAAATAGCATACCTGGAAGGAAGCGTCTTATTTTTTCTGATCCGGATCCCAGCATGGCTCGCAAGAAAATTGCGTGGCACGCTCCCGGACTTCAGCGTCGAATGGCCTGGTCGGCCGGCTGGGAAATCTGCGTGGATACACTATAAGTGAATGACCCATACCGGTGGATCAGGCCCTCTGTATGCACTTGCCCCGAAAATCTTCCCGCATTACCGTCGGCCATTCTTGCATTAATAACGTTATTATTGATTCGGACCATCTAAAGTCACGTAAAGTTCCGCGAACACGTTCCCTCGTGCCAACGGCATTATTCGGCCGGTCTTTTGGTATTGAACAATGTACCTGCTGACAATAGCAAGCTGCCTGCGCATTCCTCACGCCAATGGCGTCAATGGGCGCCTCAGCCGCATAATGCTGTTAAGATCAGAAATTATGTACAAGTAGCGTGCGTGGGCAGGTTAGTATTCACGCAGCATTATGGGGTCGGGAAATCTGATATCATTCGACACGTTCAGTGTATGTGACTCCCGCTGTTACTTACAGCTAACATACTTGTCGATCACATATATAGTTATTGAATCAAATAACCGTACATCAGTGTCCAACCGCTGAGCGTTTCTCAACGATGAAACACGAAGGTGTCGACCATATATTGTTCAATAAACACGTGAAAATGTTGTTTGCAGCACGTATGGCGCTCACGAAAGGTGTTCTGTGCAGCTAGTCCAATGGAACTAACGTCTTGGAACGAATGTGAATCTTTTTTTTTTCTCGCTCACACGTTCTTTACAGCTCGGCCCCTTGTTGCACGGAAAGCAGATACCCGCTTAAGCCGAATTTGTAGCTCGTGCTGCTGCATCATCACCCGCACAACGACTACAATTTCTGTGTATACAGAGACAACATAGGCATGCCCATTGTGCACGGAATTAGTTGTGAAGTGGTGGGCTGCTCGGGTTCACTTGGTTTTCACAACTGCATTTTAAATGCGAAGCATTTCTGAGTCATTTACTGAGTGATATCAGTAAATTATCATTTTCTGATCATTTTCTGAGACATTTACTGAGTGATAGACAAGCGGCAATTTCTAGGCGCCTTGTTCTCGGAGAGAGTAGACCGAATAGCAAGAAGTGAGGGTAGACCGTGATAGGGCGTCAGAAATGGCTATCGGGATCTAAACAATTTCTTAAAATGTTTGGTAATAGTTGATAATATATGGTCACCAAGATCCTTCCATATTTACAGCGCGTACGTGGGCATAGAAAAGAAGGCATACGTGTCAACACACGTTTGTCAACAGCGCTTTGTGAGCCTCATGCACCTTCTTTTCTGTGACGTCGCACGCGATGTAAATATAGAAGTTAAAAACAAACTCACCCAACATAATTGTATTGTGGTCACCAAAAGTCAACGCTTAGATACATCCGGGAGAGTTCGATTCAGAGAGAGAGAGAGAGCGAGATGTAGAGGGCGGGTGAGGGATAGATCGGGGGGAATCTCAGTAGGATAGTTTGGAGAGGCTACGTCAAAGCTCCAGCATGTGTTTTGTTGTTTTTCTTCGTTTCTTTTTTAATTGCCTTTGGTCGTACTGCCAGTGATTGTCTCCATTCACGAGGACACCGCGTAGTACAGCTACGTATTTCTTGACACGACCGAGTCTATTGCAGGAGGATGTTTTATTCACGAGGCAACTAGGCTTAGCGGCGAAGCTACAGTTGCAGGCGCTAATGAGACGGGCATGGTGCTTCTCCCGCTTTGCTCGATTGAATGGGACAACTGGTCGGTCTGTTTAAACAACAAATCGGCTATATGAGGAGCTGTAGGGTAAGGTGGGGCAAAATGAGACAAAAATTTGAAAATAGTTAATATTTATTTTTATTTCACTCTTTACCCTTAAACGTCAATGCAGAAACTTTCTTTTGGGTACAAGGTATGTGCTACATAAATATGACCATGTTGCCACTGTCAAAAAGCTTATTTTAAAAAGAAATAAAAAATGCACCAGATGTCTCATTTTGCCCCAACCTGCGGGGCAAAACGAGACAGCGTGAAAAAAAATTTAACCCTTCAGTTTTTGCAGAAGAAGCACTTGATATTAAACTCCGTGGGCCCTCACGCAGCCTTCATGACCCCAGTCCTTGCACTCCACGCATTGAATCCAGACAGATTCCGGTGCTGTTTTGCTCCAAAACTCCTTGGAGATCAAACACCACCAGTCTTTCTTTGTGCTATTGTTGTATTTTGTTGAAAGCTTGCACTTCATTCGATTATTCCACGATTGGACGCTAGATATGTTCTAACGCATCTTCTTCGCCTCCTTTTGCCGTTTTGGTGCAGAACTGCACGGGCGTTTCGTGGCTTTCAGCTTTGTCAGCCAGGCTTCGTGAGGCGATGAATTTCACGGTGCTAGATTCGAATTTTCTAGTGCTTTTTTTTTTAATTTGGTATTGGAGGAATGTCATCAAAACTCGATACCGAGACGTGTTTGTGAACGGCTTGACTTGGAGATTCTTCCAATTTTGCGTTCGCCTCTTGAGAGCATCCTTGGGAACGCGGAAAAACATCCATGCAGCGCGAATGGAGTGAGTGTCCTGAACAGGAATCAGTGCTTTTTCACGTCGTTTTCCTCCCAGGAAGCTTTATATGATATTCTCTTGTGCGTCCGAACCCTCCTAAACAATAAAATATAATATATAATGAGTGTAAGTAAATGGTTCACTTAATAAGACACTCTCTAAGGTAATTCAATGCCTTTTTGTCGCGTCTTGCCCCCCCTCACCTGCCCGAATTCAAAAAAATTTCCGCTTTGTCCCCGCGCACCAAATGAACTAAAAGTTTGGTGGTATGTAGCTAGTAGTATAAAGTAACGATATAAATACTTAGGTTGTTGTACTGATGCCAGAGTAGCTTCATACACGGATCCGAAAATTTGGCCGAGCCGAATTTCGCCCCTTTTTGACGGGTCACGAACACACTGACACCAGCCGCGTAATTTTTCCCACGCGAACGCTGTCAACAATCATCAACTTTTACACATAAAAAGGTAGACAACTGACAGCAGCTATCGATGAAGTATAGAAACAAAGAAAAGTGCTTTCTGTATTAGCTATAGAGGTCGGCTAAGCCAAAATGTCGCGTTTTGCCCCGTGTCTCATTTTGCCCCGCCTTACCCTACTGGTTGCTCCGGAATATGTTGACCGTCCGAGGATCATGAAGCGCGGCACACGAACGCCTTCACTTTCCATTCTCACCGGACTGCTGCTGCACTGCTGAAAAAACTGAAACCGCGGGCTTGTGCCAAACACGACAGCACCATAGCTAGCGAGTCATTTGAATTTTGAAGGATCAGGATCAGCATTCGCAAACTCAAACGGTGTGTCAAGTGGATGAATCAAGTACTCCTATAGAAATGTACAGCGGTTTATAGCGCACAGAGCTTACGTGACCGCAGCTGAAAAGCCGTTTTGTGCGCGGTAGGGAAACAGTCCCGCACGCCTTGCTTGGCGAGAGTAGGCCAGAGGTACCCTGGTCAGTTATATTCTGGTTTGGGTCAGTTATGTTCTGAAGTGATATTCCTGAGGCAACACGAGTTTCGCGGACTATAACGGCGCGCAATCATACAAATTGTGCATTGTAAACCCGGATAAAAAAACCACAGCCGCGTACGTACATGTAGCACAAAGTTCAAGACATGGCTAAAGCTTGACCAGCACGAAGATACCGACCGCATCCTCTAAGTATGCAAAAATAAAAGCTTAAAGTTTTGTTGGGACAAACACAGACAGGTTACGTCCGGAATATGTTGGAAATACGCCGCAGGGGTAAAGGTAGATACAAAATTCGTTAACGAGGTAACGTGGATATATAAGGTTGAGTAAGCGTGCGCGTTATGTTTGCTCATCTCCTCCATTATCTACCACTGGTAATAGCAGCAAGCTTCCTTGCGAGTGATAGATCGAGCTAGCTGCGGTGCCCTCACTGCATTATTCCCCGTCCCATGAGAGTGCCCACGTAATGGAATATACATTCAAAAGCACCGGGCGCGTAGATATGCATTCATGGTTCGTGGCTAGTTACAAGCAGCGCAAGAAATCCTCAGACAGTGAAGCACAGAAAAAGGCCACACATTCACCGCGTTGTTTTTTTCCTGAGGATCTCTGGCACTGTTTTCCTCGCGCTGCTTCTATTATTGCCCGATGCAAACATTCATGCCATTGACGACCTTATGTTCGTTCCGTTCGTGTCAGGAATACAAAACGCCGAATGACGAAATGCTACGCAACAAAGATTTTCAATTTCTTCTCATCTCTTTCTCTGTTCCGAAAACCACGTTCTGCGCATGGCGCTGCAGGCATTGCACGACTTTTTGCCGCGAGCTCGACGTGACAGAAACCTATGCGACCCTATGGCGCAGTTCAACGAAGACGGGCATTCTTTTTGTCAGCGTGGCAGGCACGATCTCGCGTAGATGAAAAGGCCATTGTGCGAATGTTGCTACTGCAGCGAGAGTGTAGCTCGGAAAGTAGCGAGAACGAGAACATCGCGAGCGCGCGCTCCACGTTATTGGAAACGGCGCGACAACCACCAGGGCCACCTTTTCCGATCGGCGCTTAACGATCCTGACGTCAGCTTTATAAGGTGATCACAATTTGTCTTCATTAGCTAGGCCTTCCCACTGGGTAATTGAAATCAGTTCCGCCGCTGCCACACCTTTGTTTTCGTGTAGGCCTTGCTTGCCTGTTAATACGCCCCCCTTGTCGCTTTTCTTCGCCCCTAATTAAAGACGTGTTGGCCACAGAGGCCGTCGCACACGCTTTCAATCAGCCCGCTATAGCTGTTTTCCTTTGTTTTTGGCAACGCGCTTTGTTTTCGCGCCGCCACCATTGTGACATGCCACCCCCTCCCCCCCATTATACTGCCACGTCGCTTTGGGCTTTGACGACCGTTTTCCCGCGCGGAAGGAAAAAGCTACCGCCGGTGAAAGCAGGCGGGAAAGCGGGTCGCGCCCACAAATTTCGCGGGGTGCTATAGAAATGAAAGTGCTGTGCTGCAGACTGCTGTACTGTTGACATGCGCTGACGCGGTGACGTAGGGACAGGCGACGTAATTAAGTAGCGAGGGCATAGCGACATGTTTTGAACAAAGGAAAACGCGTGCTTGTTAGAAGGTGCCTTTATTAAAGCTGAGATCAAAAAGCAAATAAAACAGGGATATTGCGACGCGTTCGTTGTTTTTCGTGTTTTTTTTTTTGGCGCTGACCCAATTAATAGGGTTTTTACTGTTGTGATATCGCTCGTGCAAATGAGGCGTTCTTTCTTTTTGTATCGGTTCCATAAGAGTCGCAAAATTAATAGAATCTTCAGTACACTTGGTATAGCCGCCAGTTTCACTATCGCATGGAAAGTGGCAGACGGGGCTTTAGCAGCGTGTCTCGACTCGGCGACCACCAAAACGTGCTTACTGCAGTTGTTAGCCATTAGAAATCTTAACGAGCTTTTCTAGGTCATTATTCAACTTTACTCAATTATCTAGCTTGTCTAGATAATTGTAGAGTAGCAGAGTTATCTAACTCTGCATTATCTAACTCTGCAGAGTAGCAGAGTTAGATAATGTAGCAGAGTTATCGCCAAGTCTACACGTGTTTTATCAAGATATTAAGAGCTTCCATGACATGTTCGCAGTAGAAATTACGTTTTTTTGTTTCGTCCGTCCACCAATCAATCATAATGTGTAAATGTATGCGGAGCTTTCCGCTCACAACAGCTGGGTTATTGTTAAGCGCCGTAGCGTTATATGGCGTGTGCTGCCCCATAATTTCGATATGACAAAAGGATGAACGACATGTCCCCACAGCGGCTGAGCTGCATATGGTGCCATACGGGTAGCGAACCTTGCTCAAAACATGAAGTACCCCTCTAGCCGACATCTTGGGAGCTAAAATGGTTCATTGCCAATTAAGCTCAGTAACACTATGCTTTCCTTCTTAATATGCTTCATATTTTTATTTTGTCTTGATAGTCACTGACTTTCACGCAATGTAAAGCCGTTTCATTATATTTTAGCTTTTCTTTCGTGTATTTTAGCCCAGTATTATACTCCGTAACAGTCAGTGGTGGAAGTGTGGTGTGTGAATGTCGCTCACATTTTATTCCAGCCGCGAAGAGGAACCACAAGTCTGAAAAAAATGAAAAAAGATGCATTAATTCATAATAACTTTTAATTTCTTAGGTTTTATGCGGCAAAACAACGATACAATTATGAGGTGCGCCGTAGGGTAAAGCTCCTGAAATTGCGACCATCTGGTGTTTCTTAACGTGCACTGACATCGCACTCTATATGGGCATAGAATTTCGCCTCCATCGAACTTGCCTGAAGGCACAATCACCCATGAACCACATGATTTATTTCAGCTTCGAATAGTAACTGTAGTGTCTACTGCGATTACTTAGGTAGTTAAGAAACCTTTTCTTATCGTGGATTGAGTTCCACTATTTTAATATTCAGAATTTTGGGGTGATAATTAAAACACCTGTTATTTGTAATTGAATTGTGCAGGTTCTCGGCACGTCCCTTTTAGGGGCGAAGCTCCTTAATGTCGAGGCTTGTACATCACTTCCCCGGTGTCCCTCGGTGTAGCCACGCTAGTGCGATGACGATGACGCTGCCATCACGGCATAGCGCATGCAAGGAAACCATTATACGCCATGACAATGACGATGACGCTGATGACGATGTAGAATAAGCGCGTTCCAGACCACACATTCTCTTTCTGCCATCACGGCACAGCACATGGAATGCACCCACCAGTGGCGTAAATCCATAAAGACCACAGGGGGGGGGGACACATATCTTGCAATGGCAGCCGTTTTGTTTTTATCTATATGCTTTATTTTTAATCATATAAAATTAAAATTATGCATTAATATATAATAATAATAATAATAATAATAATAATAATAATAATAATAATAATAATAATAATAATAATAATAATAATAATAATGACAATAATAACAAAACAAGCATGAGCATCGGCGCCTGGTCCGAAAAAATAACACTGAGTATCCAATAGTAAGGGACATCACATGACCAAGTTAGTTTCTAATAGCAACTCGTAAGCAGGCGCTAGCATTTTTGCAGCTGCGTCATTTGGGTTAAATTATGCAATAAAAATTGTATTACTTTTTGTGCTAACGCATAAATGTATTCCCCATCGTGTGTACCGGCTAGAAGTACTTAGTTTGTGTTCAATGAAAGTGCTTCAGATTTCAGAGTTGGTTTTATGGAGAGTGCGTTGTCCTTGACTGTGAAGAAATTCAAATATGACATTTGGATGATAAATCTCGAGGGGGAGGACCCTTGCATGGGGTGTCCCCCCCCCCCCCCCCCAGCCTGAACACAGGGGGGTCAGGACCCCCGTGTCCCCCCCCCCCCCCCATGATTTACGCCACTGGCACCCACTATACGTCATAACGATGACGATGAAGCTGATGACGATGAAGAATAAGCGCGTTCCAGACCACACATTCTCTTTCTGCCATGGATGAAAACGATCGTGAACGCGCTCTCGCCCGCGAAAGGCAAAACGGCAACGCCAACAACAAGCTGCTACCCCGGAGTTGAGGAGGCGGAAAGCGGCGGACTCAACGACAAAAACACATTGTATTACTGTACACACGCGTTGTCACTCATTTACATGCGCGACTCGGCAATGTCACGGGTTATTTACGGTAAGAACGATCCCCAGTGCTTCGCCCACTCGTCATGATTAACTTCGTGGAAATGCGAAAAAAATTTTTTTTGACAATAAAACAGCTGATTGCGAACGATTTCGACTTGATTTTGTGATTGGCGACGTCTTCTGTGAGTGTCAGCACTGTAACAACAGGCGACAGTCCAAATATTGAAGTACTATATGCCTGTAGTTAGCGGAAACATGACACTTCTATTCCTCTAAGCGCCATCAACGCTTATGGCTTCATACAATTCAATCCCAGCATCGAACATAAAAGTAAAAGGCGCGAAGACTATATTTGGCCGGCAATAGGAAGTCAGTATGCCGAGTAAGGGGACTGACAACAGCTGCACTGAGAAGAGACGATCGAACTTGTATACAGATGTGACTCTCAGCGGGCCGGACGCAATTAGACGACGGCCGACGGCCCGCTGAAGTTTGTACGGACATTGGCAGCAGCTGGAAGGGCGAAAAGAAGCGTCGCGTCAAGAAAGGCAATCATATCTGGGCAGCCTCGAAGGGACAATTGGTTCCGTGGTGATGAGTGTAGTGGCGGAAGCGGACAACAACAGAGCCCGTTCACTTCTTCGCCGCGACAACACGGCAGCAAGTAAAAAGGTGCCTATTTACACCACGTCACTGCCGACACAGCGGAAGAGGTCCGAACGACGCGCACGGGCGATAGTTGTTCCGCGACTCGTTTATTTGCTTTGAAAATATTAAGGAGTTCTACGGCCCACTCTTTCGTTGTTGATCGCCGCTGATTGCGTCCATGACGATACTTCAGTGTTAGGGAAAATAAAATAAAAAGTGGCGAAGTTCATAAAAGTGCACCACAAACTCGAGAAAGGGCAGCGTTGTACGGTGCCGATGAGTGGCGTTGCTCCTTGTTAGCCTGCTCTTATGTTGGCGACTCTTGCCGAGGAAGTTGTTGGCCCGTAGCTGCGATTGTTTGACCCGGCTCCTGCCAAACTTACTGGGCCGTTCCCTCGGGCAATATTGGGACTGACGATGACTGTCAGACCCGACGGGGCTTGAAAAAAGACGGTTGAGCGCACGTATGATTCGAATATGTCGATATGGGCTTGTGTAGGGTGCACCCACGTATGCCGCGTCGCCCTCTGACGACATCGCCGTCACGCCACCCTTTCGTGAGAATGTGACGCGTATCGTTCACACCACGAGCTTGAATACAATTGACTCAGAACAACAAGAAAATGGATTTCGCCTTCGAGTTGTCTAGACAAATGTACAATTGACCGTATGACGTTCTTAACGCGATAGTGTTTGAGAGCTCGTTTCGCAGAAATTGCAGTGTAAGCATCGGTGGTGGCGGTGGTAGTCTCTCTATTACTCCCAAAAATAGGGGATCGGTCATCGGCGTCATTGGTTCTGAGCGAAAAGTCTGCGTTGTCCGTCAGCGAGAATTCGATTTAGATGCAAATAAAAAAGAATGAAAAATGCCAGGCCTGCGCGGAAAGTGCAGCACAGTCTCAGCGAAAGCTGTAACAGCGGCATTTCCAGAAGCCGCTGTAATCTCTCTTGGGGCTACTGATACAAGTAGCTTGTAAGGTACCCACTACGCCATAAATCATAATTTTTGTCAAGTTGGGTAGCACATACTACGCCATTATTCGTCATTCTGTGGAGAAGCGAGGAACCCGCTAGGCATTTGCAAGGTGTTATGTGCACTTGGTTGATGCGGTGGCTGATGACGATGAAGAATTTTGGCTGAGCCCTTTGTAATGGGTTCGAAGCATTCAACAACCCACTCGTTACGCAAATCGCATTGTGTGACGCGTGGTTACAGAATTCGCATTCTGGGACGCCTGGTTGTTATTGTACTCTTCTACGCTATATTACATATGTTAACGCGGTTCCTTCCCGACATAACGCCTGTATAGGGTCTTTTGGCGAAGCAGTTTCAAGCACCGGCATGGCTTTGTCGTAGAATACTGGGCTGCCACGGAGAGGACCCAGGTTTCTTACACCGTTCCATGCTGGGTATTTTTTCATATTTTAGATGTGAAGCATCTTATGGCGAAGCTTAATCCGGTGGTGGTGGTGGTGTGCCGCGTGGCCACCCTTGCTGCCCATGCGCAAACCCTTTCAAAAAAAAATAAAAATAAAAAACCTCCTCTCCCCCTCTCTCTCCTCTAGGCATCCCTCCCCGCGGCAACCACACCCTCACTTCGCATGCGCCTCCCGTCCTCTCTCTTCTTTCTTACGCTCCCCCTCTATCCTCTAGGCATCCCTGCCCGCGGCTTCCACACTCCCACTGCGCATGCGCGTCTCTCCTCTCCTACGCTCCCCCCTCTCTCGCCTCGCGACGCTGATGCAGGCAGCGTCTGCTAGCGAGTTTCTTGGTTGAAAAAACCGACTGCTCGTGCTGCACAACCGTTCACTGGCCACCCCGTATATATGGCAATGGATCTTGACCTGCAAGGTGGTGCCGGTGGGAGATTTCTCCTGTGCGTTGTCGAACGATAAAAAATTCGCAGCGTGCGCGTTAACTAAAAGCGGACTGCGGGTCTCTGTGTCCAGTCCGAGTCTTCTGTCTTTCATCGCCCATTAGCAGCGATTGGGATGTTCCAGTAGGAAACACCGGTCCATCACTGCGTGCTTTGCGCCTCCCCAGTTTTTCTCTCCTGCGCAACGCTGCGATGAGCGCCAGCGTCAACGCCGCCGCCAGTGTAAGCGTTAGCGCAAGCTGCTTCGCATCTACACATGGTTCCCTTTAGCGGGAGATTTTTTTCTTATTTCGCGCGATAGTGGTTACGGACACCGGCGGCGGTGTCAGACAACTACGGCGCCAAAAATGGCCCTTGTTGTGATCTCACAACAGCTTTCGCTGTAAAAATCTTCGATTCAAGTGTGAATCAAACACGTACAGGACTTCTGCGTGGCAAGTAGGTGTTCTACCACAGTGCTATACTAAGCCCGTGCTCGAAATCGGTTCTAAAAAGAAAAAGAAAAACACTATATGACTCTCATCTAGTGCGAGGAGTCTCCTTAACGCATTTAATATCACGTGGCAGAAGCGTACAATCGCACCAGACGTCAAAATATTTGAATTGTGCATCGAGTGGTTGGTTTAAAGGCCCACCAATTTCAAAGCACATAGGCATAAATAATCATCATCATTCTCAGCAACAACATAAACAACGTGTGCAGCTGCGCAGGTGCGTGTGTTGCCGTACGGATGCATAGTGGGTACTCCGTTAATTCGCAAAAGGAAGAATTATGTCGTAGTGGGCACTTCGGAACTTCGCTTGCAGTAGGTCTTCTAGGATACTTTGAAGATGCCCATTGAGACGCGCACAGAGGTTCCCTTCCTTGCGGCATGGTGTCCATTGAGAAGCGAAGCCAGGCTAGCGACAGAGAAGAATATTTGAACGGGGCCCGATCGTGCAATCGCGCGCTCTGCTCTTGAAGCCGTCTTCCAAGTCTTTTTTTTTCTTTTTTTTTTTTGCAGGTTTTAGTGCACCACCGAATCACTACAGCAAAGCTCTCTGCGTCAAACACACGTAGGGAAATGTATAGCTCAGACCTTTCGTATCCTAACCCATTCTCAAAGAGGAGCTTGATGAAAGTTACAAACCAGTGGTGGATTTAGTTCCTTTCCGCCTGCAATATTGCGAAGTCTCAGGTAAAGGTCATCTGTGGCGGTCCAAACGTTGCTGAAGTAGTTTATAAAATTGACATCGAGTCACAAAAACTCAGTTTCCCCGCAAGGAGGAAGAAACGAAGTCGATAGCGACAAATTGTAATGCTATACAAAGTAAGGCTGGCAGCTAACTCTTTTGCATCCGATCTCGCGTAACTCTACAAAACGCTGGTGTAAGAAAATACGGCGGCTCCAGGGAGAGCTGACGTTCTCGCGCAGTCTCTTTGCGTTGAGAGCACAGCACGTAGAAGGGTATATACGAGCCATGTGCTGATGTCTGCCGAGACGGAGCCCACGTTAGTGATTCGCGACCACGCCCTTATGATCAAAGTTCACAGTTGCTGCTAGAGCGACACTTCCCCGCCCCCCTCCGCGTTCCTTCATGCTCCTTCAAGACGGACGAAGCGTTTCCTTTTCTTGAGTAGCAATCGAGGGCAGGCATCACACGCTGGATGAATTTATCGCATGCACCCTCCATGTGACGTAGATGAGTCCGGCTCGTTCGATCGCTGCTTCAGCCGCGGTCATTGCCCCCGATCGCACGCTTGTACCCGCGGGTAGAACATGCGATGCGCGGGGGGGGGGACTTTATACGACTTGGATTTTATACGGAACATGGACGGCGACGGCGACGGCAAAAACTCGTCGAGAGTGTCCATACAATTGATATCGCAATAGTTACACATAAGATGACCAACGACATCAACAAATGTATCTGTGATGTTTAAGAAGGCTGTGTAGAATGGTATTCTGGAAGGAGTCCACTACCGTTCGTCTCGAAAAAAGCAACGTACTCTACTGCTGCCCAACTACATCTTCTTCCACACACAGAGGGTTATAATCGGGAAGATTACGGAAGTCCCACAACAGAGTACACTCTACTATAAATTGTCTATATTTCCCGCTCAGAACCGTTGTTCAAAGTCTAAGGAGAGCTTCTCCCACTTTCGCATAGGAAGAGTACGTAGCTGACATAGTACCCCCCAGTCGTTTCCCCTTTTTACAGCAAGAAAAAAACAAGTGTGCTCCTTTACTGGAGTCATTTTCCCGAGAGAAATGTCACTCTGTTTTCGGTGGAGTCCGGCATACAACACTTTCGCCATCAAAAAACAAAGAAGAAAAAATTACACCATCTCCCACTAAAGGGAACCATGTGTACATGTGAAGCAGCGGGCGCTAACGCTTACACTGGCGGGGCGCTGACGCTGGCGCTCATCGCAGCGTTGCGCAGGAGAGAAAACTGGGGAGGCGCAAAGCACGCAGTGATGGAGCGGTGTTTCCTACTGGAACATGTCAATCGCTGCTAATGGGCAATGAGAGACAGATGACTCCGACTGGACACAGAGACCCGCAGTCCGCTTTCAGTTAACGCGCACGCTGCGAATTTTTATTGTTCAACAACGCACAGGAGAAATCTCCCACCGGCACCACCTTGCAGGTCGAAATCCATTGCCATATATACGGAGTGGCCAGTGAACGGTTGTGCAGCGCGAGCAGTCGGTTTTTTCAACCAAGAAACTCGCTAGCAGACGCTGCCTGCGTCGGCGTCGCGAGGCGAGAGAGGGGGGGAGCGTAGGAGAGGAGGGGACGCGCATGCGCAGTGGGGAGTGTGGACGCCGCAGGCAGGGATGCCTAGAGGAGAGAGGGGGGAAGCGTAGGAGAGGAGAGATAGGGGGGGACGCGCATGCGCAGTGGGGAGTGTGGACGCCGCGGGCTGGGATGCCTAGAGGAGAGAGGGGAGAGCGTAGGAGGAGAGAAAGAAGGAGGGGAGGCGCGCATGCGCAGTGAGGGTGTGGTTGCCGCGGGGAGGGATGCCTAGAGGAGAGAGAGGGGGGAAAGGAGGTTTTTTATTAATTTTTTTTGAAAGGGTTTGCGCATGCGCAGTAAGGGATGTCACGCCGCACACCGGATTAAGCTCCGCCATAAGATGCTTCACATCTAAAAAAAGGCTTGCCACCACCTGGGACCTTTCCCATTGGTCCCGGCCGGCGGTAAGTTGTTTTTTTTACCAAGAATCAAGGCGCTGCTGGCGGCATGTCCACAGTAATCGGGAAGTCATCAGGATACCACATTACACGGAACTACCTAAAAATGACATATTCCCCGTATCTGCGTCCTGAGGAGCGTTTTTTTTTTTTTTTACACAAAATGCAACGCTCCATATTTCTCAAGACGTGTATCGAGTGATTTGACGTCTAACATGGCCTTCACCTGCAAGGAAGACGAGGGTAGCGATGTGGGCTTGTTGGTGCATAATGGAAAGGCATTAGTGTCTAGTGTCTCTTCTTATCTGTCCTCGTCCACACCAGCGCTAAGAAACTGCCTTTGCAAGGAAGAGGGGAGAACCTATTGTGCCTTGCCTGTTTATGCCATAGAAAGACGCTTGAGCATTCTCTTCTACAATATACAACCTTCCTTCGATGCCACTGAGTGCTGCTGAGCAGTTTACAGCAGACCCCAGTGGTTATGAGAGTAGTAACATAGCCAGACACGAATAGACCCTCCTTCTTTAAATTTTCGCCTATTTGCTTTTCTCCGGTCTTATCGGAGCTCTGCGTCGATAGAGCAGATTGCCTATGCCATTGTGCAGTATAATTCGTGTTTTGTATAGAAATTGACGCGACTCTTTAAACACGTCATGACACATCAGAAAAGCAAAGACCAGTGGGCTGCGTAAAGTTTCGCTCAGGACATGGCGTAATGAAATCTCCGCACGGTTCCTTGATTATTTTCCTCCTCGTTTTTTTTTTTTCAAATTCTCCCCCCCCCCCTTTTTTTTTAAACTTATGGCTTCTTTATTTTAATTGCATTATCTTCGTTGATTTACTTACTCTGTTGTCGTGAATAAGACCTTCATTACACCATATTTCCGCATCGAAACTAATGTGCGTACAAAAGCTTTTATGCTTGGTTAGTGCAATCGTATATCACTTTTTATCTCCAGCAAGTGGGGATATCTGGGGAGAAAAGACGGTTCTAATTAAGCTTTATCTCCTTGTCTTTCTGAACTTCAGTGTACCTGCGGGACGTAGATGTCTTTTTTTTTTCTTAACCTCTTTCTTTGTGGTCCTTTTGAGCAACAAAAGTTAGGGCGACTGGCTGAGATGAACACTTACGCTTGTGTACAAAGCCATCAAAAAACAAAAAAGATGGAAAATACAGTGCATGCCACGTCTTGATTACTCCATTATACTGATACAGGCCTCGTTGACAACGTTGTTTGCCGGTCGAGTCCAGAGTTAGGCCGTTATTTGCTTCTTATCATCTCACTCGTCGCTATGCCCGCCTGTATGCAAAATCATTAACTCTATACGCGGTCATTTCGAGCAGTGGGCCGTTGCGAGGGTGCATGAAATTATGTACATTACCGCCAAACGCGCTGACACACTCACCGTTGAAAATATCGGTGTCAGATAAAGACATCAAGCCCTAGCTCTTGTTTTCATTATAAAAGTGTTCGTGCTGCGCGATATAGAACATCAAAATTTGTATTAGACCATACAAGCGTTTCAGAGGACTTTGAGGGCGTCATTCATAGAGTGGGCCTCTTTCTACTTAGATATGCTCAGCTGTTCGACTGGTAGGCCAAGCTACGATGTCATGTGATGACGCCATCATCTGGCGTTACGTCACAGTGACGTCATCATAATGACGTAGTAAGCATTGGTGATCCATGACGTCACCGTGATGTTATCTCGTGATGATGATTTTTTGCATCACTCCTCCCCGACGCCGCGGGACGCCGACGGTCAAGTTTCGCGTTTGATGAGGCATCCAGGGCTTTCTCCTTAATTATTCGAAAGGTGCAGAAGTAGTTTACAAAAAGATTCCCGCTCTATGCAAGGGTACAGGGGCGAACGCAAAGGATAGGCGTGCGAACGGCGGCAACTGATCGCGTGATCGTGCCTAATACAACAACCACTGCAAAGCGTAATACAGGAACGTGAAAACAGAAAGACGCGCGGTTTTGATCGTGCGTACAAATAACGAAGTGAAGCGTTGCTTGATTATGTAGTTTGTTTTGTCTAACATTGTCCGAGTCTATTTCGTTTAGCATCAGATAAGCGCTGTTATCGTAACGCTGCTGATCTTTCAGAAGAATAAGAAATATTCACCATTCGTGCAACGGCGAGGTATACGGGTGTACTTACGAGCACATCCATTACGGAACTTTTCTCCAGAGACGTTTTTATCATTTTTTTTACCGTATTAGTACGAGTAGAGAAGTTCGGCACAGCTGTCGAACGCACGTGATTGTGTACATCTGCGCACGATCTCGTATTTGTAGCTGCAGGGAACAGTGAACAGAAAAGAAAGATAATGACTTTGGCTACACGGAGGTGCACTGATGCCTTCTGAAGTTAACAGGAGCAGCTCTATAGTTAGGGCACCCATGATGTGCCTCCCCCTGTTAAGCGGCGTAGTTTCTTCGAAGCCTCTGTTTATAGACCGGCTTCGCTTGCACGCACGTACACCACACACGGGTCCGTGTGTGTATATGGTTTCTCCCGCTCTCGTCGAACGGAAGAAATACAGGCCTCGCCGAGCACGCTTCTGGCGAGCGAAGGAAGCGAGTGGTGGTGTTGGGTTGGCGCCGCCCGCTTATTGCCGCCTGCCTGCAACCTCTGCAAGCGCGATTGGTGTGGGTGGCAGCAGCAGGAGGGGGCGTGTACCGTGGCGCGTCGTGATAATGAAGCCGCCATTAATTCTGCCTCTCCGCTTGCTCGCCGGTTCACAACCGAACTCGCGCGTGCCGACTAAGACCGGGAGTTGCTTTCTTCGTCTATATCCCGTTGCTCGCTCGCTGCATTTCTCGCTCGCGGTGGTCCACGGGAAACCGAGCCTGCATCCTTTCACCTTTGTTTCGCCGTTTACCGCACGAAAGGCGCGCTGCTGCCGCGGCTCGTGCGTTTTGCTTTACCCATTACGAACGAGAGCCTCGGACGAAGAAGGTTCAATTTCTTCTCCGGTTCTTTAATGGCAAGTTCTTTTCTCGTCGTCACTCTTATGTTGTTGTTGTTGTTGTTGTTGTTGTTTTTGTTTTGTGGTTTTGTTGTTGCTGTCGTTGTTGTTGTTGTTGTTGTTGTTGTTGTTGTTGTTGTTGTTGTTGTTGTTGTTGTTGTTGTTGTTGTTGTTGTTGTTGTTGTTGTCGTCGTCGTTGTTGTTGTTGTTGTTGTTGTTGTTGTTGTTGTTGTTGTTGTTGTTGTTGTTGTTGTTGTTGTTGTTGTTGTTGTTGTTGTTGTTGTTGTTGTTGTTGTTGTTGTTGTTGTTGTTGTTTTATTTCCGCGGCTCATTCCCTTGGATGCGTCCGGTGCTCAGGTGTTCCGGGGCTCGTTCCCAAGGTTCCAAACCGCGTGCGGGTCTGAAAGGGGCCGAGCCCACCAACAGCCGGTGCACACAGCGAGATTTGTCGAGATGTATCGCATAGTACCCCGCACAACTGACAGCGCAACAAAAACCGGCGTTAGCTGCGCCAGTTAAGTCTGGTATAAACAGGCTTCGTAAGTTCAGTAACATTTGCTGGCAGGATATATAGTAGGCGATGCATAGTTCATAAGCATGACTCAAAAACGTAACAAGAAATGCAAGAAGACAATTAATTTATCACCTCCAATGTAATTTTTATCATTACATAAGAGGCGAGTGCTGCGTTCCGGAGTGCATGACGCAGTAGCGCGCGTTTTTGAAAAAAGGATTCCTTTTTTTTTACAGCACTGTCCTGTGTCTTTTTGGCTTGTTGTAGCAGTTTATGCTATTATACTTATGCACGTCGTAAAGTTCTCCTACTGCATTGGCAAAAATTTAGGCCCTGTCGACTGCTTTTAAGGTTATAGCTTGGACAAGCCAAATATCGGACGAACCATTTTATTTCGACCTCAAGGCCAGAAAGACCCTGCACAGCGGGTCTAGAGATGTATGAACCATGGAGAAATGCTCAATGAAAAATTTAGTTTAAATGCCGTGTTTATAACATTACTGATGACAAAGGAGTAAACATGGCCAAGACTTCGGTCACATACAGTCCGTATCGATTTTTCTCGAAGCGATGCCTGGAAGTAGGTATATACATGCTACATGTTGCCATGTTTATCATCGATGTTCGTGGCGCATATCGATTCTGTATGCCTGCTTACAAGCAGCAACCATGGCAGCAAAGGATACACGCTGTTGTTGTACGCTGCGGCCAATGTTTCTTGCCCTCATATCGCCAGGCTGTTCTTACTACGTGCCCAGACTTTTAAGCCAGTTCAGCTCCGTAAAAAACAACTCCTCGTGAACTCGTCTGTTTGGATAAGAAACGGAGATATACAACCAGCGTTGTTGCTAGGATACACCTTCCTTGAAATTCAAAAGGAGGACCGTGCAAACACTTATCAAGTCGTTTAAAGCTTTCATAATTAGGTCTTGTTTGGCCAGAAAGATTGTAAAAGACTTCAAATAGAATCCAAAATATTTCAAGTGCAACGCTCTTCTAGTTTTTGAATTACAGCGCTCTTGTAGTTTTTAAATGACACAACAAAAATAAAGGTGCTTTGCACTAGCCTACCTGCTGACGTTCCCCCAGGCACTGCGGATTTGCCTAGGCTTGCCTCGTAGTGCATCGACGGTGGCTTCTATAGCAATCGCCGGTGACCACCTCATCACGACACACATCAGGCATCTCGCTCGGACACCCCGCCACCACCTAGCATCTTTACCAGCAGACAGACCACGAGCGTCTTTTTGCCAAGCGGTGACCACGTATCGCGAGTCTTTACCAACATCCTTCGCGCCCGCCGCGAGACCTTCGACTCCTCCGTGGTGCCTGACTCAGCCTAACATCAGGCTAACAATACCTGGCATCCGGAAAAAAGCAGATATGTCATCACCTGCTCTTAAGTAGCTCGCTCTGCTCCTGTTATACGAGATGTACCAAGGCTGTATACACGTATACACCGACGGCTCCGTTTTGCAGAACAGCTCAACGGCATCTGTTGTGATACCAATAAAAGCCACAACAATCAAAGTCAAGACCTCCCACCTTACGACATCGACGGCAGCGGAGCTCACGGCGCTTCGTGCCGCATTACAATTCATTAGGGATGAACGGGCACAAAAATGGACTATTTTCAGTGATTCCAAGGCGGCACTACAATCCCTTCTGGCACCTTTACGCCGCGGCCCGCACGAACAACTGGTGTTCGAAATTGCAGAAGAGACACACCATCTAACTGAGAAAGCACATGACCTTGCCTTTCAATGGCTTCCAAGTCATTGTGGTATTACTGCCAATGAACGGGCCGATCGAGCTGCCCGTTCTGCCCATGCTGAAAACAATCGGATATCAATTCCACTCTCCAGAACTGACGCTGCACGGAAGCTCCGCATGCTTGCTCGCCGGCGCACCACATCACAGTGGAACGAGCCACACTTCAAGCACGCACGATTATATACACTAGACCCAACGATGAGTCTTCAAGTTCCTCCAGGACTTCGCGCGAGGTGACGCTACCATACTGTGCAGGTTATGGTTGGGTGTCGCATTTACCAATGCGTACGCGTTCCGCATAGGAATGGCCGACACCGCAGCCTGTGACCATTGCGGCAGTGACGAAACTATACAGCATATTCTGTGCGAATGCCCGCAATACCGTTTGCAGAGACAGTCGTTGTGCAAGGCACTCGATCAACTGGGTGACCAGACTCTTTCGGAAGTCAGAATCCTGTGCCACAGACAGGACTCAACGTCGCATAAGAAGGCTGTGAAGGCGCTTCTGCGATTTCTGCGTTCAACCGGTCTCTCCAAACGACTCTAATCCGAACCTCCTACATGTGTGTGCATATGTGGGCATCATTTTTTTTTCTTTTTTTTTTAAATTTTTTTTCTCTCTCTCTATCCTCTTTCCGACCCCTCTTTCCCCGCCCCTGTACAGGGTAGCAAACCGGTTCTTCTACCAGGTTAACCTCCCTGTCTTTTCCTTTATCTATTTCTCTCTCTCTCTGACGTTCCCCGCAAGCATTAACGGTACGCTTTATATAGCAGGTTATAACTGTCTTATTAGGACGTTTGTTCAAGTATGGTACTAGCAAAAACTAAAAGTATTGTTGCACTTGATACAGAGCTTATTCTGTCTTGGATACAAAGCTGCACAGCTGTGCACTACGCTCTACCTACGCTATCAGCAGAGCCAGTCGGCCTAGGAACGCTGATGATAAGAGTCACGTGTAATATAAAGCGCAAGACATTTCCCCAATATCGCTGCCATGGTGACACAACCAAAGCTGGCGTTCCGGTGTACTTTACCTTCGGCCTACACGCACATCACCTCGAAAAGCCAAAGCGTTTCTTACTACTTTGTGAGAAAGTTCTTGTGGCTTATACGTTTCTGAAATAAGAAGAGGCGCGGACATGAGCGCCAGACTCCGGTTTTGCCGAGCGGGCTAAATGGGCATAATTTCGGTGCACCGGGCGCTCCGCTGGTACAGCTAGAGCAAAACAAAAGGAGTGGCTTAGTCCGGAAGAGGAGGGAAGCGGGAGGTGGTGGTTTCTGCACTGACGTGTGCGGTGAAGGTCTTTTGCTCTCGTTTTGCCCTGCAGACCACCGTCGGCCTGCTGTCGCTCCCCTTCTCATCGCCGTCCGAGGGCTCGTGCGTGCGTGTGGCACCGGGGCCGCTAGATTGCTGGGTGCGGCGGCAGGAGAAAGGCGAGGCCTTCTCGAAGGCGGGGAAGAAGCGAAGGCGCAGCAGCAGCAGCGGCCTCGACACACACAGCGTGAGTTATGGGAATCTCCGGCATTCCGATCAGGTGCCTCCTTTCGGCGAGTAAGCCAAACCGGCAGGGCGATTAAGAAGAGTAGCGCGGTCAGACCGCTGTGGTACCACCGCTGTTCCTCGAGAACTGTCCGGTATTGAGTGGCTGGCTAGCTGCTGCAGTCCCCGCCCTGGTCATGAAGGTCTTGGGCGCGTGCACTTATACATATCTACCCGTGCGTACCCGCGCGATGAGAACGAAACACGCTGGGCGTACTGCATCGCGTAACACCGTAGTGGTGTTTCTTTTTCTCATTCTTCCTGTTTTTCCTTCTTCTTCGCCGAACTCTATAGCCTCGGCGCCCGATACGCCATTCACTACAACCTCATATCTCCTTTCTCGTCGCATGTCTCGCCTTCTTCTTGGTCTTCCCCTTATCTCGCCAGGCGTCGCGCTTCTCTCGAGGCTTTTTTGGATGGCCGTGTTTTTGTTTGTGTCGGTTTACGATGCCAGCCCCGTGTACGGCCTGCCCTACTGGATCGATGGGGGGGGCCCCCTGGTTGTGCGGTGTTAAACGCTGTTGCGCTACTTACGAAGGTGGAGTGAAGATGATGGAAGCTCCGCAACGACGTCCGCCCCCCAAAAAAAGCCCGAGTGGCGGTGCGGAACGAGTGAACAGATGCCAACGCGAGGAAGAAGAGCGCCGCTGGGACAGCAGCTTTAGAGCAAGCGCAAGACCCCCCCTCTGGCCCCGCGCCCCTCGGTCTATCATGCACGTTGTCTGAAGCTAGACGAAGGAAAACTGAAAAAATAAAAAAAGAGAGTGGAGAGAGAAGGTGGGGTAGGGCCACACATCATTTATTCTCTTTTCGAGTCAACTCCGGTTCGACGAATCTTTAGACACAGCGATACGACGTGCATATTACGAATACGCGATTCATATTGTCTGTCAAACACCGAAGCTATACACGCGTACATAGATGTTTCGACTGTTTTTTTTTTGTTTTTTTTTTAAGTGTGGTACGTACGTCTCGGTATCTTGAACATTATAAAGTTTTGTTTCGTGTGGCTTGAACATTTCGGCAATGATCCTATGAACCAGTGGTATACGCCATGTCTCACAAAAACACACATCTTTTCCTTTTCAAGTTCGTCTTTTTTTTTTTTCGGATTATATTATATAAGACTAGTTCTCGTTCTGTTCAGGCTTCGAAGCTGTGCGATGCACCTGATTCATGGTAGCACTTGCTCTCGTAATTATCTCGAAATTTCAATCTACTAAGTCTATTACATTGGATTTGTCGTATATTAGCCTTCCTAAAGCTTCTCATAGCGACAAGGCTTGAGTGGCCAGCCCCACAGATACGCTGCCTTTTCTCTTAATGTGCGCGATGCAGCTGTATTTTGTCTTGTTAGTACTTACTTCCTTTCCTCCTCTGCCACATCCTATGCAGAGGCCTAGCCAGAAACATTTCTTGGGGGGTGGTTAGAATCCGAACATCCCCTCCCTTTCCCCTCTCTCTTCATGTACGTTCGTGCGTGTGTTTGTGTGCGCGCGTATATATACTCGTAATAAATTTATAAACCTTTCGGCAGGGTTTCGACACCCCCCTATACCATCCCCCTGCCTACGCCACTGTAGAGTAGAAAGCTTATACAAAATTTAGTGAACAGCACTGCAGTTTTTGGCCTAGTGTATACGTGCTTAGCTGTGAACTTTGTCCTTTCGTCCATAGTTTAAGGTACAAATGCACCAAAAAAGAAGCTTGAGGTATTACATCCGTGGTAAGCGAAACCATGACAGATAAACAGGAGATCGTATTGTGTGACACGGTTAACATGTATTACTAATTGCGCGTGGGTTGGGGACAATGCGAAGGGCGTTTTAAAAGCAGGCGAGTGCAGCCAATGAAAACGCGCAGGTTCGCTCAGTCAATGCTGCCTCGTCTCACCCTCCTCATCGCATGAGGTCTTTTTCAATGGAGTGCCAAAAATAAACTCTTAGAATACTAGAGAGGTGAGCTAGTTGGTACGCATTCATTCTAAAAAGACAGGGCGTGCAAACACGGACACAAGAAGGAAGTCAGGACACCACCACAAACGCCTACTAACAACTGAAGATGCGCACAACGGCGGAAAAGAAAGAAGGCACGAAAACGTATCTGCGCGTGCCTATGCAATATGCGAAGCTATCAATCTGGCACCCGTGGGGGTCTACGTGGAAAGATAATTGTTAAGGTAGACAAGGGTAGATAATTGTTAAAATAGACCCCCACGGGTGCCAGATTGATAGCTTTGCATGTTGCATGGGCACGCGCAGATAACGTTTTCGTGCCTTCTTTCTTTTCCGCCGTTGTGCGCATCTTGAGTTGTTAGTAGGCGTTTGTGGTGGTGTCCTGACTTCCTTTTGTGTCCGTGTTTGCACACCCTGTCTCTTTAGAAATAAACTCTGTTTTATTTTATTTTATTTTATTTTATTTTATTTTGCGATCTGTTAGCCGAAATCAAGTAGTGCGTAGCACAAGTACGAGATTTATATTTGGCCGCGCTTCGCGGGCAGCCGTAGCGATTCGGTGACACATATGTCGAGCGTGATCTCTGCCGCACATACCGCACTCACAAAAGTGCACTAAGATACTGACGGAGTATATCTACACATAAAAAGAAAAAAGGTGAACTGAACGAAATAAAAGACGACTATGCAAATCATGTTGAGATAGGAAGAACGGACGAGACGGAAGAAGCAGCTGCCTCAAGTCTCCCTTATGGCGATCGAAGGCGAGAAAGCAGCGTGGCGTGCCTCTGCCGATATTGAATACCGTAACGGATGGCCACAAATCCGCTTTTACGACGCCGCTCGTAAGCGGCCGTAAAATTTGTCCCTAATAAAACGCGCCGTTCGAGGAAGGGCTCCTCTCCTCCTCGCGCGACGACCGGGCAAGTGGTGAGCCCGTATATGCACTTCTCGGAGCCATGTTTGCCGAGTAGACTATACAGCAGCCCGGGAATAACGAGCCTCCATGACAACCCGGGGCACCGGGATTCCTAGACTGCGTAGATATTTCTTTGCTCTTACTTTTTTTTTATTTTTTATTTCATTGTTTTCATCACGCCCCACTTCTTTCCTTCTTGTCGCTGTACACGCCCGTGTCTCCACGCCGCTCACGATACATTACTTGTGTGCTACTGTGTACTTTACTGGCTGCTGTATCACTGGCGACCCAAAATTGCGGCTGATTCACTTCTCTTGTTCCAGCGGCGTGTGACGGGTCGGCGCCCTGGCTAGAGGTTGTCGTAGAATGAATCAAATGAAGTGCCGCCGCAGAGGGCACGCGACCGAGAGGGTGAGGAGGAAGATGCCGAAAATAAAAAAGTAAACTACTTGATTGGTGTGCGTGACAATAACGCCCGTATACGACTGCGAGAGGCCACGTGGGCCGTTCGATCGCTTCGCTTACGTCTCTTTGAGCCAGGCTGAAGTGGCTGGCCCCGACGGTGTCAAGTGCTCGCAAGCCACGACTCACTTTATTTTTTAAATGCGAATGCATTTCATAGTCGGGCTATGTCAGGCATCCGGCGTTGGCGTTGTGCGGCGTTGGCGTTGTCCGCGGAGGAGGAGGAGGAGGATAGGTTGAGGAGGTGTGCGCGCCGGCAGGTGTTAGATGTGAAGCATCTTATGGCGAAGCTTAATCCGGTGGTGGTGGTGTACGGCGTGACCGCCCTTACTGCGCATGCGCAAACGCTTTCAAAAAAAAATAAAAATAAAAAAACCTCCTCTCTCCCTCTCTCTCTCCCCTAGGCATCCCTCCCCGCGGCAACCACACCCTCACTGCGCATGCGCCTCCCCTCCTCTCTCCCCTGCGACGCTCCCCCCTCTCTCCTCTAGGCATCCCTGCCCGCGCCGTCAACACTCCCACTGCGCATGCGCGTCCCACCTCTCTTCTCCTCTCCTACGCTCCCCCCCTCTCTTCTCTAGGCATCTCTGCCCGCAGCGTCCACACTCCCACTGCGCATGCGCGCCCCCCCTCTCTCTCTCCTACGCCCCCCCCCCCCCCTCTCCCTCTCTCGCCTCGCGACGCCGACACAGGCAGCGTCTGCTAGCGAGTTTCTTGGTTGAAAAAACCGACTGCTCGCGCTGCACAACCGTTCACTGGCCACCCCGTATATATGGCAATGAATCTTGACCTCCAAGGTGGTGCCGGTGGGAGATTTCTCCTGTGCGTTGTTGAACAATAAAAATTTGCAGCGCGCGCGTTAACTAAAAGCGGTCTGCGGCTTAGCTCGGCGAAGCTATATATGAAAAAAAATAAATAAATAAAAAAAATAAAAAAATTAAAAAAACAAGAAAAAGCAAAAAAAAAAAGGCGCTGCGCCGTGCTCCCGACCGGGCTGCAGAAATTAGGCGCCTTTTCTTTCTTCGAACCACAACCACCATATATAAATGGAGTGAAGCGCGCGCGAAATGCATTCGCATTTCCTCACGATTCCCTTCGGGGAGGTGGGGGGCTTTTTTTTTTCTCCCGTCAGGCCGCTCTTTAACACGCGAAGGCGTGATCACACTCATTTGCAACGGTTGAAGCTGGAAGGTATATCTATAGTTCACTTGATGATCGAGTGAACTCATTGAAGAGAATTTGTTACCTAGTCCAGAATCCAGAGTGTCCCATTATCCTTGCGCAAGTTGTTTCCACCTACATAAGCAAAAAGCCGGTGCCTCGTCAGGCGGAGATTGCGTGGAGAGTGAGTGTATACTCAGAGATAGAGAGAGAAGAAATATAGGAAAGGTAGGGAGGTTAACTAGACTATATCCAGTTTGCTACCCTACACTTGGGGAGGGGGGATAAGGGAGTAAAAGAGAGAAGGAAAGAGAGAAGGAAAGAGAGAGAGAAAGAGGGACACATTGCACACCACACACACAGTGCAGGGTTTCATAGGCTGTCGCTCAGTGATTTCCTGCAGTACTTGAAGGCAACATCACTGAGTGTATACTCAGTCTTTCCGGTATAATACTGGCGCTCAGGGACTACAACCTACTATTTTTAAAGCCATGCATAAAAGGCCTTCTCTGACGCCGTTAGAAGTTTATTTCTCTTGCGCCGTTATCGACCACCTAACGGCCATATATTGTTGTTTTGCAGTTTGCTTGCTTTTGATTTCTCTTCACATTTATCATGGTCCCGTACCTTCCGCCAACCGCGCGCACACGCCGATATTTAGTTTTCTATTACGAAAACCGTAATCGAACTTTCAAAGGATAGAGGACAAGAGAGAAGAAATGGTAGAGAGGAAAGTCAGGGAGGTTAACCAGTCCAGGATGACCGGTTTCAAAGCTTTCAAAGTAAATGCGGCTTCTCTGTATGTATTCTCACGGTCTTCACTAGATAGAAAAGTAAGGAATATTTTCTGCTCTTTCTTGGTTTCAACAGGGGTGACACACATGGAGAGCATTGCTTTCGTGCCAGTCAAGACATAATATATTAGCAGTATTCACTAATAAGTAAAAATTAGCGCAGCTTGCACCAAGTCGCTCAAGGCTGGGTCACAGCAGAGCTGGTGGGCACGTTAACTGGCCTTGGCTTGGCCAGGCTTTAACCTTCTCACCTGCCTCTTTCCCAGCCCTTGCTATACTATACTATACATGACTAAGCTTACATGACTATACATGACTATGCTATACATGACTAAGCTAGACATGACTAAGACATGATTATACATGACTATACTATACATGACTAAATTATACATGACTATACTATACATGACCCTTTCTTTATTTTTATTTTATTTTGTGTCTTTCTATCCATTTCTCTCTGCGCCTATTTGTCTGTCTTTCTATCTTCTTCTGTCATTCTTCCCTTTCCTTCTGTCCTTTTTTTTTCGTTCTCTTTCTTTCTATGTCTTTATTTCTCTCTCTTTGGTCGTTCTCTCGCCTTCAATATTTTTTACTCCTCCACCATAACAGCTCTGCTGCAAAACTCTTATAGCGCGCATATGCCATGCGAATTGAGCAAATGCCGCTACCAACTACACTGGTCCACTGGAAATCAGCAAGAGGAACACACGGACAGCAAACACCGATTAAAGGCCGCATGTTTCAGCTTCTCTTGCCATTTATCTGCGCTCAGTGGTCTGGCGTTGATTGAGCGCGTGACGATTCATGATTATGATAACTTTCTATCTGCGACACATGGCAAGCCTTGACCATAAAAGCTCTGCTGTAGAAAAGAAGCACCGCGCTTGAAAGCCATGAAAACTTACACTGTAAGATAGCATGTTCCAGTGAACACACGACACAGCAGAAAGGAAAGTTGATACAAAGTACAGAGACAGACACGTTAAGTTCATTCTCTGTCGTTCAATTATGAGTAAGCTAATAAAACAGAATGAAGAAAACAATTTAATAGAAAACAGTCGAGGAACTTTGGGACATTTAAATTTTATGTAAGAGGCGCAAGAGCGCTGCTGAGCAGTATACACAGCCCGACATAGTGGTGCATTCACCTGTTGCTCAGCGAATCCGGTCTCGCCGATATTTTGCAACATCTGCGGCACGGCCAATGGCTTGTAGACGCTTTCGAATGAGAACTATCGTGTGCAACATCCCACTTTCTAAATAGCGCTTTCTTTCTCTTTCTCCGATGCATTTGCCCCCCTCCCCCCCCCCCCCCCGCCATGTTGTATTGGCCGAGGCTGCCCGCCAGGGTCCAAGCGCATCTTTATAGCCTGTAGTCTATGCAGCTGGGGATCTCGACAGTGACGGAGCTGTATGCGATGACGTGGAATCCACTGCCTCAGCGAACGAGACAGAGAGAGAGAGTATTCTGGCACCAGTTGATTCTACGCTTTGTGGCGCAACTCAATGCGATCTGCTGCCCTCTAATTCATAGAAGCCCTACCACACAGCACGTAAAGAGTCTCCGCCACTCCCATCTAAGAAGCGCCACCTTTAAATCTCTAGGACCCTCTTTTTTCGTGCCAGCTATATTTCCAATATAGAACGCGCACTTGCGCCTTACTGCTACCGCTCAAGCGTAAAATAAAGTGGATACTATAAGCGTACTCCGGAAAGAAAGACAGTTACACTGTAAACGCAAACTAGCCGAATTGGGCGTTTTAAGGGCTTAATACTACCTTCATTTGGGACCGTACTCCCTTAGGGAGTATTAAGATCGGTGTAATAAAGTTCTGCGTCCTCAATTTTACTTCCTTGAGAAATTATGGGGATAAAAGGTGGAAGAAAGGAGGTAAATTCACGATTTGACGCCATTTTGTCAAATGGGGTTCAAGAACAGAAAACTCCTATTTCACTTTCTCGGCCATATGTTCCCTTTATTTTATCCGAAGCTGTAGTGCCTTCAGTGCTGGCGGGCATGTATGCAACGGCGCGGGCGAAAGAAGTGTTTCTCAAACTGCTTAATAAATTCATGAACGTGCTAATAAACGATTTCTTCGTCTCGTCGACTGATGCACATTGTTGTACGGAATGCACACTACCGCTGGGCTCGGGTTCACGATGCATTTCGACCACAGAATGACTTCGCTTATGTTGTTTTACCATCAAATCGAAGTTAAACTAAAAGTAGGAGCGTGTACACCCTCGATGTTGCCTATCGGCACCGCATGCACAGTCAGTATACCCTTTTGGATGACGAATTGGGCACAGGCGGTGTGCCTCAACGCACGGAATAAGATCCGGTGCTGAAAGAACCCGGCGAAAAAAAAGAAAAAGAGAAACGAAAGAAAAAACGCGACACTCCTCAAGCGGCTGCTCCGAAAGGAACGAAGCGCCTTTGACCTTCGAACGGCGGCGATAAGAGCGGAACAACCATCGCACGCATGCGCGCGCAGAGGGGAAGAAAGAAAGCAAAAAGAAAGAAACGCGAGAAGAGAATCGCGAGAAGTTCCGAAATGACAGCGGGTGCTACCGCAGGCTGGCCCCAGCGGTGTGCGTGAGTGATAGCGAAGCGAAGCCGTCATGGGATAACGTCGGTTTTTCGAAGGACGCCTTTCAACTACCCTGCTATGCGTCGATCATGTGTGCACATTTCATGCCGGCAGCCTTTCTGTGTTCTCGTCGCGGGACGTGAAATGTGTGGTTTGACGACAGTGCAACATGCACTGCGTGTGCAATGGTGTGGCAATGGCCCGGTGACTCAAGCGAGCAGCAGCTGATGGGCGCGCTGCGTTCGCGGCACATTCAGGAACACAAATGGTACGTAATACTTATGTTTCCTCTCTTTGCGCGTCCTTGTCGCTTGGGCAGCAGTAGGTGCTGTTCTGCACACTGCGTCGCGTCAAAAGTGCAATGAAACGCGAAAAAAGAGAGGCCATTAAGCTCACATAACAACGATGTGTGATACGTATTTCGAATTGGCTGACCGCTTGACGTGGCCAGCCAATTCAAGCGAGTGCGCCTTAAAACTGAATGTTTGTACGACATAATTTCCTTGCTTGCGATAAAGCATGAATGAAGCAGTGCTTCCAGGGAGTATACACTTAAGCAACAACAAAAAAAAGACAGCTGTTATCACGCTGTCATGTGGTAAAGCGTGCATTAAGGCCAGATTTGTTTTCTATTTATTCTGTTCTCATGCGCATATTATGAGCTAGTAAGAATACTTTTTGACGACAATTTTGCATTGGGCACTTTGTCCGTCTCCTACACAAAAAGTTAAATTGCATATCAAGGCGCATTGACATCATGAGCTTGTATACATTTAGCTAGAAAGAATAAGTCAGGTTAATGACGCATTATGATGGCCATATGATGTGTAAGACATGTGCTTAGATACAGTGTGTTTGGTGAAGCACATGCATTTTATGGTATGGTCACTTCATTAGTCACATACCAGCACTAGAACTTGCCAAGGTGACATGTGCATATTTATGGAATTTAGGAGATGTGTCACTTGTGCAAGGCTAATTTAATTACATTGATATAAGTCAGCTGAATCTGTTGAACCTCGTTGTTGAATCACCTTGTTCCTTCCCTCTGGTTATTTTGTTTTCTTTTTGTTGCCATAGTGTTTATGATCAGCACACAGTATTCTGACTTTTGACACAATTTCTGACAAGGTAAACAGGCTGGTACTTTGTCCACGTCTTCTATTGTCGTCATTACAAGTGCACTGTTTAATTTTGCCATGAATCAATACCAAGTCGCCCAATCTTCAGTCCTAAACAGAACAGCTGTGGTTGATGAAAAAGCTAGTGTGCCATGTGTTCTAAGCATAGGTCGGCACTTTAAGGGAGTATTCACTCAAACTCACTCACCACAATTTTTTCAGCCTTCGCACTCACTCACGTTCACACTCACGTCCACTCACACTCATGAGTACTCACTCACGTTCACACTCACATCCACTCACACTCATGAGTACTCACTCATACTCAACTCACCACGTTCAAATGAGTGTGAGTGATTGTGAGTTGAGTGCACTCATGAGTGAGTGTGCCGAGCTCCATAGGTCAGCACTTTAAGGGAGTACTCACTCAAACTCACTCACCACAATTTTTTCAGCCTTCGCACTCACTCACGTTCACACTCACGTCCACTCACACGCATGAGTACTCACTCACGTTCACGCTCACAACCACTCACACTCGTGAGTTCTCACTCACGTTCACACTCACGTCCACTCACAGGCATGAGTACTCACTCATACTCAACTCACCACGTCCAAATGAGTGTGAGTGAGTGTGAGTTGAGTGCACTCATGAGTGAGTGTGCCGAGCTATGGTTTGAAGTGGTAATAACAGTTGGTGCGTAACGTCCCAAAACCACCATACGATTATGAGAGATGCCGTAGTGGAGGGCTTCGGAAAGTTAGACCGCCTGGGGCTCTTTAACACGCACCTAAAGCTAAGTACGTGGGCCTCAAGCAGTTACACCTCCATTGAAATGCGTTTAACTCCAAGGTTAATCATACAAAAATTTGCACCCCTTTACACTACAATGCTAACTTCACTGACAGCTAAAACTACTCGAATGATGGTACACAGGACAAAAGATACTTCTGGTGCTGTTTCGCATTTCATTACAGTTGTGTACTTTTTGCCCTCTGTACTTTAAGTGAAAAATTCACAAGAAACTACTTAGCAGCATCTCACTATTGCATTTGTTTCGTGTTCTGTTTAAAGGTCTGCAATAGTATAGTCAAGTGTGAGTCTTTGCCAAGACATTCATATTTCTGGATATGGAAAGCTTGATGGACTTCTTTTCTATGATTTTCAGGAAGACATTTCTGGCAAAGCTGCAAGAGTTGCTCACCCACTTGTTTGTGTACAAGACACTGTATTGTGGGAACACTCCCCTGTGCCTCACTCTACACTAACGAGGACCTGAAGTGTAATGCAAACCACAGAAAGATATACACACTTAGTGGGAAACAATTGCAAAGATAAAGAACCATGCACTCGCAGAATGAGTATGAACGTGACTAAAAATGCCATACACGTGTTAAATTTCAGTTGCTAGTACTGCATTGTCCTGTTCCCTTCATTTCTATTTCTATGTGTGTTGCTGTTTTGTTTTCACACTTTAACTATGAACTCAATTCCCGACTGCTTTACAGGCTCTATAGATTCATGGTCAAATTCTATTCAACCACACGGCATAGCAAGCCCTACAATCCAATATGCGAAGCCACCAGCCACTACTAGTAGGAAATTTTTAATTTTAGGCATGTGATTGCCTAATTTCAAGTTGACTTTGCAGCCATGGTAGTGGTATTAACTTTCAATGTGGTAATTATGCGCAAGCCATGAAGTGAGGAATTAAAGATGAAGAACTTTTTTAGGTTGCAGATGACAGTGGCTGGCATGGGAATATTGTAAACATAGCTGTAGTAATTATGTATAATAGAAGTATTGGTATATTGCAGTTGTGTGATAATGGCGACTAATTCCCAAGTATATTTCTGGAAAACTGCGTTCATTTTCAGATATTTGTGAGTACGTATGTGCAGCCATATATGAATGCAATGTTGTCATTTAGCTGGCATAGCTGAACGCCTTTACATATTGTGGTAAGTCGATCTACAATCAACACCACAGGTCTATTTAGGACTTTTCTGCAGAAAACAGAACTGTATGATGATGTGTGACATGTTTTGATGCCATAGGGCAAACTAATTCAATTAAAATCTACAACATGCCTCCCTGCATGGTTGCATATTTCTTAAAAGTAATGCTAGCCTTATTGTACTAACTTAGTTGCCTTCATGTGCAGGCTGACACCAAGTTCCTTGTAGATCCCATTTCTCTGGATTGTGTTTACATACTAGCACTGTGAAGTGCACATGTCGGTGTGCATTATGATGAGATTTGCCTCACTACTTTCATGTTGCTTTACTGTTGTGAATTATATATAGTGCTTGGGCTGTACTGTATACGTTCTTAGTGTTTTGTATCGGATGCAGGTTCTGTGCAAGAAGATGGAAATATACATATGCTTACACTGACATGAGAACTGCTACTGTTTTGATTCCAATAAAATATTGCGAACACTGTTTTTCTTATCATTCTTATCACGGCTGCTTCGTTGAAGAAGACGGCAATACTACAATTTTTTATTCTTGCTACATTATCTGTGCAAGAGGAGTGCCACATACACATAGACTTTCACAAGGGTGAAGTGCATGTGCATTAACTTTTTTATTTAACGGGAGACCTGTCACCGCTAATTTGTGGTGGTTGTACTTGACATTGGGGCATGCTTAAGCGTTCGCTTTAATGCATTTGTGTGATGTTTAACAATGAAGGTTAATTGGTAAGATTGTAGGTAGTCTCCGAGTGTGAAAGCGACTAAATACTGAATTTGAGTTAGAGAATCACTGTGTGCCCCACGAAAGTGCAAGTTGCGAATAAGTGCTAATTGTGGATGTAGATTATCGTTCAGCTACTCTGAAGGCGCTGCTGCGCCTGCGTTTGGCTCGCGAGAGTACGCGCGCAATAAATGCACTTAGTGTAGGCGCGTTACAATGTCCATGTAACTCGGGCATCTGCATAGGCGTGCACACGGGGAGGGGGGAGAGTCTGCCCCGTGCACTGACTCTATAGGGAGGGTGGGCGCAGCGACGAGCCTTCGTCCCCTGCCCCCCCCCTTTCACCTGGAGAGGCACCCTGCGCAAGCTTGTGGGAATCTGCGTGAGTAACTTTTATATGCTATGGGAGTCGTAGCGGTGAGCGCGCCGGTGGATGACGAGAACGATGGACACAGGCACGCTCGCGGCTCGCACTTAGGGGCCGCTGACAGTCAGTCGCGGCAGAGTTTTGAAATGATAAAGATGTGTTGCTCAGTGTTTCGTCCTCGTCTCTGAGGGCTTCCGTGCGGCGGGAGGCACAGACACCATCAATGGAAACACAGGCGATCTCGTACAGCTCAGAACACGCCGCTGCCATGGGACGCGTGCAGCTCGCGGCAGAAACAACGAAAATAGCTCCACATCATACGCCCATGGAATGCACATATGTTCGGCCATCTGAGGATACCTTTTGTCACGCTGGTATCCACGAATTTCGGGCGAGTGAAACAGTGTCGAAGTACTCAAGAGGGCACACGTTTACAATTTTTCTAGCGGCACGACACCCCGAACCGAATAGTTGGAAGCTGAAGGTGTTTACCTTGGCCTTCGTGACGCCCCTGAGTTTATGAACTGGCCTTGCGAAAGCGCTAACAGATGCCGATGCTACGCGAACAAAAGTTAGAGGTGTCGCCGACGGGTTAGTAGCCGCTTTGTAGATATATACCCCCCGTGAAAATCTATGCAAGCTAGTGGTGGCGCTGTGGTGTAATGGATATGATGTTTGCTTTCAGTGCGTGTGGTCGAGAGTTCGATTCCTGTGTCGTGCGTGCTTGTATGCATTTGTCATGTTTGTGCATGAATACATCAATGTCCATTTTCTAATATGTCCTAGCGATGAATAGTTGCAAGAAATGTGTTTAAAACGCTAGTATAGTGCCTGAAATACCTTTTTTTTTTTCTCGCCCTCTCTCGGGCCGCGTATTAAGGGGCGTTTTAAAAGCTCTCAAAAGAAGCAGAAAAACTCCCAATGAACTCCGTTCAAGCCCCCGAAATGAGTTAAATAAAAACACCAAAGTTACCTCCTAAAGACTCTGCTCGTTAAGCCTTCTGCACCGCAAATCGACTGTGTATCTCGAAAACGGAGCTGTTTTATCGCCAGTATACGCTTAGCGAAGCCTCATTAGTCAAATCTAAATCAAATACCAGCATTATTTGGGAATGAATGAGTTTAATAATGCAGGCCCACGGCTAGAAAGATTCGAAGTGGACGGCTGTCGCTTCAACAGGCACCGCCATCTTGCCCTGCGTACCCCCCATAAAACCTCCTTTGGTAGGGGGGTTTTGCGTAGTACCTTTAGGATGGAAGTTAAGAGCCGGGCCCAAAACTCCCAAAAAGGCTCAAACCCGTTTGCTGTGTTACAACAAGACGCAGGACGAGAAAGGAAAGAAAAAAATGACATCCGTAAGAAGCTGGGAGGGGGGTGAAGGGGGAGAGAGAAATGAACTCAAACGAGCGTCGTCACTTCCGCGGAACTTCTACTCTTGGCGGAGAACAAGAGCATGAAAGGCCAAAACGAGAACAAGAAACCAACGAAATGACAGCAGCCCAGTCGAGCAAGAAGTGTGTTTCTGTTGAAGAGGGGTGCGTAGCAGGCATCTACTCGGTGCCCGCCGGCCAGCACCGTAATCGCGCGAGGAGGGCTACTGCAGTGCTCAGTTCGTGTGGACCGTCCGCCGCCTATACTGTATGGTGCCGAGTTCTGCAGACATAAACTGCGTTCATTTATCTGAAACGTGGCCTGCCTCTGCAAGGAGAAGAATTCTCGGAAGCCTGCACAATGCGCTGTTTCTTTTGTCTCTCGTTGATTTGACCTAAAAGGAAAAAAAACAGATGGCACGAAGGTGCGGAAGCGTAAGAAAGAAAATAGATGAAACAAACAAAAAAGTACCCTATTTATCAATTACAAAAGTAAAGAAGGCTACAGAGGAATGTAATAGCTGGCAGACCTCCTCCCCGATGGACATATCTGTTTGCGAAGAAAACAGCAGTTGAACTGACGGCAGAAAGGAAGCGTACACAAAATGAAGAGAAGGGGAAAGAGACAGGGAACGAATCAACTCGCCATTGTGAACGACCATAACGAGCGACGTCCGAAAGAGTGCCGCCAAGAAGAGGCTTCGAGAGGGAGCGAAAGATGCCGAAATAGCTGAGGAGGAGGGGAGACTTCAGGAACGATGGTGCCAGCGCGGACACGGAGGCACACAAAATAATAAACATGCCACGAAAAACAATCGAAAAGACAAAACGAAGTACGATCCAGAAAAGTAACAATTACAGGAACAAGTTGCAGCACGGGGTGCGGAGCTGACAGCGGCGAGCGAGAAAGAGAGAGCGAGAGCGAAGGCTTTGCCTCGAAGCGGCCCAGCAGCAAAGTGGAGCTACAGACGCGGGAGAACGCCGGCCGGGTGCGCTTTGATGAGTGTCCGACGCCTTTTTCCTAAGCCGCGGGGCGATGCTGCCCGCTGCAATGTGGCGGCGGCTCGACCGGCATCTCCTTCCTCCGTAGTACCACTCCCGCGTCTCGAGCCAAAGGGAACGTACGGCCCGGCCGCCTTCTCCCGCAGCTCGTCTGGGGCCAGGCGGTCGTCGTATATAGCTCGAAACACAGCATGCCTTGTTGTTCCTTTCATACTTTTATATTACGATGAAGGGAGTGGCCATAGCGCTCGCGCTATGTACAATGCTTCCTCGGCTGCGCGCAGTTGCAGCGGGTCCCTCCGGCGCACCTCGGTCTCTCGCAAGCGTTACGTACAACGGGGAGTGTTGCCTCTGTAGAATTATGGCGTAGCAAATTTTCGCGGCAGTGGCAGGTGGCTGGTTGGCTGCCGAGACGAGAGAGAGGTTCGTTGGACGGAGTGGTTTCGAACGAGAAAACACAGAAAGAAGTTGTTACGGCACTCCTTGTTCTGTGCGAATTCAGTGCTCCAGTGGCATCGAGTTCGTGTAGTAACTTGAACGCCTTGGAGAAAAACTCGGTTGTTTGATAGAAAGGGAAGTAAGCGACGGAACTACTCGCAGCACTCGGTGGCAATGTTACCGAGTAGTGAAGGCGAGTGTGATCGTGCTAAAGGCGGCAGTCTGCTCGAGCGAGCTAGACGAATGCGTTAGCCGCGAGAAAGTTGCTACACCGCCCCATGCTCCACTATACTAAACAGTAAACCATCAGCACCGCTATGGCACCGCGCTATAGGCCTAATACCATGCTGCTCCCGGGCTAGGCGTGCCAGGTTTCTTCTGTTCCTTGCATTACGAATGTAATGAGAAGACCACCGAGGAACCTCCTCCCTGGTTGGGAGGGTCATCGTACGCGCGTTCAGTCTTGATTTATTTGTTGTTAGCGCAACATTTATCTCGGAGCTTTGCGAAAGAGGTTGCAGTGCTTTCGAGCTTGCGAGGCTGTAACGTAGTACAGTACCGTACAGGAAATGCAGCGCAAGTAGCTGTTGGTCTCATGGCCAAGCGCGCGTTGCAGAACTCCTCATTACGAAAGTGCCCGACGAGGATATATGGCCCTCAAAGGATCGCGCAATGCACAATGTAGTAATGCTTCTGCTTCAGGCACAAACAATTCGCGAATTCTCAGAAGTGGTGCTTTCTCGTTGCTTGCCTCAATTTCCGCCTTACAGGGGTGTTTGTTTGCGCTCACCAAGCATAGTTTCTCCTTTATGTTATATGTGTTACGCTACGCTTGCAAAGGAGGCGGAGTGGGGTGAAATGCGTAGGCTTTTGATAACATCTGCATCTTGTGATCTCTTTGGTTTTTATGAAGCTTGAAAGGTGGCCTGTGACTCGACTCCCAAGCCTATATACTGAACCTAATACTCCCAGCTGTACTTGCCTTTATGACGATTCTAATCAACTTTGGCATTGAGCTTCAAGCAAAAATGGTTTGCCCCCTTTAGTGCTTCCTATTGCTTTTGGGGGCTACAATGTGGCAAAATTACTCTGGCAAGAAAGCTACTATTCGAGACTAAGTTATGTGCAAGCGCACGGAGCTTGAAGTAATTTACTTATTTATTTACAACTTACGAGTAGCCTGACGGCCAAAGAAGGCAAAATTGCGATCTTTGTTCCATGTTTGTGCTGATTTAAAATTGCATTTATAGTTGAATAATAGAAAATCCTATTCATAATATAGCTACTGTTCTATGTGGCTACAAATTCGGCGCTGGGGTTGAAATGACATGGGTGCCTCATCTACTTTAAGCTGGAGTTCTGGCTCCTTTTCAAATTTGCCCAGCGGCAACCAATATGACCAACACTGTAAAGTCATATGGGGCAGGTGGTTTTTATTGGTGTAAATGTTTCTAAGTAAGAGCAAGAACAGCTTCCAAAAATGAGGAAAGGCTTCAGGCGATACACTTTTTTAATACTCCTTTTTTTTAACTAATGACCAAGCAGAAAGCTGTAGCCGTTGCCAGAGAATAGCGACATCTCCTCCGCTTTTTTTTCTTTATGTAAAGAAAATCAATCACTTAGGAATGCGTACCCTGTACCATCTCCGCCTTCTCTTACAGTCCCTCGTTACTTTGGTGCCTTCGATTTCTCTAAAAAATACTTTGGAAGCTGTATACTTCACAATATACTTCGGCAACAATACAGGCTTCGCAAGATGCCCCGTCCTTATAGCTAAAGTGTCAGTACAGCTCAACCGCTCTTTTTTTTTTTTTTTTTTTTTTTTTTTTTTTTTTTTGAATATCCGAAAAGCGAAGCTGATGGCTGTGATGCCGTACGCACACCCCTACCACACATACAGCGCAACTCGCTTCGCATTTTTTATGCGAGAGTCGAGAACAAAGCCACGGATATTCAATAATGTAAAAAAGTCGCATAAGGAAAAACGCAAAAATAATTGATAATTGCTGCACGTCCGTGTATGGAACGGGCCGTAAAGGAGTGTCGAGGCTTTTACCAAGTAAGGTCCGTTGTCTATGGAGCAAGAAAAAGTGAGGAAACAATAATTTCATCATCCGGACGTGATTTGTCTACACCGGTTACACCGAGCAAACGACTAGACATGTCGGGCTCATACCCAAATCAGCATTTATCTTCTTGTCGTAATTTGCACATTCGATGCTGCAGAATAAATGTTTCGACAAATGGCTGTATATTAACTCTCATTAAACGTCGTTAAACCGGGATACCTTACTAAATAATCGAATGAACAAATAGTATGAGCATAATTGGGCTTCTGTAAACACAAAAACGGAAGACATTGGAGCGTCTCCATTTATTTCGGAGTACAAAAAAAGAAAGAAAAAAAAAAGAAAGAAAAAAAAAGAAAGAGATGGCGTCTTGGCTGTTGCACGTCGCCTCCGTTGCCAGGGGGGCAACAGGCAGAGCCCCAAGCCAGGTCTTCACCACGTCGCAGGAGTGGCGAAAGATAAACGGCAGAGACTCTCCGGGCGAGGGGAGTGAGCTAAAGCCACTGAAAGCGGCAGGCCTGAACGAAAGAGCCATCAGCGACGGTCAGATTGCTCTCGCTGCTTCTGTGATCCGGACGCCGCTTCCCTCAGAGTACAGCGAGCGAAGAAGCGCTGGGCTCAACGCAAGGAGCTCCTCGGAGCGGAAGACAGCCAATGCCTCTTGTCCCGACGTCGACATGTAATTTGCGCGCGCACACGGATGTGTTTGTAGGCACACATACAGCTGCGTGCAGTACTGAATGGAGACGTTCGTATAGTTCGCTGGTTTTGCTTGCTTTGTACGTACTTTATTGCACACAAATGGGAGAATGTATGGAAGAAGGCGCTACATCGTAAGTGTTATTTATTTATTTATTTATTTATTTATTTATTTATTTATTTATTTATTTATTTATTTATTTATTTATTTATTTATTTACCTTGTACAAGTACTTGCGCCGCTGCAAGCGCGGCTATGAAGGGGGGACAAAGCGGAAGAATATGCAATATTGAGCTAATTACAGAACAAAACATAAGACAAATAAGGAATACGAACGATACAATGGTCACCATGGTAACAGCTGAAAATCAGTATGAGACTAGTTTCGTACGTTTTATCGCAAAATAATTTCTGACGCGCGTAAAGCTTGTTCCCCTGTCAGCTATTTGAGCTGAAAATGGTCCGCCACGGTGGTGTAGCGGTTACGGTACTCGGCTGCTGACCCGAAGGTCGCGGGTTCGATCACGGCCGCGGCGGTCGCATTTCGATGGAAGTGATATGCTAGAGGCCCGTGTACTGTGCGATGTCGGTGCACGTTAAAGAAGACCAGATGGTAGAAATTTCCAGAGTCGCACCACTGCCGCTGACTAGACGACTGACAAGGAGACCAAAGTAATGTTGTCATGGAATGAAATCCTTGCTACAGCGGCCCTATAACAAGGACAATGACGAGCAGTAGCTGTACAAGCGCTACGCTTGCAAAATTAATCGAGCACCATTAAAAGAATCGAACTGAATCGAACTCACCTAACCCCCCTCACATCCGCATCTCCGGTTTGTGCCTGCTGTGCATTGTCAAAATACTTAAGACCAACATAAAGAATATCAATAAAGAAAGAGTAAATCATTCGACGGACACACATAAAAGGAAGCTCAGCGACAGCGGAGTGCTTGGGGTATACCATATCAACGCCCACAGCAACTGTTTTTCTCGTTCCCGAGATTTTGTGGAAGCCCACGTGCTCTCCTCCCCGTGAAAGCCACGCTATCAGCTTGCACTGTCACCAGAGCCGTCCTCCTCACTGAATAGGCCAGGTGAAAAGCAACACCGCCTTCATTCAGCGCGTTGTTTTGGTAGGAAAAATAATACCGTCGGCCATTTTGAGAAGCACCCGTTGTTGGATTACCTTTTGACGAACGAGGTTCTTCTAGTCATATACGCCTTCCAGGTAGCTCTTCATGCTTCGAGCTCGCCTCGTGGCTTTGTTACGAAACCTTAGTTTCTTGGTTACGGAAGCGATGGATAGTGTTTTCACCATCAAAACTTGTTTACGGTCGTCATGTTTCAAAAAGTTCAGATAGAAGAGTAGAAGTGGCGCTATTTCAAGAGAGCCAGGTACTATCCGACTTTCTCGGAAAAATTGTGGTCAGACGCACGGCATCCCATAGGCTACACTGAGGATTGTGTTCACCTGCAAACAGCGAACACACACGAAGACACAAAGAACTGACGAGACGAGGTGAGCGCTAACTGTCAGTTGATTTTTTTTATCTATGAGTAACAACTCACCCAGTAACAAGTTCCGTAAGTAGAAAGATTGCGTCAACATCATAGGCACACGAAAATTAATGCTGACCCATCGGCATGTGTCTCTCATCCGAAAGGTCAGCAAGCTGTATAAAAACACAGCGCTTCAAGACAAAAAGTGAGCTCAACTGGACTGAAAGGCAGCAACCTGCCGATAGGAGTTGAAACTTCTATTGTCGTATGAAAACCTTCACGTTCACGCGCACAAAGCATGCTTTTCGTGAGATTCGCCTGATTCGAGAAAGGTAAACACGTCGAAGCTACCGAAAGCGAGAGCTCGATGTCCATACCCGGTAGATGGGCGACTATCACTCAAAATGTGATGTTATTGACAAAGCACTCAAGCAGGGAAGGGAGGGAGCCGTCTGTCAAAAAAAGCAAGAAAAGGAAACAGTTCGATAAGGCACGCAACGGCGGACGGAACGGACCGAGTAAGCAGTGGACGAAACTCAGTCATGCGACACGGAATAAAAGAATATATATAATCGCACACATTTCACGTATACAAGCAATTTTTTGGGAAAAATTGGATTCCTGGTATAGTCGATCAGCAAACAAGGGAGAGTAAATAAAACGAAAATAATTTTTTTTTGTGTAATATATCAGCACTTAGTGCATACCTTTGCTACTGTGTTGCTCTTCGATTCGTCTCCGTGTGGACTGAAGCCGAACGGAGACATTCTGGGTTGTGCGATGGGACAATACTGCATATTCAATGGATTTACATAACAGACACCGAAGGCGATTGAGAGTATGAAGCAAAAGATAATGCGCAATGCCCGGAGAACTATGCTGCTTGAACAAGTCACCTCTAAAGAGCGAAAAGAACGAAGAAGAAGGCTGAGAGCGTAAATTCAAAGAACACCAGATCATATATTTTTATTTTTCACATACCGATTCCAATTAATGATTATAAATGACAAATGTTACTTCAAAAAACTTCACGAACATGAAGATATTACTTTCAGTTGTTGTCATTCCGAATAATTTATAAGAATAGAAGCACCGATTAAAATGAAACACAGAGGAGGAATTAGCGCAGTAGCGTTAGCTCAGTGGTCTACCTGAGCGTCTTGCTAAACGTATCAGGACTTTTCGAGCTTTGCTTCTTTCAAGCAGATTACGAGTGCTACGTTCAGCCACTCAATGAATGAAAAGCTGGAACAAACATTTCTAGTGAGAAACTGTGATTCACGCCAAATCAGCAAGTGACAACCTTGAAGTGCCGGTTGCTGAAACGTAACGTACTTTCACTAATAACGAACGATAGAGTACGCAGGTCAACACGCTTGTCCAGGACGCCGGAGTGTTACGCTCAGGGGCAGCATGGGCGACATCTACAGATAGCACTTGGTATGATACAGGCCTCATCTGAGCATGTGCGGCCCCCCAATGACGCACTTACCTTGCATTTTCTCGCCTTGTACACTAACCTTCAGCACATCTACGGACCTCACATGCACGCTCACAAAACGTATAATAGTAGCTTGGTATGTTGTTACCACTGCTGCTACCTTCGGTATTATCTGAAACAAAAAGAACACGAAACAACATCCAAGGACGACAAATCCCTTGCTTGATGTCTTTAAATGAAAAGGACGAAAACGGAGGCCAGCATTGTGGAAAGGATGCTGTCACCGGCGGGCACCACCAAGATTGAGCCAAGTTGAATTTCTTGTAAAAATGAAGCTTCTTCTTCTTATTTTTCTTCTTTTTCTCTTCTTCACGTGTATTTCGCGCTACTTTCTCTTTCAAAGCGGCATAGACAAGAGAAAGACATATACGCAAGAGACAGATGCAAGGAAAGGCAGGGAGATTAACCAGACGCACTTACGGTTGGATACCCTGCAAAGAGATAAAAGGGCGAAAAGAGAGAAAACAGGAGAGAGATTGACAGAATCACACACGCACTTGTGGGAGCACATCAAGTCTACAGGCGGTGGCACAAAGCTGTTGACAGTACGTCAGCACGTCAGTAACGATTTCGTTGCCTTCTGCGCCCTCGAGGCACATGTCCATGGTCCTAATTATGTAAGAGAATGTGAACATATGTAGGCTGCGCGCCAACTGCACCAAGTGAATGTCGTCACCGAGGCACACGCTACCGTCGTTAGCGGTAACATATTGCCTAGGCGTAGGGAATAGATACTTAATCCAGCCTAGAAGATTAGTGAAGGAATTAAGGTGACTTAGTTATAATGGAACAATTTATGACTTGCACTGTGTATTGCTTACGGGAAGCTATAAGTGCAGTTGGCTGTGGCTTGATGACTCGTGGCGTATGCTATCATGTGACAAGTATACGCTTAATGTTTCGCGAAAATTTTACGAAGATCCAAGAAAAAATGAATTAGAACGATGAGCAGGAAGAAAAATGATGAATTATTGTTAATTCAACACCACGGATATCACCAGATATCCGTAAAAATGTTCGTTACGGATATTTCAGACTAAGTTCACCTCGTAAGGGAACCGTATCTCATAGATGCTGTGGCCAGTAAATAAAATTAAAGCAAGACTAGATGGGTCTGCTGTGGGAAAAGGCTCAATGCTTGCTCAAAATAACGCTTAAGAGATACTTAAGGACCCACAATTGTGAGCTCAATGTTTTTCCCTCGCATAAACGGGGACATCATTGCTGCAGCAAACTACAATAATCTTTAATGTGCTATTGATGCAGTGTCGCGGGGAATTGCTCACTTCACAGGCGCACCTACTTCTCGGATAAAGTACGCACATAATGTATTGAGTTACACAATGAATTAGCGTGAGAAATTCTCTGCTTGATCTGAAGCACTCAAAATGATCTACTCCGAATACTGTTCAATACGATAATTAATGGCGTGGTTCAGTCCTTTGGACATCACCGTTGAGCATGTGGGCATGCTAATGAAAAGAGATAGTTTTCGCCAAACTGATAAGCAGCTTACTATATCATTTTATATTTCTAATAAAAATTTCACTTGTTTAGTTGAGCATATTCCCGTGCTTTGATTATGCTGTCTTAGGAAGGTTTGGATTACGGATGCCTCTATTCTCATATTCTCAGCTGGCTTGAGCAAAAGTTGGACTCTTGCTTCTGAACAAGTAACTTAATTATGAAATCATGTTGACGCTGCGTTTGAATCGTCATAAGGATCATTGAGAGAGAGAGAGAGTGGAACTTTATTCAAGGGAAAAAGGGAAAGGGGGTATTGGAGCTTTTATGGCTGGGGCCCCACGCCCAGGGCCCCATTGGCCTTAGCCGCCTGCCGGACTTGATCTAAGAGTGCGAGCTGCGCTCCCGGGTCCGAGCTGAGGAGTGGTGCCTCCCACTGCTCCGTACTAGGTGTTAGAGGGTTGGCCGAGAAAATTGGCTAAGTCGCTTGGTTTACGATTGCACCCCCCACGAGACGTGTTAGAAAGTCGGCCTACCACCACACCACGGGCACACGGCTGGGTAAAGCGTTGGATATATCGCATGTAATTTCTGTAGATGCGGGTAATACTACCGTCTGAATTTTATTATGTAGTACTGGTCACCACTGGTCATTATAGTACTGGTCACCATAGTAGTGGTCCACTACGTCGGCGAGATCGCAAAGACGCTGCGCAGTACCAAACATATATCTGTGCGTACATTGTATTGCCAACTAGGGTACGACGCTGTGGCTTTTGACCATCTCGGAGTGGCTCATTCTTTACCAATGAAAACGATGGTTGAGACACTGTTGTCCATGAGCAAAGTGAAAATGTTGTTCGCGATTCCTTTGAGTACGTGGCCCACCTTGTCCAACTGGGCTGTTTGGTCGTCCACGTTCCGGCAAAGCGTGAACACGTCCAGCATGTATGTGAGTCATACGATTCAGTATAAACTACTGCATACGGCTTTCGGGCTCTTTTCGCTCAGCCATTTTGGCGACCTAACCGTTACCCTCAAAGAGGTCGCGAAGCATCTTCTTGAAAGTATCCCACTTAGAGAGCTCCGTTTCATGAATATGGAACCAGAAATGCGGTGTCCCGCCTATAGACTATTTTACCTAAGACATATGGGCGCCGCCATCTTGGGCTGTTAAGGAGATGTTTTCTTGTTTTTGTATATTGCGACGTGAATTAATAAGGCCATGAAACATCATGTGCACCAATTCAACCATTTTCATGGGTATGCGTCTACCGTAACACTGTTCGTTTAGTTGTTAAAGATGGAAAACATAAAGGTTAACAGCCCAGCATGGCGGCACTGAAACCCCTCCGTAAAATAGTCTATATAGAGTCAGCAATGCGACGAAAGGGGCCAAGTGGTTCATGTTTTCTTGGCGATGCGATTACGGTAGGGGGACGCTACGAAGAACAGACTACAGAGTACACAGGACACAGTTTAACACAATGATCGCAAACTTCCACTGGTTTTATTATTCATGCGTAGTCGATAAAAATACGCACAGGTATAATTGTCAACAGATTTCCCACCCCGGGAATTCAGCTACTCACTGTAATCAATGCACATGCGTACCCCAGTTCGAATGAACAGCAATTATGAAGCGGATAAGAAACGGCAGGGAGAGAATAGCTTACGAAGTTGCTGTCATGGCATCTATGGGCGCCGAAACATGCGTCAGTGAACCATCCCCCCCCCCCCTTCCAAAAAAAAAAAAAGAGCTATCTCCTGCTAAAATCGATCTTGTGATGAATGCCACATAGGCGGGGTCAAGTGTACTATCTCTTTCCACGTGCTTTTGTAAACTTTTATTTTTATCGACTACGCATCGAATAATAAAACCAGTTGAAGTTTGCGCTCGTTCTCTTAAACTGTGTCCTGTGTTCTTTGTAGTCTGTCATTCGTAGCGTCTCCCTACCTTAAGCGCATCGTCAAGCAAGCGCCTATACAGAATATTACAATGGCGAGCAGACAGCAAGTTCCATTCCATTACCCTGGTTAGCACACACGCACATTCTGAGCCCGTCGCCGACGTCAAGGCCATCTTGGGAGGAGGATATCCCAGGATCACCAAGATTAGAATGCATATGAAGTACTTTGTAGTTGTTGGCGCCACACGTGTAGATTACAGGCGGCGTTTGGTCATCGGGAGCCCTGGACGAAAGCTGCATAGGTGCGACCACTCGGAAGCTCTGTGGCGAGGACAATGGAGCGCTTCCCCTCCATTATAGTGTTACGCGAATGAAGGGTTATTTGCAGAGGGGATTATTAACAAGCATGTTTAGAGTAGCGGTTGTAGCCCACTCCAGTTCAGCTCACGGCCCAAGCAAAGTTAGTTTTTTTAACAGCGAAGCTGTTCTAGCTCGACGTAAAATGTGTGACCATGCCCGAAAACTATCATCATGAACGGGTATGTACCACAGAATTTGGTTAAATGCCACTACTCACCGCTACGGCGTGGCCTGTAATAACCCTAATGAGTGTGAGAACGAGTACAGAGAGATAGAGAAAGAAAAAGAAACGAACAGAAAAACGGAAAGAAAGATTCATGAGGCGAAATTCGCACCCGCGTACCCTCGATCCGTACGCGAGCGTCCCAACTACTCGGTTATCCAGGCACGCTAGCAGAGCATAATATAGACTTGTATAGTATAGTGTAGTGAGGGGGGTGGGTAAGTGAAGTAAGCGCAAGGAGAGATGTGATGGTGAGGAGGAGGGGAGAGAGTAAAGCAGAGCATATGCAGAACGAGAAAGAGAGAAAAATGGAGAAATGGAGAAATAGAAAAAGAGAGAAATGGAGAACATCAACGAAAGAGAGAAAAAGAAGTAGACAAAGAGAAAAAAAGATAGAAAGAGGAAGCAAGCATCGCGCCGTCTAGCGACCAGTCTATTGTCTAGCGTTTAGTGACCACCTGGCCGAGCCATGCATGCGCTGTAGCTAAAGCCACGCCCACCGACGGAGACATCGCGCGCAACCTTCGCTCTGTAGTGCATAGCCTGGCTGCGCCCGATCGTGCCCAGAGAGTCATGGGGCGTCCTAAGAAAGTCCGTACTCCCGAGGAGGAAGCCGCGCATTTCGAAGCCAGATGTGTCGGTCGACGGGGAGTACGAGCGGCGACGGGCACCTGCTTGGATGTGCCAAGCTTTGCGTGACTTAGTGCAAATTGCCCTCATTCTGTCTCTTTCGTCGGCTGCCCGTGCACTTCATTCAAACGACCATGATATCATAGGCACGAATCAACACTACTCCCTGTTAAGATATCTGCTCTCGTGTTTGTGATTGCTAATGTACAAAAAAGCTGAAACTGTTTATATGAAGGTACGCTTCCCTACCGGGGTATAACCGATTAACATAAAATGGGCATCAACTATACTTTTATTTCGCCTACTATAATGCATTTCCCTTTAGGTATGTCATAGCAAACTTCAGTCGAATACTACGAGCAGTGCAACCTACGCTTTCCTGGGCCACATTATCTGTGGGCTTCATTATGCTGTCGCGAAGGAAATTATAGTTGCGCAGGAAGCTCAACACGGAAAACCTGCGCACACACGTGCATGCGATTGTACGCCACCGCCGATAATCAATCGCTCGCCCCCTCGATTCTCCCTGCCGTTGTACCTTCACTTTTCCTTCCGAAGATGCGCGTGGTCATTAGGGAGAAAACTCTTTCCCTCTTCTGTTCGATCACGATCGATTTACAAGCGCTCAAAATTACGTACGTAAGCGAAGTTCCGACCGCGAATTCCCATCTTTACCAGCAACTACCAAGTTTCCGCACGAGCGCGGCACGCAAATGTATACACGGACTACTATATGTTGAGACAGGAAAATCAACAGTGCTTTATGTTTTAACCCCGTCCCTTAGTCACTTCCGTGGGTCTTCCGCGCTGCCGTTATAGTGGTCCCGCGTGTGTGCACCAATGAATGTATACTCGTCTGTATGGCAACGCCCTGCACAACACGAAACACGCGCTTAACGTCGCGTGCCTCGACGTCGTAAACTCGGCAACCAAGCTGCTATCGGCCACTGTGCATCATTGGGCGAATAAACAAACGACTAAATCGAGCAAAAAGACATACGCGATGTGTCATAGAGAGAGCGAAGTAACACAAGTTGGATAAGAAGAAGAAATTTAATCGGTTAAGGCTTAATGGCACGACAGAAAAATGCAAGTGCATGAAGGACAGGACACGTTCCCATTTGTCCTGTCCTTTATGTGTATATACTTCTTGCCGTGCCCTTCTTAACTCTGAACGATGCAACAAATGGGCCAGGAGCGTGGTTTAGTAAAGCTGGTCGGAGACACTGTATATGCCCATTGGAAGCATGCATGCAGTGATCATTCCAGAGCCCACTCGAAACCTCCTTGAGAAACTACGGCTGCGCTAGTGTTCGTGACATCACTAAAAAGGAGAGAAATAAACAGATCGGTATACGCAATCTGCAAGCAAAATAGGGCGCCTTTTATTTTTCGCGGCTTTTGAAATGCTAGGGCGCAGGATGACCACTCGCGAGAATCTCTCCTGAGCATTTGCACTAAGGCGTTGAAAGTGCACACTTCATGGACATTCAGTAGTTCTGTAAAATCTGTATACTCCATGTACGGGTTTGTGACTTCACTACATCTATTCCGGTCACCAGCTCCCGAAAGTGCTGCTACAGAATAGTCCGACGCTTTCGTCATCTCCCAAGTGCTCCAACTTCGCACTGTCGTGTCGACTAGGGGCAGAATCTCTCCTGAGCATTTGCACTAAAGCGCTGAAAGTGCGCACTTGATGGACATTCGGTTGTTCTGTAAAATCTGTGCACTTCATGTACGGGATTGTGACTACATTCCATCAGTTCCGGTCACCAGCTCCCAAAAGGGCTGCCATAAAATAGTCCGACGCTTTCGTCATCTCCCAAGTGCTCCGATTTCTCACGGTCAGGTCGACTAGGGGCGAACGGCGTGCGCTTGTGCGGTGGCGTACCCTGGCGGCCGAAGCCGAACCGTTCCAGCGCCACCGCGCGAGAGAGCGAAAGAGGCAGGGCTGCGAGGGCGGAAGGGAAAGCCGGTCGAAGGCGCGCTTTTCCGGGTATGGCTTCGCTTCCACTTGTTGACGGGAGGCCGCCGGAGCGATATGTGGTCCTTCCTGAATCAAGCCGCTTCAGCCTCGCCGCTTCGACGACGCTCATCGGCACCCAAGCGGTGACGCCTCAGCTACACCAAACTTTCTCGCCGCTCCAAACTGCTCTCCATTCATACTAATAAGATAAACGCAACGGTACGCAGCTCGCCTAACACATTTTCTCGCCGCTCTGTGTGTGCGTGGGAATCTATATTATTTTTGAGAGTTTCGCTTTCGGATTCTCGCCGCGCCACGAGGAAACAGTGCATGCATGGTCAACGTTCTCAAATGTGTGTGCGGATCGCGGATCAAAACGCTTTTTTCTTTCTTTTGGCGCATGGGGGTGCTAGTTACTGCGTGTGAGCGTTTATTTATTTTTATTTATCGTGCTCCCGTACAACGCGCCGGATACCACTGAAATGAGTGATACGACATACCACTGCCTCGCCTGGACTCTGGGCTCCGCGCTTTGCGTCCTTCTGCTGCGCGGACCTCGGCCCGGGATAGCGTACAAAGGTGAGCGTAGCGTTCTCTGTCCCCTTGTCAAGTTGTCACGGCTTTCATAGCGACCGCTTTCGTAAGCTTCTACTGAGACCAATAGGTCATGACATTTTTGTTTGCTTCAGGAGGCACTGAACTATATATTCATCCGAGGAATAAAGCGGTGAGACCATCTGAATTAAAGACTAAGCTGGCGAGGATTATATTTTCACAGAATTCTTACGCTCCCGACCACCTTTTTTTTTTTTTTGTATACTGCGACTTCGTCCTACCTGTCAGGGACATGGTGATTGCAACGGAAAAAGTACATATGTATGGTGTTTACTTCGACCAATACAACATATATGTAAATATATATCTTGCAACGTTACAGGCTGAGGCGGGAAAATTTTACGCATCGATTAAACGTCCTTTTGTGTAAGTAAAAGATTGCCGGGGTCAGTATCCACTTTAAGAAAAAATAAAGAATCAAAAGAGGGTCACGGCGCCCTGACTGTCTTCGGGTATCTGTTTGATCCCTTTTGGAAGGCAGGAGCAGAAAAATAGAGTTTACATTTCTGCAAGAGTCACTTGACTATCGTGAAGCGCGTTTCGATTGGCTTCCGTGGACGAAGACGCCGCCGTATACGTCTTACCACGTGGCTGGCGTTCGGCGCCGTTCGTATGCATTGTGTGCCCCGGCGCGCGGATCGCCGTCGGCGCGACGGTGGCCGGCAGCGACGGCACCTCCTCGCTCAGTCTCCTCTGTCTCTTGGTGTGCGTTGTGCGTCTTGCAGTTTTGTATTCGAAAAAGCGCGCGCATCTTCGGTTGCGATCACGCCACACTGTACGCGGAGGCGCCGTGCTTGAAAAGATGCTTGGTGGGCGCCATATTCATGGAGCTGGAGACACGGACAACGTGCGCTTGTTAACAGTGAGTTTACTGCTTTCGTAGGGCACTAATTATACAGCTCTAGCTGGGCGTCTGCAGCAGCTCTGTGGAGGTAGGCTGCCAAACATTTACAATGGCAGCCTGCGTGTGCGGGGCTGTTGTGGATACCTAACTTAAACTGCCTATTAACGAGTTGAGACTGTTATGCGCGTTGTTGTACAAGCTCCCGCAATATGAGCGATGCAATCACTTATCAAAGGCGATTGTTTGCTGATCGAAGACTGTGTCTGCACTGCTGAAGGTACACGACGCCGTTTTAAGATGCGCTTTCGTGCTGAGATCGATATTGATTGTGCAGTGCTACCGCACGTGGAAACGTAAAAAAAGAAAGTCTGTGTGCAGAACACTTAGACGCACTAAACATGATGGTTTTTGTTGATTCAAAGGCGGTAGTTTGAGGTGCACATATCGTACGATGCTTCCAGCACGTACGCGGCAGTATGTTAAATTGGACTGGCCTCCCCGGGAAGGGGAAAAGCTCTTAGGCTACAATATCGATGGCGTGCGTTATTGCCGCCGCCACCGTGCACTCTTTTCTCCTCGTTTCCGTTGGTTGTTTTCGTGGTTTGCGTACATGTGCGATGACGTTCGGCGTTATAACAAAATCGAGTGAGTGTACGTCCACTGTGGGAGCTATGTGCGGTAATTCTAGGATTTCTAGCATATGACATGTTCGGTCTCAACGTAGACGGCGTCCGCGCGCGCTGGGTGTCATTCGAGCACTCGCCCTCGCATGCGTTTACCGGAGTCTTTAAGGGTGGGTTGTGTTTCTAAAACACCCGGTCAATAACCACTCACGGCGTTCCCCTGACTGCCAGAAGATGCGCTTTTTGTGTCGGAATATGCCGGCGCACAGGCAGGCTTATTCCGGGAGTACATTTTGAAGATATTTCCCTGAAAAGAAGTGCTTTCATTCGTGCGTACACAGCAAACGGGTTTGAGCCTTTTTGGGAGTTTTGGGCCCGGCTCTTAACTTGCATCCTAAAGGTACTACGCAAAACCCCCTACCAAAGGAGGTTTTAGGGGGGTACGCAGGGCAAGATGGCGGTGCCTGTTGAAGCGACAGCCGTCCACTTCGAATCTTTCTAGCCGTCAGCCTGCATTATTAAACTCATTCACTCCCAAATAATGCTGGTATTTGATTTAGATTTGAGTAATGAGGCTTCGCTAAGCGTATACTGCCGATAAAACAGCTGTATTTTCGAGATAAACAGTCGATTTGCGGTGCAGAAGGCTTAACAAGGTTTGTTTACAAAGTAAACGGAGTCAAAAGAGGGAAAAGAGGGAGGTAACTTCGGTGTTTTTATTTAACTCATTTCTGGGGCTTGAACGGAGCGCATTGGAAGTCTTTCTGCTTCTTTTGAGAGCCTTTAACACCTCCCTTTATACGCGGCCCGAGAGAGCGCGAAAAAAAAAGTATTTCAGGAACTATACTAGCGTTTTAGAGGCATTTCTTGCAACTATTCATCACTGGAACATATTAGAAAATGGACATTAATATATTCATGCACATACATGACATAAGCATACAAGCACGCACGACACAGGAATCGAACTCGCGACCACACGCACTGAAAGCAAACATCATATCCATTACACCACAGCGCCACCACTAGCTTGCGTAGTTTTTCACGGGGCTATATATCTACAAAGCGGCTACTAACCCGTCGGCGACACCTCAAACTTTTGTTCTCGTAGCATCGGCATGTGTTCGCGCTTTCGCACGGCCAGTACATAAACTCAGGGTCGTCACGAAGGCCAAGGTAAACACCTTCAGCTTCGAACTATTCGGTTCGTCGTGTCGTGCCGCTAGAAAAATTGTAAACGTGTGCCCTCTTGAGTACTTCGACACTGTTTCACCAGCCCGAAATTCGTGGATACCAGCGTGACAAAAGGTATCCTCAGATGGCCGAACATATGTGCATTCCATGGGCGTATGATGTGGAGCTATTTTCGTTGTTCCTGCCGCGAGCTGCACGCGTCCCATGGCAGCGGCATGTTCTGAGCTGTACGAGACCGCCTGTGTTTCCATTGTTGGGGTCTGTGCCTCCCGCCGCACGGAAGCCCTCAGAGACGAGGACGAAACACTGAGCAACACATCTTTATCATTTCAAAACTCTGCCGCGACTGACTGTCAGCGGCCCCTAAGCGCGAGCCGAGAGCGTGCCTGTGTCAATCGTTCTCGTCATCCACCGGCGCGCTCACCGCTACGACTCCCATAGCATATAAAGGCTACTCACGCAGATGCCCACAAGCGTGCGCAGGGTGCCTGTTCAGGTGGGGGGGGAGGGGGCGAAGGCTCATCGCTGCGCCCACCCTCCCTATTAAGTCAATGCGCGGGGCAGACCCCCCCCCCCCTCCCTATGTGCACGCCTATGCAGATGCCCGAGTTACAAGGACATTGTAACGCGCCTACACTAAGTGCATTTATTGCGCGTACTCTCGCGAGCCAAACAAACGGAGGCGCAGCAGCGCCTTCAGAGTAGCTGAACGATAATCTACATCCACAATCAGCACTTGTTCGCAACTCGCACTTTCGCGGGGCACACAGTGATTCTCTAACTCAAATTCAGTATTTAGTCGCTTTCACACTCGGAGACTACCTACAATCTTACTACCTACAATCTTACTAATTAACCTTCATTGTTAAACATCGCACAAATGCATTAAAGCGAACGCTTAAGCATGCCCCAATGTCAAGTACAACCACCACAAATTAGCGGTGACAGGTCTCCCGTTAAATAAAAAAGTTAATGCACATGCACTTCACCCTTGTGAAAGTCTATGTGTATGTGGCACTCCTCTTGCACAGATAATGTAGCAAGAATAAAAAAATTGTAGTATTGCCGTCTTCTTCAACGAAGCAGCCGTGATAAGAATGATAAGAAAAACAGTGTTCGCAATATTTTATTGGAATCAAAACAGTAGCAGTTCTCATGTCAGTGTAAGCATATGTATATTTCCATCTTGCACAGAACCTACACCCAATACAAAACACTAAGAACGTATACAGTACAGCCCAAGCACTATATATAATTCACAACAGTAAAGCAACATGAAAGTAGTGTGGCAAATCGCATCATAATGCACACTGGCATGTGTACTTCACAGTGCTAGTATGTAAACACAATCCAGAGAAATGGGATCTACAAGGAACTTGGTGTCAGCCTGCACATGAAGGCAACTAAGTACAATAAGGCTAGCATTACTTTTAAGAAATATGCAACCATGCAGGGAGGCATGTTGTAGATTTTAATTGAATTAGTTTGCCCTATGGCATCAAAACATGTCAAACATCATCATACAGTCCTGTTTTCTGCAGAAAAGTCCAAAATAGACCTGTGGTGTTGATTTTAGATCCACTTACCACAATTTGTAAAGGCGTTCAGCCATGCCAGCAAAATGACAACATTGCATTCATATATGGCTGGACATACTTACTCACAAATATCTGAAAATGAACGCAGTTTTCTAGAAATATACTTGGGAATTTGTCGCCATTATCACACAACTGCAATATACCAATACTTCTATTATACATAATTACTACAGCTATGTTTACAATATTCCCATGCCAGCCACTGTCATCTGCAACTTAAAAAGTTCATCTTTAATTCCTCACTTCATGGCTTGCACATAATTACCACATTGAAAGTTAATACCACTACCATGGCTGCAAAGTCAACTTGGAATTAGGCAATCACATGCCTAAAATTAAAAATTTCCTACAAGTAGTGGCTGGTGGCTTGGCATATTGGATCCTAGGGCTTGCTATGCCATGTGGTTGAATAGAATTTGACCTCGAATCTATAGAGCCTGTAAAGCAGTCAGGAATTGAGTTCATAGTTAAAGTGTGAAAACAAAACAGCAACACACATACAAATAGAAATGAAGGGAACAGGACAACGCAGTACTAGCAACTGAAATTTAACATGTTCATACTCATTTTGTGAGTGCATGGTTCTTTATTTTTGTAATTTTTTTCGCACTAAGTGTGTATAGCTTTCTGTGGTTTGCATTACACTTCAGGTCCTCGTCAGTGTAGAGTGAGGCAGAGGGGAGTGTTCCCAAAATACAGTGTCTTGTACACAAACAAGTGGGTGAGCAAGTCTTGCAGCTTTGCCAGAAATGTCTTCCTGTAAATAATAGAAAAGAAGTCCATTAACTTTCCATATCCAGAAATATGAATGTCTTGGTAAAGACTAACACTTGACTATACTATTGCAGACCTTTAAACAGAACACAAAACAAATGCAATAGTGAGATGCTGCTAAGTAGTTTCTTGTGAACTTTTCACTTAAAGTACAGAGGGCAAAAAGTACACAACTGCAATGAAATGCGAAACAGCACCAGAAGTGTACTTTTGTCCTGTGTACCATCATTCAAGTACTTTTAGCTGTCAGTGAAGTTAGCATTGTAGTGTAAAGGGGTGCAAATTTTAGTATGATTAACCTTGGAGTTAAACGCATTTCAATAGAGGTGTAACTGCTTGAGGGCCACGTGCTTAGCTTTAGGTGCATGTTAAAGAGCCCCAGGCAGTCTAACTTTCCGAAGCCCTCCACTACGGCGTCTCTCATAATCGTATGGTGGTTTTGGGACGTTACGCACCAACAGTTATTGTCACTTACAACACATGGAACACTAGCTTCTTCATCAACCACAGCTGTTCTGTTTAGGACTGAAGATTGGGCGACTTGGTATTGATTCATGGCAAAATTAGACAGTGCACTTGTAATGACGACAATAGAAGACGTGGACAAAGTACCAGCCTGTTTACCTTGTCAGAAATTGTGTCAACAGTCAGAATACTGTGTGCTGATCATAAACACTATGGCAACAAAAAGTAAAATAAGTAAAACAAAATAACCAGAGGGAAGGAACAAGGCGATTCAACAACGAGGTTCAACAGATTCAACAGACTTATATCAATGTGATTAAATTAGCCTTGCACAAGTGACACATCTCCTAAATTCCATTAATATGCACATGTAACCTTGGCAAGTTCTAGTGCTGACATGTGACTAATAAAGTGATCATACCATAAAATGCATGTGCTTCAGCAAACACACTGTCTACACATCACATGTCTTACACATCATATGACCATCATAATGTGTCATTAACATGACTTATTCTTTCTAGCTAAATGTATACAAGCTCATGATGTCAATGTGCCTTCATATGCAATTTAACTTTTTTGTGTAGGAGACGGACAAAGTGCCCAATGCAAAATTGTCGTCAAAAAGTATTCTTACTTGCTCATAATCTGCGCATGAGAACAGAATAAATAGAAAACAAATCTGGCCTTAATGCACGTTTTACCACATGACAGCGTGACAACAGCTGTCTTTTTTTTTTTGCTTAAGTGTATACTCCCTGTAAGCACTGCTTCATTCATGCTTTATCGCAAGCAAGGAAATTATATGTCGTACAAACATTCAGTTTTAAGGCGCACTCGCTTGAATTGGCTGGCCACGCCAAGCGGTCAGCCAATTCGAAACACGTATCACACATCGTTGTTATGCGAGCTTAATGGCAATTCTTTTTTCGCTTTTCATTGCACTTTTGACGCGACGCAATGTGCAGAACAGCACCTACTGCTGCCCAAGCGACAAGGTCGCGCAAACTGAGGAAAAATAAGTATTACGTACCATTTGTGTTCCTGAATGTGCCGCGAACGCGGCGCGCCATCAGCTGCTGCTCGCTTGAGTCACCGGGCCATTGCCACACCATTGCACACGCAGTGCACGCTGCACTGTCGTCAAACCACACATTTCACGACGAGAACACAGTAAGGCTGCCGGCATGAAATGTGCACACATGATCGACGCATAGCAGGGTAGTTCAAAGGCGTCCTTCACAAAACCGACGTTGTCCCATGACCGCTTCGCTTCGCTATCACTCACGCACGCCGCTGGGGCCAGCCTGCGGTAGTAACCGCTGTCATTTCGGAACTTCTCGCGTTTCTCGAGACTCTTTTCTCACGTTTCTTTCTTTTTGCTTTCTTTTTCCCCTCCGCGCGCGCATGCGTGCGATGGTTGTTCCGCTCTTATCGCCGCCGTTCGAAGGTCAAAGGCGCTTCGTCCCTTTCAGAGCAGCCGCTTGAGGAGAGTCGCGTTTTTTCTTTCGTTTCTCATTTTTCTTTTTTTTTTCGCCGGATTTTTACAACACCGGATCTCATTCCGTGCGTTGAGGCACGCCGCCTGTGCCCAATTCGTCATACAAAGGGGGTATACTGAGTGTGCATGCGGTGCCGATAGGCCACATCGAGGGTGTACACGCTCCTACTTTTAGTTTAACTTCGATTTGATGGTAAAACAACATAAGCGAAGTCATTTTGTGGTCGAAATGCATCGTGAAACCGAGCCCAGCGGTAGTGTGCATTCCGTACAACAATGTGCATCAGTCGACGAGACGAAGCAATCGTTGATTCGCACGTTCATGAATTTATTAAGCACCTTGAGAAACACTTCTTTCGCCCGTGAAGTTGCATACATGCACGCCAGCACTGAAGGCACTATAGCTTCGGATAAAATAAAGGGAAGATATGCTCGAGAAAGTGAAATAGGAGTTTTCTGTCCTTGAACTCCATTTGACAAAATGGCGTCAGATCGTGAATTTACCTCCTTTCTTCCACCTTTTGTCCCCATAATTTCTCAAGGAAGTAAAATTGAGGACGCAGAACTTTATCACACCAATCTTAATACTCCCTAAGGGAGTACGGTCCCAAATGAAGGTAGTATTAAGCCCTTAAAACGCCCAATTCGGCTAGTTTGCGTTTACAGTGTAGCGTGGCTGTTCCTGTTGCAAAACGAGGTTTCCCGCCTTCTTTTGCGTGAAATTTTTTTTTCATGCAAAAGCGAAACGCTCGTGCCTTATGTGTGTAGAGTTATGGTGTGTTGAAGCGAGAGTTGTTTTAAACCAAAATAATCAGTCTGTGCGTGTTTGCTAATCCCAGGATCCACCATCCCTCCTCCTGCCTCTTCACTTCACGCTGACAGCCACGTACGGAGAAACTAAGGTGCCGCGGTGGTCTGTCGCTTCGCCACTCGTGATGGGAAAGTCATCAGCGCCGTTCGCCCTGTCAATGAGGCACTCGCTCCTACACTCCTTTTGGCTGGACAAGAGGACGGAGGAAAAGAGGCGAGTGGCACCCACGCAAAGACGACTAAGCCGATTTCGTTTGTTGTTTAAGAAAGGCTCGCATCTTGTGCTGCAAGTTCGTTACCGAGTGACATGTTACAAAAGCTACTGTTTGCAAGTTGTGTTTTGCTTGATAATGGAAAATAAATGGTTCCTTTTCATGTCTGTTTGCATTTGTTGTTTTGTTGTGAGCCTGTATGATGTCTGTGTAGGTCGCTTATTGGGCAGAGTTTTGCGAACTCTTACTACAATTCTGTTTTCTGATCGCAATATCGCGTCCTGTTTTTCAGATACCATTTTTCATGGCTGTTCACGCTGAACTGGAGCGACAACATAGCAAGTCAGAAGTTTGATGCCTCCAGCCATCACTACTTTTTAATTTATCTATAATCATAAGGAATAACTATGGAAACATGATGCCGATTTCTGTAGTTTATTTTTTAGCATGTGACACCATGCACATTCCAATCACACTTTATAGTTTGCTACAATGCTAGTAAAAACACAATGTAAATAAGGTCTACCTCAGCTACTTAATTAGAAATCGCTGACCGTCTTTTCGAGTTTCCTATATTACTAGGCTGGAAAAGCTGTGTTGTTTTGACAAATTTATTAAAATAATGCTAAATTTTCAGTCACTAGGCACAACAGCAAGTATTATTGGACTTCCTTAATCTGAATACTTCCCTATTTCCAACAGTAGTCGCGCGACACTAGAACATGAGTCAATTGAGTAACTTAAGATAGTTCTAGAGTAGCTTGACGATTCGGTGTGTGTCAATTGACCCACTCAGGAGTGTTACTGGCAAGAGTCCTCTGACTCCCTCAGAAGTGGTAGCGTGATCCTTCGCATAAGAGTCCTTTCACTCTTGCTAAGAGGGTCCGGGACTCTCGTAGAGCGCGTGGACTCTGACCCACCAAGAGAGATACCGTTCCTCTTTAAAGAGAGTCGTATACGTGGCAAGTTAGAACTCTCCGAAAAGAGTCACATATACTCTTTACTTCTTTCTTAGAGTGTACCAGCACTTTTGCTCCGCCAACAAAACGACTTTTAACAATTCTGCGTGCCTCAAAAAGCGGCTCTAAGGTTGTATTACGCATACACGAGCAAATTATTCAAAGACTCGCTTTTCTGCCGCTACTGGAGCACTGCTCCTACACTTAGCAAGAATAAAGGACTACACTTTTTTTTTTTTACATATGGGTAGATTATGTATGCTCCAACAAAAAACTGATAAGCTAAAATTAAGCTTTAAATTTTTTTTACTTGCGAGGGAAGGAGGGGGGGGGGGGGGGTGCCGGCTATACTTCTGGATAAGTGTAATGTTGCTACACTTATCCGCAAGGAAAATCATGTTTGCGAAGTGTGCTGCAAGCGTGATGGCCTTCTTTCAAATGACATACGAGTATCGACTCCAGAGTTTGTAAAATTATACAAGCGTGATTAATATGAAAAGAAACACCCAAACTTGCTAGGAGGCCCTAGTGTCTAATTGAACGCAGTTGTCAAGCACAAAGGCCTTCGTAAACGCTGCAATAGTGTAGTGCAAAATGTTTGAATTTTGCAAGTGCACATGTACACGCACATTTATAAACACACACAGGAACGTACATACAGGGTGCGGAACCCCCCCCCCCCCCCCCCCCTCCCCTTTTTTTTTCATCCCAAAAAATTTAAGGAAGGTATATCTTTCGCAGACGTTCAGGCAAAAAAACGTACCGCTTGCTTAGCTGCTACGACCTCTCAATGGAAATTTAAGTGTTGTCTGGCATATTGGTGACAAACATACGAACAGACATGCAAGGCTACGTTATTGAGGATGTGACACGCTAAGGTACAGCAAAAAAGTCACATATACATCACGCGAAGGAATGCAAACAGACGATAAACAAAGCCCGACCAACGGGAAGGGCGAAGCTGACAGAGCCCATGCGGCTTCCAGCAGCCACGCTCGCGTCTTAATGCACCCAGTATACATACCTATCGAAGCCAATTGGCCAAAACGACCCCTACTACAGGAAGAAGGGCTTCAAAGAAAACCACGCAGAAAACTAAACCGCACGACGCGCTATACTATGTAGACCCCGTCGTGTCGATCGGCAGGCCTCAAACAGAAGGCGAAGAGGGCTTCTTCGGGCACCCGCCATTCGCGTTCAGGAAAGGGCTTTTTTAGATGCGAAGCACCTTATGGCGGAGTTCAATACGGTGTGCGGCGTGATCACCCACACTGCGCATACGCATGCCCTCTCCACACACCTCCTCTCCTACGTTCCCCCCCCCGCTCTCTCCTCTAGGCATCCCTGCCCGCGTCGTCCACGCCCTCACTGCGCATGCGCGTCCCCTCCCCCTCTCTCTCCTCCCCTACGCTCCCCCCCCTCTCTTGCCTCGCAACGCCGACGCAGGCAGCGTCTGCTAGCGAGTTTCTTGATTGAAAAAAGCGGCAGATCCCACGCACTGTGGGAATCGATGTGATGCGAAGCAGCCAGCAAGGAGCAAATCATGCTGTACATAATATGCATGTCATTATTTACATGATAGGACCTGTCATTTGTGTTCGTCAAACAGTCACGTCGCGCAATACAAATTTTAGTGTATATCAATCTAGCGAACTGGACGCAAGCGCTCCATGAGCGCGGCTTGTAAATGGCATTGTAGATGACATGCATGCCAAGATTTTCATGTTACCACCTGCCACTTATGTTCGATATATCGTCACATCCCGCAATACCAAGTTTGGTGTATATCAAACTAGCGAACTGGACGCAAGCGCACCATGAGCGTGGCATGTAAATGGTAGATGACATGCATGCCAAGATTTTCATGTTACCACCTGCCACTTGTGTTCGATATATCGTCACATCCCGCAGTACCAATTTTGGTGTATATCAAGCTAGCGAACTGGACGCAAGCGCACCATGAGCGTGGCATGTAAATGGTAGATGACATGCATGCCAAGATTTTCATGTTACCACCTGCCACTTGTGTTCGACATATCGTCACATCCCGCAATACCAATTTTGGTGTATATCAAGCTAGCGAATTGGACGCAAGCGCACCAGGAGCGTGGCATGTAAGTGGCATTGTAGATGACATGCGTGCCAAGATTTACATGTTACCACCTGACAATTATCGCTTAATCTTTTACCTCGAATCACAGCGAGACGCGAGGCCAATCTGCCTCCGTTTCGCATGCGTTCGTATTCTCGCGCTCTGCGCATCGTGCAGACGCCATCCGCGTTCCAGCGTTTAAATTGACGGACACTTTGTCAATTCCAAAGTGTGTTCCTCGAACGCCTGTGCCCACTGAGACGGGGTCGGTCAGAATGAAACTGATGCGCGCGTCTCCCTCCTTGCATGATTAGAGACGCTGGGCACCACGACGTCACGCAAGGAAAGCGCGAGCGCTGTAGTGTCCAACGCGACCGGCGTCCGTTTACGCGGCCCCGGCGTCTACCGTTTACATGTTCGGCACAGCTGGAGGGACGGATGGACGGACGGGCGGACGTGAGCATGAGACATTAAAGGCTTTCACCTTAAAATTTAGTGTATATCAAGCTGGCGAAACCGCCACAAGAGTGTCATGAGCGTGGCATGCAAGTCATGTTGCACATGACATGTCATGATTTGCATATTACCACTTGTCATTTATCCTTTCAATACAATCACGTCACTGAATACCAAATTTGGTGTATATCAAGCTAGCGAAACGGCCACGGGAGTACCATGAGTGTGGCATACAAGTCATGTTGCGCATGACGTGTCATGGTTTCCATATTAAAACGTCATTTATGCCCGTCATACAGTCACGTCCCTAAATACGAAGTTTGTTGCATATCAAGCTAGCGAAACGGCCACGAGAGTGTCATGAGCGTGGCATGCAAGTCATGTTGCACATGACATATCATGATTTCCATATTACCACTTGGCAATTATGTTCGTCATACAGTCACGTCAGTCAATACCAAATTTGGTGTATATCAAGCTAGCGAAACGGCCGTCAGCGCGCCATGAGCGTGGCATGTAAATCATGTTGTATATGACATGCAGGTCATGATTTGCATATTACCACCTGTCATTTATGCTAGTCATACAGTCACGTACCTCAATACCAAACTTGGTGTATATCAAGCCACCGAAACGGCCACGAGAGTGTCATCAGCGTGGCATGCAAGTCATGTTGCACATGACATGTCATGATTTCCATATTACCACTTGTCATTTATGTTCGTCGTACAGTCATGTCACTCAATACCAAATTTGGTGTATATCAAGCTAACGAAACGGCCGCGAGCGCACTATGAGCGTGGAATGCAAGTCATGTCGCTCATGAAGTCATGATTTTCATATTACCACTTGTCATTTATGTTCGTCATACAGTCACGTCACTCAATCGCAAATTTGGTGTATATCAAGCTAACGAAACGGCCGCGAGCGCGCCATGAGCGTGGCATGTAAATCATGTCGCTCATGAAGTCATGATTTTCATATTACCACTTGTCATTTATGTTCGTCATACAGTCACGTCACTCAATCGCAAATTTGGTGTATATCAAGCTAACGAAACGGCCGCGAGCGCGCCATGAGCGTGGCATGTAAATCATACTTTTCATGACAAGTTATTCATGATTTTCATGATATGACCAGCCATTTATGTTCGCCATACAGTCATGTTATGCCATACCAAATTTGGTATAAATCCCATTAACGATACGGCCAGGAGAGCACAAAGTCGTAGGCGGCTAGATAGATAGATAGATAGATAGATACGCTCAAAGTCGCCGAAGTTCGCTAAGAAATGCTTCGCATTTAAAAAAATTTCCCCATCGTCCAGAGGGCCCGTGAGAGAGCGGAGAGGCATGGCCTCCCGGCTCCAACATGGGATTAGCCGACAGCAAGCCAGGGGTCCTCTGTAGGACTGCACTGGCTGGCTCCTCAGGACCTTAATAAAGTTCCTTGTCTGTCTGTCTGTCTGTCTGTCCCGCTAAAGGGAACCATGTGTGGATGCGAAGCAGCGGGGTGAGCGGGAGAAACGTCGCCGCTCTCGTTTCGCGGCAGCGGCCCGGGCGCTCATCGCGGCGCTGCACAGGGGAGAGAATGAGGCGTGCTCCGTCATTTTTATACCGCGGAACTACCAGCGGAGTATGCAGCTGTCGCAGCACCTGTCGCGCGCCGCTCCGTAGAGGATTCCTAGAGGAGAGAACGGGGGGGGGAACGTATATGACGCGTAGAGGACGCGCATGCGCTGTGGGACGCCGCTCCGTAGAGTAGAGGATTCCTACAGCAGATAAAGGGGGGTGAGCTTAGGAGAGGAGAGAGAGGGGGGAGGGTACGCGCATGTGCTGTGGGGGGTGTAGGACGCGGGCGCCGCTCCGTAGAGTAGAGTATTCCTAGAGGAGAGAAAGGGGATGAGCGTAGGAGAGGAGAGAGAGAGGGGGGGAGGAGACGCGCATGCGCTGTGGTGGTGTGGTACGCGGGAAGGAGGGACGGACTAAGCCCCCGTCCCCCCCCCAAACACATGCAAGCAAGATCGAGGAATGGAGTCAACCTGGGCGACACACACCACCTGCCTAGCCATTGCTAAGCAGCCTCTCTGTGCTCTCGGCCATGACTCTGGTGACTGTAGTGATGGTTGACGGTCTTATATTGTACTACAGTGTTCTGGTTCGCATAGTGGGTGCTTCCCTACTTCATGAAAGTGACCGGACGCGGGACGCGGGACGGACGCGGGAGGGACGGACATAGCCCCGAGCATAAGATGCTTCGCATCTAAAAAACCGACCGCTCGCGCTGCACAACCGTTCACTGGACACCCCGTATATATAGGCACTGGATCTTGACCTGCAAGGTAGTGCCGGTGGGAGATTTCTCCTGTGCGTCGTTGAACAATAAAAATTCGCAGCGCGAGCGTTAACTAAAAGCGAACTGCGGGTCTCTGTGTTCAATGCGGGTCTCTGTGTCTTCTGTCTCTCATTGCCCATTACCAGCGATTGGCATGTTCCAGTAGGAAACACCGGTCCATCACTGCGTGCTTTGGGCCTCCCCAGGTTTCTCTCCCGCGGAACGCCGCGACGAGCGCCAGCGTCAACGCCGCCGCCAGTGTAAGCAATAGCACCCGCTGCTTCACATCTACACATGGTTCCCTTTAGCGGGAGAGGGCGTAATTTTTTTTCTTCTAGTAGTGCCGAAGCCGCCGTCACTGCCACCAGTCACGTCAGGGCAACCCATTACAATGCGCGGACGTCCGTGGCGCGTTTCCCACACGAACCCGCGCCGTGCACACTTCGCTGGCTTTCCTGGGGAGTCTCCATCGCTATGTCCTATAGCTTCGTGCTTTTTTCGCCCTGTTTTTTTTATTTTATGCTGCTTTACTCGCGTTGCAAATTGTTCTTTCGTATGCGCGCCGCGCCGCTGTGTAGCGTCAAGGGCGACGGTGCGGTTTTACTACGCGTTGCAACCGGTGATGCTGCGGCGGACGACGCACGAGCGCTCAGATTACTCGCGGCCGACTCTGCGGTAGCGGTCGTATAAACGGGGGCGCGTCCGGCCGATAAGAAAAACGCCGAAATAATTTTGTTCGCACGCCCGGTGAGTCAAGCGCAGCCTGAAAGCCCATATATAAGCCCGAGTGGGCGGCGTCCCGAAGGATTAATTGCAGTTTGCGAATGGTCGTATCTGCGCAAGCATCGTAGTTTATCCGGGTAATTAAAATGGCACTGCGTCGGCAGTGTCACGTAACGGAAAGGTTATGTAACAGCGGGCGGAGCCGAAACGTGGGTCTGCTGTAAATGTTCCGCAACGCAATACTGACCATTCTTCTTTTGCAGCGAAGCTGTGTGTGGATGGGAAGTGGGAAATTGTAATGGTCTGTGAGTGCGCAGAAACTATAGTGAAGTAGCAGTGCTAATTAACGTACGCTACCTGAAGGGTCTCCGCGCTTGCTGTAGTTTCTCTTCATGTTTTGTTAGCATATACCTGTATACGATTCGTACCAGTATTGCTGTAACTTCATGTATTCGTTAGAGTATAGTATTATAACCAAGTTCATTTTTTTCATAATCCCCTACCTTATGACTAAACAAATTTGTGAAAAACTTGGTACAAACTTGTTTCATCTTAGCACATCGCGCACACACGAACACAAAAAGAATAAGGGAAGAACCGACGACACGAGCGCTGTGTCGTCGGTTCTTCCCTTGTTCTTTTTGTGTTCGTGTGTGCGCGCTGTGCTAAGATGAAGATTTACCAACTTGCCCAAATAGCCACCTTACTCAAAATTGTTTCATGCTGTTTTTTTGTGAAATCTTGTGTATCTTGCTCACTGTGCATAGACTTCTTGTTCCCAGTATTTTATAAATAAATAAATATATACCTAGGGGTGAGACCCGCCGCACCATGAATTGCTACCCATAAAACCCTTTCGTTGTTCTCAATATCTTTTAAGCTAACGTCACTAAACGTAAACATTCAAGCACGCATATCTTAAATGCGGGGATAGAAAAGTCTGAAGCTACAAGAGAATACGCTTCAATGGATTTCCGCTCGTGATCAACACCGGGGTCGCACGTTTGGGCTTCGCTGGTTAACCATCTGTACGGAGTTTTTGGGCGGTGTTTTTTTTTTCTTTTTTTTTTACCAGAGAGGTTGTTCAGCAATTCGTTCCTTGTGAGTCAACCGCAAAAAACTATCATTACCACTTTAACGGGTATATGCCACTGTGCGGCCTACCAGAAAACTATCATCATCATAAAAAGGTGAAGCGGCGGCAGCTGCTGGCGTCCAGTTCCGCCAGGCGCGTGAACCCGTTCTCAACGTGTCGCGGCTCGAGCTCAGCATGAGCTGCACGAGAGGCGCGGCGCGGTGGCTAGTAAAATGATGACGATGATTAAGGTTGATTATGATAGCGCTACAATGGCAATGAATCTTGACCTCCAAGGTGGTGCCGGTGGGAGATTTCTCCTGTGCGTTGTTGAACAATAAAAATTCGCAGCGTGCGCGTTAACTAAAAGCGGTCTGCGGCGGAGCTATATATGAAAAAAAAAATTAAAAAATAAATAAAAAAATTAAAAAAACAAGAAAAAGAAAAAAAAGGCGCTGCGCCGTGCTCCCGACCGGGCTGCAGAAATTAGGCGCCTTTTCCTTCTTCAAACAACAACCACCATATATAAATGGAGTGAAGCGCGCGCGAAATGCATTCGCATTTCCTCACGATTCCCTTCGGGGAGGTGGGGGGCTTTTTTTTTTTCTATGCCGTACCTGAACCAGCGGGCCGGTTAATTCAAAGCATTGAATGAACCTCGGATCTCATACACGCAACTTGTATCGAGGATATGATGTTAAAGTTATCGGGCAAAACAAAACGGACACAAGGCACGTTCACATCGAACGCGGCGCACGCAAGCGGGCAAGCGGATTTTCAAAGCGGAGAAGCCGCGAGGGGAGCGCTACTGTTCAGACCGACCGCGTTGCCTTCTGCACGCTCCGCCGCGGCAGCGGAGCAATCCACCAATCGACGGCAAACGTGTCGCCATCTTGCGACTCTACGCGATGCAGCGTGCGCGGGCCTCAGGCCCTGATTGGGTGCGGCCAAAGCGGCCATCTTTTCCGCGCGGAGACAATCGGACCGGCATGGAGCGGACCGGGCGCGATCCGGGCAAGTGGCCACGGATGTTCCACTTTTACGTATATTCCGCGTCCGTTTTACGGATCCACCTGTCCGCTTTCCGAATCCGCCCTCGGTGTGAACGTGCGTTTCGTGGGTAATGATCACGCTAAAAATTCCGCCCATTCTGCGCACAACAGAGGCCGATTTGTTTCAATTGCTCCCACGGATACCAATGTTAGGAAGCAACACTTCCCTTTACGGCACGCGATTATTACATCGACATTGTGCAAATCGAGAATTTCTACGAACAGCCGCCTGGGTTACTGACTCGAAAACCTGCCCTCGTCAACGGGGCTTTTCAAGGTGTGAAGAAAGTTTGTTGCACCTGCAACTTTCTTGATGTCGCGTTTACGAAGACATACTCGTCTATAATTAAATGGGACGATGACTTTACCTATGCACATATATTAGCAGATAAGATGTTGCGCTGAAGTAAACGCGAGTTCGATTTCCGGCTACGGCGGCTGCATTTTCATAGAGCCAGAATGGCAAAAAGGAAAGAAACAAAGAGAGACGCCTGTGTACTTAGATCAAGGTGTCACAATTAATTAATTAATTAATTAATCATCCACTGCAGCGTTCCCCATAATCATATCGTGGTATTGGCATGTAAAAGCAAAAATTAAGTGTTCTTTTTAATGGACCGACCACTTTACATCTGAGTTTTGAAGCTGCGACGAGATACTATGTACGGCATTGTGAAATGTGACAACCAGTCACCATCAGAGCCAAGCCCACAACGAACTTATGAGCTTAAGGCAGAAATAACGGTATTTCTGTCAAAAGGGCCGCGTTTAACGCTAAAAGGTAGGGGCACTCACTGAAGGCGCGTTGAAATGACACCCTGAAATGCAGACGCTCGGCTAATCTTCAGGGGGCAAGCAGCCAGACACGCAGCTGTGTTTGGAAAGCGCCAGATCATGTGACAGCGGATAGCTTCTGAAAAAGTCTTCTCCTTTTCCCGTCGTGGCAGGCGTGAAGAACAATCGAGGACGCAAAGGTTGTGGCATTCGGGAGAAGGCTATACCCTAGCCATGCATTCGAACGACTCATTTCCTTTGTGCATCGCCAGAGCGTGCAGTCCCCCCTCGTCAGTATAAACGCGGGCACCCTAGCATGGACTAAAGTTAGGACCGACCGGAATGCTATGTCACATTAAGACGAGTTATGAGGCGAACACATTTCTGCCACTATTCCATGCACGTGTCGTTTGCCTGCTCGCATACCGTAACCTCGAGCTGCAACCTGTAATTGTGGAACTGGGCATGTAATAGAAAGGGGGAAGAGAATAGAGGGGAAAAGTAATTTGCTCTGCAGAATATGTACTTCTACGGAAATCTATCGTTCGCTCCTACCGCACACCACCTGCATTTTTTTTTTTTACCGCGAGAGCGTTAGATTAGGCGAAAGCCTTGGCGTCACCACGAATGACGCAAAATAGTCATCGTCATTTGATTACGTCACCCTAGGACGTCATTATGACTCACAACACAGGTCACCAAAATTTTTGACGTAATCAAGACCTCACTATGGCGTCACATGATGACTTCATCACATGACAGCGTCGCTCGGACAAACGTGGGCCGATCCCTAAGGCACAGCAAAACCACCTGGCCGCAGAAAGCTTCCATTGCTTCTGATACCGGTGTTAGTACAAAGCCGCGTTCGGGAGGGAGGGGTATTGTACAATCAACTCCGAAGAAAAAGATGTCTTTCGCCTTCGAGCCGTGCTAGGCAAAAGCGTTACGGACCATGTGGCTTTTCTTTCTCGCCATGATGCTAGCGCCTGCGGGACATTAAAGTCACACGACCTATGCGTTGCATGAACGTTGTGCGGTATCACGCGTCAAAAGTGTACTAAGATAAATGCAAGTTTAGGCATTCCAGTTAGTTTTGTGCCACGTAATTAAAAACGTCATGAAGGCGTTCCTTCACATCAATTCTGACACATAGGTGGGTCTGCGTTATTTAAGGGCTTCGTATGCCGGCGTACACATGTTCATTTTCTTACTTATCTTCAAGCAGGCGTGCATATTAGCACACGTGTAAAAGAGGTGCTCTGATGGGGAAAAAAAAAAACGTGCTGAAGTAACAGCTGGGTGAAGCCAAACCACGGTAGCTAAGGCAACTTATTTTGCATACAACAAAGCGTCTCGTGTATTATCCGTGCGAGACAAACGTTGGAAAGTATAAACAAAGGCAGAACTATGCTATCAGCATGAGACCTGCAAAGAACTGAAGGACCACGAGATGAAAAAGTATTAACAATGCAAATGAGGCTCTTGACTCGAGGCATACCACTTGAGTAATAAAAAAACAATGAAACAAATACTTCCAACTAAAGCTAACATAATCTGCCGCATTCATAGTCGAGTGAATTCTTTATTTCGCGTGTCATCACCCTCTATTACATATTCAGCTTTTTAAATGCGTATCCGAAGCCTCTCTGTATGTTTCCCACGACTTCTGTGGCCGAACCCTATTTGTATTTTTCTTTTTATTTCTCCTGGCAGCCCAGCGCACGGTAAGAGGACGCGAAAGAAAGTTTTCCTTATCGAAAAATTCGATGCTCAACTTAATTAACGACCAAACCGTGCTCCGTGTGCGGACCCAGGTTCTCAGCATTGCGCGGTGCTTTTGTTAACGGACCACGCGCGGCCAGCTTGAGTGTTGATACAAGCCGTTTTGAAAACACTAGATAACTTTGTTTCCCGTCAGTTTTGCATGTTAAAGAACGCAGACTTAACGCACGAGTACCTTTTAAGCTTGTGATAAGCCGGCCGTGTATGATTCGTTGAAAATAGAAACCGCTTTGAATACGCCGCTACCTTAACTGCGAAGCATGACAATGCATTTGAATAGTGTCGTCAATTAAAACTTTCTACTTGGGTTTATAAAAGAACGAAATAAAAAGCTACGCAGCGGGAAGCCATGATCAAAAATACAGTAAGAAATCACACTAGCGCCCGCGTAATTTTGAGATAGAAAAAATTTTTGTATCATACCCGGGACGGTAATGCATAAATTAAATCCACCTTTCTTATACTAATTCGTATATAAAGTGTTCTTTACAAATATTTCAGTGTAGTTTTTCTGTTTAATACAAATATGCTTCCGGGCTATAATACAGCCTCTTTTTGAACTATTCTTTTTATAAATTTAGAAATGAAAAGATTGCTACAATAAAAAAAATTCATGAACTTTATTTTAAAGTAGTAGGGTACTTGAAAATTGGCCAAGTCAGCATCAGGCAGTGCTGTGTGCACAAGACAAAACCCTACCTCGGTTTTGGATTGAACTTTTTGCATGATGTGCTAACAAAATTGCCGCCTCGCAATTCAGATGTTTCATTATAGATGGCAATTTTTTTCTGATTTCCCGCCGAAAAAAACTTTATTACTTCTTGCATTCACTCACTGCCTTGTATCACTGCCTTAGAATTTCATGTTTCTTTACTCTTTTTGCCACATTTCAATTCGTATCAATTTGCAGTAGTGTGCTGCGTGACATACATCGCACTCTCTCACTCTCCCAGTCGTAAATTTTTCTACCAATTATTGTCTTTAAATTCTACTGTAAAACTATTTAGGACGACTCGCATGTTTAGGGTCGCTTGAGGCTCATATTCTTTGTCTGTAATTAAGCTCTTACTGCTGAAAATGTTAGGTTTTTCTAAGCGACGGTGTCTTATATATGATTGCCATGTCTCAGAAAAAAAGAAGATCTGCTTGGCGGATGCCAAAGAACTTAACAGAAAGCACTCTTGCTTGTTTGTTTAGCTTTGCCGCACGTTGGGTCTTTATGGGGCGAAGCTAGATGTACAGGACTGGATTCCAGATTGTTCTGTGCATGACGATCCTTTGTCGGCTGCGATGATGACAATAATAATAATAATAATAATAATAATAATAATAATAATAATAATAATAATAATAATAATAATAATAATAATAATGATAATAATAATAATAATAATAATAATAATAATAATTATTATTATTATTATTATTATTATTATTATTATTATTATTATTATTATTATTATTATTATTATTATTATTATTATTATAGTAACAACCACATTGGGAGTTTTACGTGCCAAAACCACGATTTCATTATGATGCACGCCGTAGTGGCGGGCTCCGGAAATATTGATCATCTGGTGTTCTTTAACGTGCACTGACATCGCACAGTACACGGGCCCGTAGCATTTCACCTCCATCAAAATGCGATCGCCACGGCCATGATCGAATCCGTGACCTTCGGGTTAGCAGCCGAGCACAGTAACCGCTACACCACCACGGATGACGCAGGACGAAATAAAGTTGCTCAATAAATGTAGTTTTACGAGTTGATTTAGCATGTTGGAACGCGATGAAAACACGGGGGACGGACAATGAAGACAATGTAGACACAGCGCAAATCTCAACGTGTAACAAAACTTTTAATTAAAGTTCTGAAGCCCCGGGTTCAATCTTAGCTGCGACGGTCGCATTTCGATGGAGGCGAAGTGCTAGAGGCCCGTATACGGTGCAAGGTCAGTGCACGTTGAAGAACAACAAATGGTAAAAATTTCCGGAGGCCTTAACTACGGTGCGCCCAATAGTCATACCGTAGTTTTGGCGCGTAAAATCTCAGAAATTGTTAATGTTAACTACATCCTCTACCAAGTGTCTCAAAGTTGAAAAATAAAAAGTCAAATTGCATTCTCGCTGTATTCATGCGTTTTGTGACAGCTTCCGTTCGACCTTTAAACGCCGTCTCACATTCAACGGAACGGGAGTGACTTCGTACAGAGTCTACGTTTAGTGAAACGGCTGTTCGCTTGACTATCAAAAAACTAGAGTGGGGACAATACCCCGAGCAGATAACCGAATCGCGTTCATAGCGAAGACGACGTTAGACCAAATTAGCCGCAAATTTTTTTTAATAACTGATTTAGTAAGCCATGAAAGTTATTCTCGCTCTCATCAATATCACCTCTCCATGCCATAGCGCACGCAAAAGTCTATATCGCGAGAAAAAGGTAAAAAGAAAAAAAAATATTAGCAGTTTAATCAAGCGAGATATTTGACGAGCTGGCTCGTAAATGGCAGCGTCGGGAACTATAGGGCGTCCTTGGCGTGTCGCATCTGGTGGAGCGATGAAACGCGGAAGTGAGGGAAGAAATAACGCAGTGGCCTCTTGAGAAGGGACGGATGGTTGCGTCGCCAAGCCACTATAGCCACACCCGACACGACTTCACGAGATCTCACGGCGGTTAGGAAGGTATATACTGTACAGGTTGCACCCGTACACGCACGTAGTACATAGGATCGAATAGAGCCCAGAGCAGGAGTGAGCAACATCACCACCACAATTTTGCGATTTCGTTAGCTGGAATAGCTGCGACTTGACCCATGGGGTATCGACTGATTTGTCAAAGAAAGAAAGAAAGAAAGAAAGAAAGAAAGAAAGAAAGAAAGAAAGAAAGAAAGAAAGAAAGAAAGAAAGAAAGAAAGAAAGAAAGAAAGAAAGAAAGAAAGAAAGAAAGAAAGAAAGAAAGAAAGAAAGAAAGAAAGAAAGAAAGAAAGAAAGAAAGAAAGAAAGAAAGAAAGAAAGAAAGAAAGAAAGAAAGAAAGAAAGAAAGAAAGAAAGAAAGAAAGAAAGAAAGAAAGAAAGAAAGAAAGAAAGAAAGAAAGAAAGAAAGAAAGAAAGAAAGAAAGAAAGAAAGAAAGAAAGAAAGAAAGAAAGAAAGAAAGAAAGAAAGAAAGAAAGAAAGAAAGAAAGAAAGAAAGAAAGAAAGAAAGAAAGAAAGAAAGAAAGAAAGAAAGAAAGAAAGAAAGAAAGAAAGAAAGAAAGAAAGAAAGAAAGAAAGAAGCATCGAGGCTCACTTTCGAGTGAGAGCTCCACCATGCTCGACGAGTATACATATGTGGTACCATCTTCGTTTTCTTGTTGTCGAAGATTTCAAAGGCGGCTGCTGCTTTAATTCCTTTATCACCGTACCGCCTTGGGGCGAACCGAGCTCCACACTCACGTAAGTCTCAACAGCGGCCGCTTCAAAATAATTCACATAGGGAGTTAAACGAAACTAAACAGGTTAGGTTACTTCTCCACTCCAGCTTCTGTGACTTCTTTCAGTCTATTCGTTTTTGCCCTCTGGGGAACGGGTTAACCAGGAAAAATACAGCTGGGTGCACAGCGGTCGTCGCTGGCTGAACGTATAGGGAAAGACGTTCCGGGCTCTGTGTGCCTGTAAATATTTGTACTCCGAGGGAACCAGGTAAGTTCCGCACGTGCTCCCTTCGATAGAGTCTTTCAGTGGAACGATCTCGACTAACCTACGCAGAAAGGTGCGCGCTGTATGGCGGTAGAACATGTAAAGTCTGCGAAGCCAATAACAGAAACCAATCTACATCAGCCGGGACTTCGCCTTTGGCTACGCGTCGGCAATAAAGCCCTCTCGTTCCTGCTTATATGCAGCTTCTATTTGAACGGCAAGTTTGCTTTCTTCGCCAGTGAAAGGCATGCGCTTCTTTTCTTTCATTATTTTCCAATCTAATTTGTCTTGTTCAGAGCGCATACTGTCGAGAAATCAGAAGTATTTGCTATTACCGACATCTTTTTTGTTCCACCTCTTCCCTCCCTTTTCAAAATTTGCACTCAGAGAATAAGAAGCACAGAAAAAATGTTTCGTTTATACTTCTTGAATATTACGCTCCAATAAATGTAACGTGCGCAGATCAAATAGCTCAAACGTTTTCATATAAGTTTCTACTTATAAACGTCGCAATATTGACGTATCTGTCGTACACCGGCAGAAATGGGATGCAAGCGTAGATATCGATTTTAATATTTGTGCTACATATAGTACGGGCAAACAAACTTGAGCACTTCTCTTTGCGACCCGCACACACCAATACGAGGTCAGCGGTATCAGGGGCCGTGCAAAGCTAATCCACGACAATATCGACAGCTGCCGGTACAGACCGCCCAAAGGTTTCAAAACCTAATCTCTGGTACTTTAAAAAAGTTAATAATGCGCTGATTCCCTGTGATCGCTGCTTACGTAAAGCGGTATGTGCCTGAAATCTGTGTAGACACTTTTATGGGCCGCCGCCAAACGTACAGGATGCCACAAAATAATACGGACCACGCGAATCGCGTCCATAGCGAAGACGACGGGAGGCCAAATTAGCCGCACATTTTTTTTAATAACTTTTTTAGTGAGCCATAAAGTTATTCTAGCTCTCATCAATATCACCTGTCGATGCCATAGCGCACGCAAAAGTCTATATCTCGAGAAAATTTAAAAGAAAAAAAAATATCAGCAGCTTAATGAAGCGAGAGATATGGCGAGCTGGCTCGTAAATGGTAGCGTCGGTGCTCGCCGCTAGACGGCGCGCACGGCAATTATGCTACGCGCTCACGTGGTCCGTATTACTTTGTGGCCGAGTGTACCGGCAGAAACTCCGCTGTACCCGACGTGATCCACCTGCATCTCGAAAAAGCTTGTAACGGGTGCTCGCTGCATTATGTGGCAATGTGCCCCGCAAAGGTAAACCTCTACTGAACATGTAATGAAATAAAGCGGAGTTACAGAGTCTTCATGACAATTTTTTCGCTCGCGTGTGTCCTATCTAAGCGGAGCGCAACAGTGGGGTCCTCCACAAATTGTATCAGTAAGAAAACTGAAAATGTATTTCGTGGAGACCACGGAGTGAAAGGCTCACGCTGTGCTCCCTAACGCAAGTGTTTAACTTCTTTTCGGAGCTCCGAGACACTGTTTATTCCTGTAAATGTGACTTCACCTCATAGGTCGGCAAAACAAGTGGAGCTCACTCAGAATCACTCATGAAATATATTTTGCCCTTGGGACTAACTCACACTCAGATTCAGCAAACTTTTCCTCAACCGGACTCACTCGGACTCAGACTCACTAAAATTTTTCCCAGCCGGACTCGCTCGGACTCAGACTCATTAAAATATTTCGCAGCCGGACTCACTCAGACTCAGACTCACAGCTCCATCTGAGTCTGAGTGAGTCTGAGTGAGCCGACTCATGAGTCCATTATCGTACAATTGGCTTCTTGGAACTTGGTTTAAATGCTCTTTAACACCAATATCTCACGTAATCGGTGCTGTACTTGGCGCCTTTTGATCTCGTACTTTATGAGTGATTCCAATCTAGTAGAGTTTTTTTTTTTTTGAAAGAGATAACTTACATTAAATATTTTTATCAAAAATTCCTGGGAAAGAATTTTTTGGGGGGTTGGGGGGGGTCAATGCACCCCCCCCCCCCCCTCCTACTCCGTTATTCACGCCTTTGATGAATAAATATTGAGCTGGCGTATAAACGTGGTGCTTGGAAGTATGCGTGAGTCGGCATGAGTATAAACGTGAACCTACGTAAGACTGATAGTAAAGCTAGGTAGCGTAAGTAGAACCGTTGATCGGCAAAAAGTGTAGAGCTCACTCAGGCTCACTCAAGAAATACATTTTGACCTTAGGGCTGACTCGGACTCAGACTCATCAAAATTTTCCTCAACCGGACTCACTCGGACTCAGACTCATTAAAATTTTTCTCAACCGGACTCACTCGGACTCAAACTCACCAAAATATTACTCACCCGGATTCACTCAGACTCAGACTCACGGATCGATCTGAGTCTGAGTGAGTCTGAGTGAGTCGACTCATGAGTGAGTTTGCCGACCTATGCTTCACCTACAAATATTTTTTACGAAGTGTTTTTTTTTTTTCATTCGTGTTTGGCCATCTTATAAATATATATGATAAAAATGATAGGTTGCCTCTCTAAGGGCATACATTCGACTTTCAAAAATACGTTTCTTTGGTTCTCCTCACAATTCAATTTCATAAACTTTTGTGTACCGCCTTCATCTAGCAAATACTACCCGGCTTCCTGTGGGAGCGACCACTGCACGTCTGCTACGGCTGACAATTCTTGTCATAGCTCTATTTTATCATATTCCTCCCTAAGAGATCTGACTCAATTGAAAGCAACCGCCGAGCTACCGTATGTAATCATGTAGATAACATTTGCTTACCCCCTGCACTTCGGTGGTTTGTACGTTCCGTACCAGTGCATTTTACGAAGCCGTGCATGGCTCCAAGTGTGCCTCGTATAGAACTCGGTAAATCTAGACGTTCAGACAGCTGGTCACGTAAACGGGTGTCAACCGCGAAAGATTTAGTTTGCCGCAGCCACGTCGTGGAAGAAAGAAAGGGAAAAAAAGCAACATCATCCTGCTCGCATCAAGTCCCGACGCGGCAAGTGAACGGAGTTTGTTCGACTTGCGCTGAGTGTGGACGCTGGTATATACACTCCAGCAGTTTGCGCCAGACATTTTATTTGGATAACACAAGGTCTTACTTGACAAGGCTACCCATATCGAAGTAGGCGGCAACGCTGGTGTGCCTGTCGGTTTACTATTAAAATTATGTATAACATTTTACCATTAAAGCTGCGTCTTCATACATTTAATCTTCTCGGACTCCCCTGCACTAAGGACAAGTTCTAGGTAAAAGCAAGACCGCACTATAAACAAAACCTAGAACAATGAGAAACGTTTGTTCAATATGGAAGAAACTGTCACAGCACCCCCGGACTCGCATCCGTGGGGTGCACACGAAGCAAGGGGGGTGCGTACAAGATTATCCCGAGGCCCCGACTTGACTTTGAGGCTTCTCTCCTGTGACTTCCTTAATGATTCTCCAACCGCTAGATGCGCACCTAGCTGAAATGAACTGGGAGACGCTGAACTTCTGCCGAGCTGACAAAATTAATTTACTTAGTTCCCTTTTTGCTTACTTCTTTAACTAAGGCCAAAGTGGCTCCTCTGCCCTGTCGTGTAGTGTCGCCAGCAAGAAGTTAACTCGACAAAAGTGTTTTAAAAAGGAGGTTCATAATGGACGCCCGTCTCTGGCGAATCATTGGGGAGGAAGAGGAGAATGAGGGAACAATGAGCGCGAGGTGAGAATGCAAAACGGGAAGAAGCCTCGCACGCAGGTCGGTTGGAAGGAAGAAAGAAGGAAGGGGCGGGTTTCGGTGGTTCGCACGAAACGTGATTTATGCCGCAGACCAGAGTAACCCAATTAGAGGGCAGCGCGTACAGTATAAAATGCGGAGTCATCGTTTTCTCCCCGCCTCCTCGCCCCGCACCCCACCCCGAACATCCAACGACGTTCTCATCCTCTTTCCGACTTGCCCTTATGTTCACGCAGTCTCGTTTGTCACCGTCGATGACGCGGGGTCAGGGAACGGCGCCGCGTGATGTCCAGACCACGGAGTGTACGGAGGACACTCTGAGACGCCCCCCCCCCCCCCTTCCCTTTTCTCGGTCATTCGGCCCTTATTGCGTCGAACGCACCGAGGCCTCGCCCGCAGCCGCCTCATGTGTGACCAGGCAGGGCGCGGAGCCGACGCTGACATTCCCTCGGGTCGTGCAGATTTCTCTGCCGTATTTGGCCGCGTGACCCAGAAAGGTGGAAGTGAAAAAATTAAAAGTCTGCATATAAAACGCCCTCGCTAGCCGCACAAGCGTCATTAAATTTTAATAAACGTGACAGGGGGGGGACAGTAGTACGTGATCGGAACGCAAATGCGATTGCTTTATTTCTTTTCTTTTTTTTTTAGTACTCTTAGTTAAGCTTGCGTTATACCATGCTGAGTCACGTAGTCGGCCATGCTGCTATTAAAATATTCCTTTGTTTTCTTTCCGTGGAGCGAACGTAAAATTATTTGGTAAAGTTGGCTTGAAATACCGCGGGGAGAAACAAAGGTAATATAAGCTGGGCACAACACCACATGCGACTTTCATTTCTGACGGGTGAAGGACGAAGCCGGAAAGTCAAAGAGATATAATGAGAGAGGAAAGAAGAGGAAAGGCAAGGAGGTTAACAAACCTTTGGCTTGGTTGGCTACCCTACACGTCGGGTGGGGGGAATGGGGAAATAATAGGAAGCATAGAGAAAAAAACACAAGAGTAAGAAACAGAAGAATGAACAGTTAATTTGAACACACACAACACGTACGAACTCACGCTGTTAGTTCACAGGCGCTCGTGAAGTCAGGTCGTCTTCAAGTAGCACAAAAGGGCTTTGTGGTCTTGTACATGTACGAAACCGTTGGTCAAGGTCCCAGGAGTAGAAGGAAGCTAAGAAGACAAAGGGCCACAGGAAAGGATGCAGGCGCGTACGCACAAGTGAATGACACTCAGAGTCAAGATAGGCCACCAGATACGGTTTTTTTTGTTTCAAAGAACCATAGTGGGCTTTATAACTCATCGCTTTCGACAACTCTGGTCTTGAGACGACGAGGAACTCAGCATTCACTGGGTCACATACTGAAGTGGCTCAAGTTGTTTCATCTGCAGTAAATTATAAGGCGGCCTGCGCAAACCAAACTCGCATGTCCATCCTCATTGACTGTGACAGAGTTGCATGCGTCACCGCCACCAAATAGCAGCGTGGACGCCACCCTACATCATCAGCTTCTCTATATAATCTTACTGCCCATGTCAATCGCTTTACTCCATATTTCCGCTCCCTTCTATAACAACCACAAAGCGAGAAACTGCGTCAATAACTTCACTTACTTGCAAACTTTAATAATCTCGTCAATTGTCTCACTTCCTCAAACACCACCAACCATCAATATCAAGAACATAAAAAAAAATTTCCCCATCTCCCGCTAAAGGGAACCATGTGTGGATGCGAAGCAGCGGGGAGATAATTAGCTTGAGCGGGAGGAACGTCGCCGCTCTCATTTCAGGACAGCGGTCTGGGTGCTCATCGCGGCGCTGCACAGGAGAGAGAATGAGGCGCGCGCGCGCTCCGTCATTTTCATTCCGCGGACCTACCGTGGCGCCCCCCAGCGGAGTATGCAGCTGTCATACCACCTGTCGTGCGCGCCGCTCCGTAAAGGATTCCTAGAGGAGAGGACGGGGGGGGACCGTAGAAGAGGAGAGAGAGGGGACGTGCATGCGCTGTGGGGGGTGTGGGAAGTGGGAGCCGCTCCGTAGAGTAGAGGATTCCTAGAGGAGAGAGAGGGAGAGGACGCGCATGCGCTATGGGGATGTGGGACGCCGGAGCCGCTCTGTAGAGTAGGATTCCTAGAGGAAAGAGGGGGGAGAGGACGCGCATGTGCTGTGGGACGCGGGCACCGCTCCGTAGAGTAGATGATTCCTAGAGTAGAGAAAGGGGGGTGAGCGTAGGAGAGGATAGGGGAGGGGACGCGCATGTGCGGTGGGGGACGCGGGGGGCCATTCCGTAGAGTAGAGGATTCCTAGAGGAGAGAAAGGGGGGTGAGCGTAGGAGAGGATAGGGGGAGGGGACGCGCATGCGCTGTGGTGGTGTGGGACGCGGGAAGGAGGCACGGACCAAGCCCCCTCCGAACACATGCATGCAAGATTAAGGAATGGGGTCAACCTGGGTGACAGACACCACCTGCCTAGCCATTGCTAAGCAGCCTCTCTGTGCTCTCGGCCATGACTCAAGGAATGGGGTCAACCTGGGCGACAGACACCACCTGCCTAGCCATTGCTAAGCAGCCTCTCTGTGCTCTCGGTCATGACTCTGATGACTGTAGTAGTGGTTGACGGCCTTCATATTACTACAGTGTTCTGGTTCGCATAATGGGTGCTTCCCTACTTCATGAAAGTGGCCGGACGCGGGACGGGGGACGCGGGACAGGGGGACGCGGGAGGGACGGACAAAGCCCCGAGCATAAGATGCTTCGCATCTAATAATCGTATAAACATATCATCATATCAACTATCATGAACACTGCCTCAACTACAGCAGTTACGTTTTTTCAATGGCGTGCAACCTTTGTTCACACAGTGACCGCCATAGAGGACCTCATTTAGGCGGCGGTGTCGTGCTCGTCTGAAAAGAACCATACACTACAGCTAGCCGCTCCGCAGTTAATGGACAGGTCGTGTGACGGTGTTGTGCAGGTCGCTGAAGCGCGCGTTCCATGCATGCTTGCTTGCGCGGCTTGCTTGCTTCTGCACAAGGCGCGCACTGCCCACAAAAGTCGAAGTTCGGGTGCAAAAAGGGCAATAATACAAACGCAACGACATCGACGCATGCGCCGTATAGAACCATTAGGGCCGCCACATCTGGCAAGAGAATGGCGCCGTCCATTAACTGCGTGCAGCATTCAGACATAGGTGCGGACCACTGCATGCCCACGCGGCAGCGGTGAGTAATGGCGACGCCTGTGGAGACCTTTGAAAAAAGATGAGCGCAGTAAGACAACGATAGGAGAGGAAATAAAAGAGCAAGAGTTCCATGTATATATCAAATATATGTACAGAAATACATGTACATGAAAGGCGCCGTTTCATTAGGGCGCGCGTCTTCTTTCTTTTCCGGCGGTATTAAACACTGTCGTCTCCGCCTACGCGTGTACAGGATAAAGCCGTCAACCGGACACCGTGAAAACGGGCAGCAATATGGATGCACGCTCCGAGCGTGTTCCCAAAGGGGGCATCCCGCAGAGTCCATTACATGCCGAGAAAGATCGAGAAAAAGACAACAACGCTTGACTTCTCTGTATACCCGTGTACGTCAAGGTAAAACAGTTAAAAGAATATGAAAAATACGGATTAGCCCCAGTGCTGCATCTGACACGACAACCTTTTTATGGGGTGCTATGAGCGTATATAGGTCTTGTGTCACTTCGCAGTGTGGGTCGACTTATGTTCGTTAGGCGCAGCATGACGCCATTGCTCTGGAAATATATTGCAGACTTGGCGCTATACAGTTTGAACGGATTTTTATGCCGGCAGTCACTCGTACGAGTATTTGTGATTTGGTGCAACGTACTCAAATAAAGCGCATTCGGGGACAGATAATAAGTGATAGCTCCCTACTTCAAAGCAATAGAGGGCTCAGCATTGCCATGTTTTTAGAATAAGTTCTGCGTGGCACGCCCATGAACCGTGCAGTAGCTAAGGCAAGGAAAATGTGACGCTTCTCCTCGACGACGCCGGGTCAAACGTGCATGCAAGGTGCTGCGCAAAAGAAACACGGATAAGAAGAGAACGAGGACGGGCGCACTCTCGTCCATGTTTCTTTCCCCTAGCACCTTGCTTAATGATGTACTGCCGACTTGCCCAACAACATGTCTTAAAAGTGCCAACATTGTACGTGTGGGTGTGGATTTCCCCACGTATTTCCCTATAGCTGCCTGCAAAAAACCGGTGGGTTATAATTTTTCTCCTTCAGTACTGCAAAATATGGGCGCGTTGAAATCTCATTAGCTGATATCCTACGAAACGGTTGCGATTGTTAACGTTGCGTTGCTTGAGAAATGCTAAGAGTAACTATATATATACGTATTCGCATGTGCTCGGCCGGGCATTCACACAGTGAAAGTGAGGTTCGAGCCACTCTTGTGCATCTTATACAAAGAACCTGCACAGAGATGGGATTCGTATAACGCGAGCATAAACAGACTGTTTAAGTGTGCAAACCAAACGACTCACCACGCCTGCTCTTAATTATCGTCGTTCTTACTCGCTTTCTTCATTTTCGTAGGCGTTCTTTCTTTTTCTCGGACAGACTTCAGGTTCGCTCAATGGAGGTACACTTTGATGAGTGGACGCACTGCAGAAAAAAAAAAAGGAAGAAATGTCGGAAAGGTTAATCGGGTATCAGCCGCGTTTTTATGCAATGTCACTCGTGCACTGGGAAACATAGACATATCTTTCGAAACGTAATGCTTTCAACAAAAGGCGATCCTTCCGAGATGACATTTTCAGCCCGACTATATCGGCATGGCGACGACCACCGGGAGACTGGAGTTTGTTTACCCGCTATACATTGGGCAAGTAAAGAACGGCAAATGCTCGCCGAGCAATAAGAGCACAAAAAGAAGAAGTGTTGAGCAATATCAACGACACAGAAGAAAGGTCAGGTTACACACGCACTGACAGACATGAGCGCTCTTGTTTTGCAGCCACGCGTCATAAATATTTGAGGCGCGTTCCCTGGCAGGCAATACGCTTTGCGGGCCCTCGCGGCCATGTATAATGCATTTCGCGCAGGTCAGTGCGATGCTTAGGGCAGCGGACGGAGTGGACCAAATAAGCCCAAGAGCTCGGGTATAGCTTTCTTAGACCCGGATCCATTATGGAGACCTCGCGTGCCGGCGCTCATCGGAGCCTGCCGCCCAACAAAGGGAAAAGCGTCTGGCCCAGTCTCCACTTTCTTTCTCGCTAAACACAAAGAACACCGCAAGAAATGGACGAATGAACGAAGAAAAGAAATGAAGGAAGGGGTATAATAAGTCTATGTAGCGTTGAGATTCGAGAGGGAAAGCAAACAATGGCTCGATACTGACGCAGCGTCGCCATCGCCGTGCTGTGCCAAGATTGAACAAAATATCCGGTGGCATGGCCCCCCTCTCAACTAGTTCTCTCTTATTCTTGTCTGCGTGCTCCACATTCCTCACGCAAACTTTCGCAATGGCTATTCTGCTTTGATGTCCACTGCACTCGCTGCATTCCTCGAGCAATAGCTTGTGTCTTAGTACTTTTGGTGGCTACATGGCCAAACAGGCACTTACGTGCCGAGCGCATGCGCTTTCAAGCATTTACGCAAGCCTTAAAGCCTCCGTCCCATCTCTGACTTGAGCCTTTCATTTTGTAAATGGAAGCTAATAGCGGGAACGCATGCAACTCGAATGCTCGGAGTTCTCATGGAGTCATTACGTCTTTGTTCTATCCTTAATTTTCTTTGTCCATTCTTAAACTTGCTGGGAGACTCTTCCTGTAGGTTGCGTGCCACTCCCACTTTTCTGAATGCCGTCGTCATTTTGCGTACTCGTTAAATGCTTCGTCCCAAGCTTTTAATCCTTTTTCGTTTACTGAACTCTGCCTTCTTGATTGCGGCATCAAAGCTATACTTGCTTGCTCTTTTCCTGTACAGGTAAACCGGCCAGGCCCAGCTCTTCATTTTGTGCTCCCCTGCACTCTTGTTGATAGCGTGCGCAATGGACAACTCAGCCTCTCCCGTCACTGTTTCCGGTGACCGTTCCCAGGGCCCTGAACTGCCTTCCTTAACACAGTAGGGTTCCACAGAGTAGGAATAATTTTCCGCTTGTTTACCTGCACATTTGCACACAATCTGGCCCAACTAGTTGCAAACATACCGACATCCTCGGTCTTCCAGGCTGGTTTTCGTAACTCGACAAAGCAACAAAACGCGTTTATCCCTGCCACACAATGTATTTTGGCTTTTTCCTCGCAACTCTTAGTTTGTTTTGATATTGTATGTTTCTTTTAACTCAATAGAGAGTGGTGTTTTAAAGTCTTTTTTTCTGATTATTTTTTTTCTTGACATCTGTGTCATCACCTTCTTTCAAACTGTCGTTTACCTCGAAAGTCGCCTCAAACTTTCTATCGCGGTCCAATTTGTAGATTCCTACTGGGCAAATCTATTTGGTCATGTTGCACGCATAAGCAGAAGATTGCGAACGAGGACTTTCTTTAGGGTATAGCGCTTCGACTGGGGGTCCCTTGCGAACTGCTAACCGTCTTCGAGGCGAGCTCCGCATGTCTTGAACTTGGCGGAAACAACAATAACATTTGGCTTTATACTTGTACGAGTGGAGCAGATGAAAGGCAAGAGTGTCTCGATGTCAGCTGGCGGGGTGTGCAGAGATAACTTTCGAAGTTTAGCCGGCAAGGCTGGCATAATCTAATTCACTGGAACTGGATTTTTTGTCCCGCGCAGAAGTCGGTGCTCCCCGATTTCAGAGGAAAAAAAAAACATGTTTGGAGTGGCCATCCTTAAGATCACCTCAAAACCAACAAATTATTCGATGAAACGGTTATTCAAGAAAAATAAGTATACTCGCGTTGCCAGAATACTATTGTTTTAAGTAGACAGCTTTTTCTCCGGTGATTTCGCTTTTCATAGGGCCCTTCTAGGACTCTACAAAAATATTGTTGAAAGATACGATTTTATCTGATTATCTACAAGCAAACTTCGTTGCAATGAAATACGGGACTGCGACAGTGTTGGTTACCTCCTACCAGCTAGTAAACAAAACTGTATATGCATAGATTTGGAATGGAGAATGTCGCTCATCAGCCTATATATCTCCATCTCTCGCGTACAATAGTCACCATGAAGACCTTAGCAATTAGCGTGGCACACATGTGAATCAGTTTGAAAATTGTCGTTGTACCATATTCAATTCGTGATCTCGCACCGAGTAATACCGTTGCGCGTTCAACGCTTATTTCCTACGGCTTCACGTGACAGTAAAGCAAATGCATTACGAAGTACGCCTTTTTCAGCAGGTTTTCGCATTCCCAGGGACGCGATGTAATCGGTTGTTGCCTGGATTACCCGACGCATGAATGAGAGATACTGGAAATGAGGAGGGGCTAAAGGGTTTCGGGTATGTGAGGTCGGCGAGCGGTGTAGCTGCTGCTACAGAAAAAAAAAGAGAAAGAAAAACGGTTAACGCGACCGAGTACGCCGCTGCTCGAAGCACACTCATAACGGAGCACCATGTGCCAGGGGGGGCCGCAGAATTAACTGCCCGTTCATTGGTCATTGCTGTTATACGACACTGCGCAATGAAACAACACCAAGAGGATAAAAGCAACGCTACCAGCTGGACGCGCGCAGGGACGCAGCCGAGCGTAAAGCATGACCACCGTCCGGCTGCTCACCATCTGGATAACGGTGCGGGTGGGGAGTGTTTGCCCTGTTTATGAAAACATGAGTGGCCACTGCCGCTTGCTACAAACGAGCCGCGGAGCCACTAGCAGCAACGGAGAAAGCGTGGAGACCCGTGCCTTAACCCTCACACTCGCACCCCGCGCTGCTGCTCTCCCTCTTTCCTCTGTGTCCTTGTGTATCTGTGTATGCCAATCAAATAATAATAATGAAGCGTCCGTCCGGCCCACTCTTTTGCTCCACGCGCGTGCCGTTCCGCTTTATTTTCTTGTCAGACTCTAGCCTCCTTTCTCCCCATGCTGCCGACCCAAGCTCTCCCCGGTTGCCGGAAGCTCCCTAATCTGGTTATGGACACCCGACCCGCTTTTCCCTTATGTGTGTGCGTGGCCGCCGTGAGCCCCTGTGCGTGTCCCGCACTGACCACTGTCCCTTCTCCGCCCATAATTACGGACTGGTAAACTCGCGGGCCTCAGGCCGGGACGTCGGGCGCACTGCAGGGGAGAACTGCGAAGTCAAGGCGAGGAAGTTCGCTGTGGGTCGGGCACGGAATGTTGTGCTTAGCCCCGTCCACTCCGTGGCCCCGTCCTCCCAGCGACCAATTCGCTTAGACGCTCGTCAGATGGGAGGAGGGGGGAAATTTCAGCGACGTCTAGAAGCGAGGCTTGTGTACCAGTTGGTGGTGCTATGGCCTGTCAGCCTCCCCTTGCACCACTTGCCACTGCACAAGGGTAGTCCTATGCAGCCGTTCGCGTGTGTTTCTGGGAGGCCAGGAAGCCAAGTATGAGCGCTGAAAGCCGGTGGGGAGATCAGCAAGCTCTGATTACGCGTCTTCTTCGACTTTAGCGAAGCTTTTCTGCCGAAGGGAATCATCTCCCGCAGCGTGGCTCCTCTGTACTTCCTCCCGTCGGTCTGTCGTATTCCTCTGTCAGTGACCGGGGAAAAGAAGCGAGTCAAGGGAAGCATCCCCGCTAGTCATGGAGCAGCGGTGAACTTATGAAACCATACCTGCGCAGTTTTCTTCTGTGTTTCGATTCCATATCGCTTCAACTGCACTAACGCTGAAGAGAGTGCAATCAAGGTCACGTACATGCGCACAACATATTGCCACACCCACTCTTTTCTTTCTGTTTTCATGTTGCCTATTGCAAGTGTAGCTGCTGCCTTGCGCGGAGTACGCCCGAATAACTGGGAACTATCTAGAGAATGTTAGAGAGAGAGAGAGAAGAAAATAGGAAAGGTAGGGAGGTTATCTAGACTATGTCCAGTTTCCTACCCTACATATGGGGAGGGGAATAAGGGACTAAAAGAGAGAACAAAAGAAACCTTCCGATACGATTACGTGCTCAACGCGAACAATTAGAGTTAGTTCTGGAAGTTACGCGACCGCTAGCGATAACACTGGAATCTTCGACGATACATGGATAAAAGCCGACGCGCTTGACCGCTTGTCAGTCTATCGACGGCCGACGCTGTGTTCGCCGATATCAGTGTACAGCGCGCATTGCTTGATGTAGTTTGAGTTTCTATTTCCCGGCCACAAGTTCGGCCAAATAAAGAGTTTCATTTTGGACACGCCGAGTGCTGCTTTCGCGAACGTCACGACCACGCGACAATATGAAGAGAAGGGTGTGCTTTGTTCCTTGCGTTCTTCCTATATGGCTTATCTAGTGTCTTCTATTCACTTTTCCTCCTCCTCCTCCTCCTCTTCCTCCTCCTCCTCCTCCGATTCACTTTTTTTTACTCTTCTTTCAAGCTCCTCTGTCCCTTTCCCTAGTAGAAGTTAGCATACCGGTTATTGTAAACTGGCTAACATCCCTGCCTTTACGCTCTCTCCTGTTTTCCATCGTATCACCGCTCTTTTATTCTCTTCTCTTTCCCTTCTCATCTTTGTATTCTCCTTTCTTAGCTGCACAGTATAGGGTAGCCAACCTCACTCTTTTCTAGCTAACCTCCCTTCCTTCTGCCTATCTGTTTCCCTCTTTGCTTCGAGTCCACAGCTAGACGGATTCTGACGCGCGATAGAGAGCAGATGTCGTTAATTGCACTTGTCGCCATGCCAGCGGGCTCTGTTTTGCTACTGCGGAATATTGGAGACTCTATGTGGAGAAAAAATGCACATTGACGCGTGGGAGCGTTTAGAGATCCGAGATCAAGAACGTCGCATTAAAATAGCCGGAGGATTATTTCTGCTCACTCGTGAGTACACGTTAGAGACTTTCTTAATGTTAAACGGACTCTTCAATAATTTGGCCCCACTAACTCTCATCATATTGGCGGAGTGTTCGCAAACGCGAGACGAGGAAGTGCAGAAAGACCGGTAGTCTAATTTTCTGGATTGAACGTGTAAAGCATGTTGACTCTTGTAAAAGGTTCCGGCCGTTGAAATATCCTGCGATGCACGGTAGAAGTAAATATCGACGCTATGCAAGCATTACAGTTATCCGAGCATGGAGAAAATGGCCCAAATTATGCTCCTATCAGTTAAAAGTTTGCAGACGAGCTTAATAAAGTCGATCCGAGCGTGTGTTTTTAGTATATAGAGCTGTGTGATAAAGGGTATAAACACATAGGACTAACAATGTGAAGTGTGGTACGTTTACGGTTTATTTACTACGGTGGAACGTTCAAAATGCGGGCAGTGCTTCAAAGAGAACACAAGAAAGCACAAAAGCACAGGGGGAGGAATCCAAATGGGAGAAATTTGTACCACCCTATTTCATGCGCTTCTTTTTTCTTAAAACAATATTCAAGTCATTCTATGTGCAAAAGCATTGCTGAAGTGATGAATATGCCTTTTTTACATATATCTGCATCCTACAAGGCGTGATTTACACGGCTCAATCCATATTTATTTGATAAAAACTATATACCGTAAAAACTCAAGCTTTCTGCTTCTACGAAAATTTGTTTTGTTAGGCTAAGATCGTTGTTGCTTTAATTAAATCAATTCGTAGAACAAAACCAACCAATGTAGATGTTTTCTCCAGGCAAACACTAATATGTTTATACGCACATGAAATAAATAAATTTTCAAACCTAATATATGAGCTCAGCTACTTACTTAAATATCTAAAAATTAAAGATATTTCAGACAGCTTGCCGAAATGTCATTTTGGTTAAACTTGGGAAGTAGAGGCCCTTGTATTCTGGAGTTGGCTAATTTCACTATGAAAAGCAAAGTTTTATCTCACATAACTGTTAGGCAGAAGACGTGACCTGGTAGTAAAAATTTTAATTCAATATAAAAAAAAGCCGGCAGATCCCACGCACTGTGGGAATCGATGTAATGCGAAGCAGCCAGGAAGGAGCAAATCATGCTTTACATAATTTGCATGTCATGTTTTACATGTTAGGACCTGTCATTTATGTTCGTGATACAGTCATGTCACTCAATACCAAATTTGGTGTATCTCAAGCTAACGAAACGGCCGCGAGCACGCCATGAGCGTGGCATGCAAGTCATGACGCACATGACAAGTCATGATTTCCATATTACCACTTGCCATTTATGTTCGTCATACAGTCACGTGACTCAATACCAAGTTTGGTGTATATCAAGCTAACGAAACGGCCGCGAGCACGCCATGAGCGTGGCATGCAAGTCATGTCCCTCATGACATGTCATGATTTCCATATTGCTACTTGTCATTTATGTTCGTCATACAGTGACGTCACTCAATCCCAAATTTGGTGTATATCAAGCTAACGAAATGGCCGAGAGCGCGCCATGAGCGTGGCATGCAAGTCATGTCGCTCATGACACGTCATGATTTCCATACTGCCACTTGTCATTTATGTTCCTCATACAGTCATGTCACTCAATACCAAATTTGGTGTATCTCAAGCTAACGAAACGGCCGCGAGCACGCCATGAGCGCGGCATGCAAGTCATGTCGCTCATTACGTCATGATTTCCATATTACCACTTGTCATTTATGTTCGTGATACAGTCATGTCACTCAATACCAAATTTGGTGTATCTCAAGCTAACGAAACGGCCGCGAGCACGCCATGAGCGTGGCATGCAAGTCATGACGCACATGACAAGTCATGATTTCCATATTACCACTTGCCATTTATGTTCGTCATACAGTCACGTGACTCAATACCAAGTTTGGTGTATATCAAGCTAACGAAACGGCCGCGAGCACGCCATGAGCGTGGCATGCAAGTCATGACGCACATGACAAGTCATGATTTCCATATTACCACTTGTCATTTATGTTCGTCATACAGTCATGTCACTCAATACCAAATTTGGTGTATCTCAAGCTAACGAAACGGCCGCGAGTGCGCCATGAGCGCGGCATGCAAGTCATGACGCACATGACAAGTCATGATTTCCATATTACCACTTGTCATTTATGTTCGTCATACAGTCATGTCACTCAATACCAAATTTGGTGTATCTCAAGCTAACGAAACGGCCGCGAGTGCGCCATGAGCGCGGCATGCAAGTCATGTCGCTCATGACGTCATGATTTCCATATTGCCACTTGTCATTTATGTTCCTCATACAGTCATGTCACTCAATACCAAATTTGGTGTATCTCAAGCTAACGAAACGGCCGCGAGCTCGCCATGAGCGTGGCTTGTAAATCAAATCATGTTGTTCATGACATGCACGTCCTTATTTGCATATTACCATCTGCCATTTATGTTCGTCATACAGTCACGTCACTCAATCCCAAATTTGGTGTATATCAAGCTAACGAAACGGCCGCGAACGCCCCATGAGCGTGCATGTAAATCATACTTTTCATGACAATTTAGTCATGATTTTCATGATATGACCAGCCATTTATGTTCGTCATACGGTCATGTTATGCCATACCAAATTTGGTATAAATCCCATTAACGATACGGCCAGGAGAGCACAAAGTCGTAGGCGGCTAGATAGATAGATAGATAGATAGATAGATAGATAGATAGATAGATAGATAGATAGATAGATAGATAGATAGATAGATAGATAGATGGATAGATATATAGATAGATAGATAGATAGATAGATAGATAGATAGATAGATAGATAGATAGATAGATAGATAGATAGATAGATAGATAGATAGATAGATAGATAGATAGATAGATAGATAGATAGATAGATAGATAGATAGATACGCTCAAACTCGCCGAAGTTCGCTAAGAAATGCTTCGCATTTAAAAACACTTCTCGCTCTATTCCGAAGCAGTCACAAGATAGTTTTCACGTGTGGTCCATATCAATATGCAGCAGACCATGAGGTTACGACCATAACCACGCCGAAACTGTTTCAAGCGGTCCAGTTGTGGAATCGACCCACTGGGAACAATTTTCGAGACGATAAAATCTAGCGCTGCGGTGAAGTTATCTCTGGATTAATTGCGCCATACCATATCGCCTACATCAGCCTGTATCGATTTTTTTTTACTTATCAACACATGATTTATGGCTTCGTCGCCGCTATAGAAAGAAAAAAAAAGCCAGTTTCATTTGTTTCCCAAATGCAGTGTGCTCAGTGTACCAGTGAAAGGGACTGGCTAGTTCGAAATTGGGTTATGCAGTCGTCGTTTAGTTTATTCTACACGCACAACCTAACGTTCACGCCAGCATGATACTGATCTGCTTGCGGGGGGAAATGCGACGGGTGTGGGAATGCGCGAGTGGTTATTTCAGGGTTACTGCTCATTCGGTCGACTGACAAGTTGCGACATTCGTAAGAGCAATACACCGATGACGAAAGACGCTATCTCGAAGGAATTCGCTCGGGCGTGTTTCAGCGATTTCACGAGTCTCAGCCTGAAACAATTTGTTACGACACGCTCGACATGTGCTGAGCGAAACATAAATGCAAATGCGGCAATCCAATCATCGAGAGAGCTTTATTCCTAAGAAAGAAAGAAAGAAAGAAAGAAAGAAAAAAAGAAAGAAAGAAAGAAAGAAAGAAAGAAAGAAAGAAAGAAAGAAAGAAAGAAAGAAAGAAAGAAAGAAAGAAAGAAAGAAAGAAAGAAAGAAAGAAAGAAAGAAAGAAAGAAAGAAAGAAAGAAAGAAATTTATCTCTTATCCGTTCCATCTCCACTGATAGACAAAGAAAAAAGAGAGAGAAGGAAAACGAGTGAACAGAGCTGACTGGGTTTGAATTTATTGGGTCATAGGCAGCACGCTTTTTTTAAAATCTGTATTTCGCTTTTGAAATCACAATTGCCTATCTTTGTTGCTGTCGACCAAGAAATAAGATGGATTGCTTTTGCTCCTGTAGAGAGTTAGGAAAACGGAAATGTCACCGCTTCTCTGTTCAGTCCTGAGTTATCATTTATGGTGTCTATAGACGTATATGTTTCCAAAATTTGTAGCACCAAAATTTTCAGATACAAAATTATGCCTACAGCGTGATTACTAGGCTCTCATCAGGTCAATCGTTATAACTACAATAGTTAGCTGCCCTACATATATTGATCCGCGTATATCTGACGTTTTATTACTAAAACAACATGGAAAATATTTGTAGCACGTGTAGTTACGCTGATTATTGTAAACTCGAGATCTCTTGTTGATTTGCAGTTGATTTTCGCATGTACAGCATTATTTTGAAATAAACATTGGTATGTTTATCTTTTCTTGTCTTTGTGAGTCTTTTTATTATAGCTAGACTGCGGATTCCCTGTTTGATATTCGTTTAGTGTAGCGGAAAACGGCTTTTAATAGGTTAAAAAAACTGTTTGCCATTACGTGTAGTGGTTTCTCGCTGAAAATTTACTTCGTTTATGGCGATTACGCGCGACAGTCTTAATATAATAATAAGCGAATTGTATATGAAATAAGTTAACTAACAGCGCAGACTAACCATGCGCTTTCAGCGAAGACATTGTAAACCGAGCGTGAACCGAACGTATCTCGCTGATAGGAGGCTCTTACGCTTTTATATTTGCCACAATGCCGTTGCAGCACGACTCTACCCAAGTAAAACACAGACGGACACGCGAGGTTACTGCTTCGATTCTTCAACGTCAATAATATTCGCCTCCACAGTGCGGAGTCACCTGTGGAACATTGCATAACAAATAATCGCCGCCGTTTTAAATCAATTTGCCATCGTTGCGCGAACGAAATAATCGCAGCTGTATTTGTAGCACAACTCGCATAAGCCTAGCGACGACCTCTATATTTCTACGCCGTTTTCAACGGCGCGCAGATAGAGCAATGCGTTTACACTAAGGAGTCATTTCGCTCGCAAAGCGGGCACACATGACAAGCGCGCACACACAGACGCAGCCAGCGCAGAATTATTTATGAAGCGCACACCACGCACACCGAGCTGTAGCCTATACGGCGGCCTTCAACACTTTCGCCGAGTTTCACGTGTACACACAGGGTCAGTATCGGGCGTGTTTGTACAGAATCGGATCGATCGGTCGTAAAGCGTAAGCGCTTGATAAATTGAGCCTCTCTCAGCGGCGCGTTCCGTATATATTCCCAACACGTGCTCTTTCCGTATGCGTATACAGACCGCAATCGGGGACTGAGCGTGTGTACCGAAGAAGCGAAATCGTTAAGCGACGCGATATATGGAAGGAATAGGCGCGCCCACGTGCCCGACCGGCGTGCGTTTGTGTGATAGTCAAGTTAGTGCTGTGAAAATGTCCGCATAATCGGTCAATTACGCTCGCAGCTGCTGGCCTTTTGCTTGGATGAGAGATATGCGGACTTAATTGTAGTGCCTGTTAATATCGTTTTGTATGATATTCTGCCGCTAGTAAAAACCACACACACAAGAGTGACATGAACACGACGACGTGGGCCACCCATGTCGTCATGTTCGTGTCTCTCCATGTGTGTTTGGTTTTTACTAGCGGCAGAATGTCATGCAGTAAGCACTACGAACTAGACCAATAAGCAATTCTCCTGAATCATATAATTCTGAATATAAAAAATACGGACAGTCGCGGATGCTGTTTATATACGTGCATAGGCATAAAGCGCAAAAACCTCGTTTTTCCGGCTGTGTTTGGCAGTCCGTGTAGTCGTATACGACGGCTCTTCAGCGGAAGCAAGGCCACGAGGACCTATAGATCGCTAGGAGTTACCTTTTTAGATGTGAAGCATCTTATGGCGAAGCTTAATCCGGTGGTGGTGTACGGCGTGACCACCCTTACTGCGCATGCGCAAACCCTTTCAAAAAAATAAAAACCTCCTCTCCTCCTCTCTCTCCTCTAGGCATCCCTCCCCGCGGCAACCACACCCTCACTGCGCATGCGCCTCGCCTCCTATCCCCTCCTACGCTTCCCCCCTCTCTCCTCTAGGCATCCCTGCCCACGGCGTCCACACCCACTGCGCATGCGCGTCCCCCCCCTCTCTCCTCTAGGCATCCCTGCCCGCGGCGTCCACACTCCCACTGCGCATGCGCGTCCCCCCCCTCTCTCTCCTCTCCTACGCTCCCCCCTCTTGCCTCCTCGCGACGCCGACGCAGGCAGCGTCTGCTAGCGAGTTTCTTGGTTGAAAAAACCGACTGCTCGCGCTGCACAACCGTTCACTGGCCACCCCGTAGATATGGCAATGGATCTTGACCGCAAGGTGGTGCCGGTGGGAGATTTCTCCTGTGCGTTGTTGAACAATAAAAATTGGCAGCGTGCGCGTTAACTAAAAGCGGACTGCGGGTCTCTGTGTCCAGTCGGAGACTTCTGTCTCTCATTGCCCATTATCAGCGATTGGCATGTTCCAGTAGGAAACACCGCTCCATCACTCCGTGCTTTGCGCCTCCCCAGTTTTCTGTCCTGCGCAACGCTGCGATGAGCGCCAGCGTCAACGCCGCCGCCAGTGTAAGCGTTAGCGCCCGCTGCTTCGCATCTACACATGGTTCCCTTTAGTGGGAGATGGTGTAATTTTTCCTTCCTTTTGTCTTCAGCGCTCAAGCGTTTCAGTCACGTACAGTTTCTCGGCGAAACAAGCCTGCTCCATATTCCAGTTTCTCCTGCGTCCTATACACGAACAAACAGTGCTTTCGTTGGTTTATTATTAGTTCGTTTTCCTCTTTGTTTCCGAGTCTAACTAATCGATCTTCTGTCGTGCTTTGCTCCGCTGTTGCCAGACCACTTCCTATGTCCCACGCATTCGAAACAGCATAGACGTATATGAACGAGCTTTCATACGTTGGCCGGCCTTCGTAGGCCGACACGCTGCCCCTGCTACAACTACTGAACAGCGATGAAGGGGCCTCCAAATGTGAAGTGGTCTCGCTCGTGACCTTCATCGGTATATAGTAAAGCTTGGAGCCCATATGGCACAGGGAATCGCGCCACATCGTGGAGGGCTTGGTTTTTTGCACAACATCTGCTATTTCAAGAAAATACGAAATGATGGTGGAAAGGATCACGAAAAAAATTGCGGCAAGCTTGCACTAAGCCTCGCAAAGCTTGGCACAGCGAATCAAGGGCCCTGTCCCCACTCTCTGGGCAACCTCCTATCGCTCTATTTCTCCATACTTCTCTATAGAGCTGGGCGGCCTTCTTTGGTTCTCTTCGGTTTTCTTTTTCTTTCTCCCTCTCTTTGTCTTTCTGCCCTTCTTTCACTCTTCTCTCTCTTTCTCATTCTTTATTGGCTTTGCTTTACTCTCTGCCCTCCTCCTTTCACTCTTCCTCACCCTTACATTTATCCTCATCCCTCTCACTTACCTTTTCTACTCCCTTGTTATACGATACTATACAAAGCAATGCTGTGTTCTGTCAAAGTGCCTGGTTAGCCGAGTATGTATACGTGGTGCCGTGGTTAGCTTGCCTGGCATCTGTTGTTGCAGACCGAGAAGTCTTGCCTGACGCCCGTCGACCGAACTTTTTTGTAGCGTGTGTTACACTGACCGAGGTTGAGCAATTTCGCGTGGCTTATCGAAAGCCGTGCTGCTCATGCGCGAGGAGCAGTGACGTCACATGGCGCACAGCTGGCGCGGCGGAGAAGGCCTGGAAGCTACTGGAGTGACGTCACTAGTGGGCTGGCGCTTGACGCGTGAGCTCGCTCGCTAGTCCGTCCGTCCGTCCGTCCGCCACCTGTCTGTCTGTATGTCCGTCCATCCGTCGTGTGCACTTTTAGAAATTCTAAGCGAAACACGCCCTAATGTAGACGGCGCCCCGCACGTCTGGAGCCAACATTCATTCACAATTTCTATGCGATCGCGATAATCTTTAACGCACAGATGCCGAGCCTGATCGGTCGATTAGCAAATCGGAGGTGGCAGACACCTACGTTAAAGTTAGTCAGCACTAAACCTCATTTGCGAACCGTCGTTTAGTGCTCAGAACGGGATTGGCGTTGACGCTTGTGAAAGCGCAATGATAACTATGGTCATATTGTACCAATGCAGTTATTCTTATTTGCCCTATATACGCTACACGTGGTTGAGAGAGAGAGGGAGAGAGAAAGGTGGGAAAGACCTGGGAGAGGAGAGAACCTCGATTGGCGATCCTGAATTTCCCTAGGAGAAAGAGGGTATAAAAAAGGCCTCGTCGTCCCTTATGCATTTGGCTGCAAGAGCGACTCGAAGGTGAAACCCTGCTCTTTTGCTTCTTAGTCGACTGTGTTGATTCCCCCCCCCCCCCCCTCCCCGACCTACCTGCACCCAACGTGATTAAGCACAGCCTCCGGGATAGGAGGCATTCCAAGCATTCCACGTCTCACGTGGTATTGCAATGCCTCTGGGATCGGCACACCTGTCACCAAGCGATGATGTCATGTAATGACGTCATCATGTGACGTGACATAACGTCAAAATATGGGGCGTCACGATGGCGTGATGATGGCATATTTTGGTGACCGTTGCCGTCTTGATGACGTCATGCAGGTGACGTCATAAAATTATTATTTTTTTTTTTTGCATCACTCGGGTTCACGCCGACTTCGCCGGACGGTCACTTTTAGAGTTTGATTAGGCATCTAAGGTTTTGAGCCTTAATAATGCAAGATTAGGCAATGGAAGGCTAGCGGGTGTGGACGGCATGGGAGGGTTGCTAAAGCTATAGACAAACAAGATTTGCGCATAAGCCATCGCAAAGGCGAGTTTTCATCACTGTCGCTAAGCGAAGCAGATATACCGAGCGGCACCGTCCTGACAGATGGGACTGTATGTGCCCGATGGCAGCCAGAAATTACCAGCCGACACGTCAATGCGCTCGTGTAGGCGGCGTATGGGAGCCCATTGGAGGCCACGAACGACGCTCGGGGCTTCGCGCATGCGTAGTGTACAAGCGAGGCTTCCTCCATCCATCAGTGCAGCAGGAAGCGAACCGACGGCTCTGGCAGCCAACCATGATGTATAATACAGAAGCTCAGCGCAGTGAAGGAGCACTGCTGGCTTCTCCCAATTAAGCTCCGCCAGCGTTACTTTCACCCTTTTGGCTTCTGCCCCGAAGCTTCTGTTTGGTTTTTCAGGCCTAACTGTCATAAGGTAAGGAAGTAAGATGAATATGTAGGATCGTTAATGACACATATATCGCTTAGAAAACATTTCTTAATTAAATGTTTGTTTATCTAAACAGACGTTTATTAAAAAAAGGTAAAATTTTTTCCCACTTTTTGTGCCCTTGTAGCATGAAATAAAAGTTTGCTTCCCGTCTTGGAGCCGTTTGCACCTATGGATGATGTCTGCGATTCTTCTGTTCTTAGGCAAATTGTAAAGATAGTCCTGCTTAAAATGCAATGAAACGAGTAAATGAGACAAAAAAAGTACACAGTAGTCATTCGTTGCAATAAGGAAACACACAAATAAGCAGTGCAATGTAGTTTGCAAAGCTGAACATTCAAACGAGCGTACGGTAGAATGCGAGACACAAGATTTCGCAATAAAGTGCTTACTCCCACTTGACTCGCAATTTCACGAAGTACGCTCGACAATACAATGTATATAGGGTTGCACGACGTTTTGCAACGAGATCAATATCAAATGTATTCTCATACACATCATCAACGCCTCCTCTATTCAACACCATAAACTGTAGCACGCGCTAAAGGTAAGTCGTGCATTGGAAGTTATATTTCACTTTTCGTTTTGGTCCTCTCGAAGCTCCCTCGTAAGACTTCAATGTTTTCATTGACACCCAGCATCACACACTATCATCCATTCCATATGTCGGGGTGACGTTTTCATGTCGGGAAGGAAACGGCTGCACGCTCTCGGTGACAGCGCGTAATTAATAGAGCCTCGATGGCCTGACCGGGAGATTAATAAGCGGTGGTCCCCCCCCACGTCGCGTGCACAGGGCTGCTGGCTATACGCACGAGGCAGCTGACAGAAAGGGCGTTAGGAAACGAAGAGCCGCCCTTATAGAAGGTTACGCTCAGAGGCACTCGCATAAAGCCACACCGATGAATGCGGGTGGACGTGCAAGCATCGGTATATGCGCGCAGTGTGAAGGATGAAAACGTAACGGTGCTATAGAAGGTAATCGCATTCGTGTACGCTCGCGCGAACGCCTTAAGTCTGCCTTTAGTGACGTACGCTTAAACCCGGGGGACTACTCGTAGAAATGGACGAACGAATGTACGCAAATATACAGACGCACACGTGAAAGGAAGGAGCACTACCTCGAGCCTCACGGCTACAACTCTTGGCGGGGCAGCTGGTGTAGCTATTTTTGTTTATAGGAACTTATTTCGAGGATAGTCGGTAACATCGGGGAGCAGAAAGCCGGCGCCTGGGGATCGATGCATCAAGTGCGGAGCAGAGAAGTGGGGAAGGAGGAAAGTGTTTACAAGGGGCCAACATTTCTCAGACAGCCAGCTCAAGACAGGTTACTTAACAGGTGAGTGCGTCAGAGTGATTCGCCACAGGGTTCCTCGAAATAGATTGATTGTCGACGCGCGCGGCTACTTTATCAGCGCCCGAGTCGGTGGATGTCCGCGTCGTGGCACGCAGCATAGACTAGGGACATTGATAAATGGACCACACACTTAAAAGTGCAGCGGCTAGTAAATGGATATTTATTTCTACGCAAACATTTTTGTTTGTTTAATTTCGCGTGTACCTTGAATCTTGTTGTTTCGAAGAATAGCCGGCTGTATGCGAGAGATAAACACGGGAGGTTAATCAAGGATGTGCCCCGTTGGCTGCCGTAAACTGGGGAGGCTCACGGGATCAGCAGTTACTCATGTCGGCATAGCATACATACTACAGCTACTTGTAAGAGACTGCTTATTGAATCATGAGCAATACGCATGCACATATGCCCCCACTGTACAAAAATAATTAACCACTAGGTAATTATAGACGCTTGGCTAGCTTTCTCTTTTTTTAAGAGCAGGTTGGAGAACATGCATAACAGATTTCAAGAAAAGCTTATAGGCGACGTGTTCACAAAGTTCCACGCGCTGGAATACGTGTCATTTGGCGCTACGAAAGGCTAACAACTAAAGAAAAAAAGGAATGGTATGAAAGAAAGAAGGGGTTAGGTTAGAGGAGGGGGTGTGCTAGCTACGGGAAGCCTCAGAGCGGCACATTGCTAGGTTAGTTGGTTCGACGCATCTCTTAGAGGGGGCAAAGAATGCAGAGCCTCAAGTTTTCCAGGTGACGGCGACCGAAAACCACAAACATTTCTTGAATATCAGAAGTCTTGGATGCCATACGCAAAGCTAACTGACAGCAGTGATGTATCTGGCAGGAATTATTATAATCACATATTCATCGCCCTGTTGACAGAGCTCATAATAATACAGTATCGGCTTTGGCCATACGATGCCTTCAGACATTGTAGATGGCAAGTCAATCGCACAGATGCTAACAACGGTCAAGGTTTCTCTATACCTGTGTTTACCAAACAGTGTGGAGGCAAGCCTTCGTTCTTCCTTTCATTGTGTGTTTGTGCGCGTGCGTGTGTGTGTTTGGAAAGGATCCATATGACGGCGAGAAATGGTATGGATATTCGGGGTGAAACACGTGGTATGGTTTGTTGAATAACAGGTAATAATCCATGTGCTGCGATATTTTTTTTGGGAGCCTTGATGGCCGGAATTGAGTATCGTGTTTGAAAGCTACGCGCTCTGCATTTCGGAGCGAATCGTGGTGCCCCCCATTCGCTGATTCGCCCCATTAATAGACAGAGCCTTCGGTTGCACGTTCGGTATCATCCGCTCACCGACCTGCAGGATCATGTGTCCCGGCGAAACAACAGCCAGGGCACAGCCTTGACCTTAATTTGCGGGAGAAGTGAATGCTTCGCACTAATGAGTTGGTAATCAGCGCTCAGTACACGATGGATGCCAGTGCTCTGCATGAACCTTAATGTGCACGCCGACTCCCCCCGCTGTAAACACCGGCGTTTTGGTGCACTGACGCACAATGCAGAATCGGCTGAACGCCTGTGGAGTGTGTAAACGTTGTTTCGAAGCAACATGGGCTGAACCCTGCGGGAAAACAGTGGCCGCGGTAGCCACGTGTCTCGCGAAGGCTGGTTTCATACTTGGGGATCGCAAATTAACCCCAATGGCTAATTACAGAACCAGCTGAGCGATTCGCTTCGTGTGATGTTTAATGAGGTTATGCCCACCGGGCAGCTTGGCCGAAGCGTTTTGCATACGTCAGCGTTTTCGTTCGGGCAATGTTGACACGAGATAATTCGAATATACGTCACGACGTTTGAGGAACCAGGATGTCAGGGTTTGCGAAAGTGATAGCGTACCGAGTCCACTCAGCTCACCGCAAAGAAGCTAGAGTTTAATAAACCTAGTTTAATGGGCTGCTTAAAAGTCTTGACAACAGCCAATGCATTGCGTTGCTGCGAGGCAAGTGTATCTTTTGACCACGCTGTATTTTACACCTCAGGTATATTTTATCGGCTGGAATTCTTGGACGGGAAAAGGTTCCAGCGAATGAAATAGCTTTGGTAACGTTGTATTAGTGCATGGGAAGGCTTTACGTTCATAATGCGCAAGAATACCAATTTTCGTCGTTCGATTTTCACAATGGAAGCATCAAAGTCCGAGTGAACGTTTTTTTTTTTTAAATGAGTCGAAACGTTTAGTGCTTTAACAACGTAAAAGTGAATTCCGGCAAAGTCAGTGCTATTTTCAGAGATTTCATCAGTGCGGTAACCATGGTTGTTTCTTGGACACGAGTGCTGAAGTCAGCGGCTACTCGGCAACTGTGACTGCATAGCGCTACCTTGGCAAGGCAAAAGTTCAACCAGTAACACGTTGCGTCGGTCCAGCCGCTGAGCGACCAGCTATAGGCACTTCTCTCTTCTCGCGTGGTGTATGCCGGCCGCCTAAGCGTTGCAGATGCATTTGCGCGATGCACCGCCTGCGTTGCAATCTCCTATACGTTTCGCCAAGTCCACACATATCCCTGTGCATACTCCGCCGAGTTCCTTAAGCAACCCCAAGCGAGATCTCCTTGCCACGGATCATCTCCACTTCCGACCGTTGCTCGCATAACGCAAACATTGAACGGAAAACACTTCCGCACGAGAAGAGAGCGTCGATCTCTGCATTTTGCAAATTTAGCTTCCTCCCTCCCTTTTTATCTGCTTTTGTTTCGAAGGCGTCTGTGCAATCGTTACACGCACAGTGCACCACGCAAATGTGCATTGTTTATACTTAATGCGTTCTTCCACGAGCTGCAGAACTTGGCTTTTGCGCTGCATGACGTTGCAGAGTATAGGAGACGAGTATTAAAAAAAATGCTAAAAAAAAAGAAGTTGCGATGACAACTAAACACAAATTATGTTAAGAACTTGTTCCCTTGTTGCTGTTTATGGCTCTCTTCTATATTTATTTGTGAACTAGATCTTTGCATGCATGGGTATGTGGCACTGAGACGAAAGGGCTTTGCGGGTTTTAAGTCGACTGAACACGGTCTTGATTTCGAAACGTTAAGCATGCTGAAACACAATGCCGACAGTTGTTCAGAAAAACTTTGACGATTCAGAGCACTAAGTACTCTACGGTGAAATAGCAATTAGCTGTCCGTAATGAAGCTCACCGAAGATCCAGGCGCCGTAGAAATGACGTGTTTAGAAAATTTGTTCACCATTTAGACTAATCTGTGTTTGCAAAAATGGCTGGCGATTTCGATTTAGACTGCAACGCTATGGAATAGCCATCATAGATTGTCGATGGCACTCAACTTCCAAGATAAAATGATCACCGACGAAGCACTCCTAACTGATTGTAAACCAGCGAACCTGATAAGCACGGCCCCGGTGTTGATCACTGGTTTGATTCCGACTGTTCGTTAAAGTCTTTCTCAATCACTGGCTGCGCCTGTGCTGAAATGTTAATTGGTGTATGCCACCCCTGCGTGCTGTTCTTTTTAGGGGAGCAGTGGTTAGTGATGGAATTGGCCCAATTTCTGTGGCACATACGTGCTGGGAGTTTTTGCGTGACGTGCAAATTTTGGTTTCGCCTATACTCGGCGACAACTTAACTTGACATTGGAGCGAAGGCTACGGAGGCGGGGCTTCCGCACATTCGTGTTGCTCCGCAAGTAGTTCGGCAGCTTGAGGCTGATTTCGGTTTTGCTCGCTCGCATCGTTAACGCGTTTAGAAAAACACATACTTGAAAATTATGAATGGGAGAAACATTTCGAATGTTCAGTGTACATTTTAGTGTCCTATTACGGGTATATTTTTCTTGGAGAACTAAACAGCGCGTATTCGGCCGCACAGTGACGTCACGGACGCCATGTTTCCTTGGAAAACGGGTGGGCTGAAAAGGTGGTGCTGTCTACGAACTGGAAAGAAAAGGAAAGCATTCTTGCAAGGTGAACGATAACTGTATTTTGCCTGCAACTTCCCGCAACTGTTTTAATAAATAATAAATAAAGCAGTAATAAATAAAGCAGTCTCATAATAAATAAACCAGTATTTATTTCAGCAAGGCAAATGAGAATATTATCAATAAACTTCAGTACTATTTTTTTTTGGCGCGGTAGCAGACATGCGCTTTGGTTCTGTAGCTTCCACAGTGCTGTCAAGGAAAGCTGTCGCCGAGTACAGCAAAATACAAAAGAAAAAAAAATGAGATTGACACCAAACCGGACGTGCTTCTGGTTAACCTCCCTGCCTTTTCTTACTTCTGTCTCTCTCCTATCCATATACTGCTTTGCTGTAAAACCAAGTTTTGCGTGTCACCATATATGCGAGTGCGATTGTGTTTGCCTACACGTAGGCGTCAAAACCATCAGGTGCAGTTTAATACCTACGTGAGAGCTATTCACATCAGCTTGGTTGCCACGCTGCCTCGTCGGTATACGTCATCACCAGCTCCGCATGGGAACACAACTTATTTCAACGGAGTCTCAAAATTGTGGAAACGGTGAAGAGCTTCCCTACTTCGTTGTAAATATGGGACGTGGTTAATAACTTCCTTGTCAATGACAACTGTAAGGAGATACTGCCACGGGCACCATCAATGCATCGTTAGAGGTTTACCGTCGAACTTCTGCATACCATAACTAGACTGGTCGTCCAGTGGTCACTACAGATGTTAACCGTAGAAGAAGGGCCATGTGTCTTTAGTTATATCTATTTCAACTATTGATAAACTTCAATAACGTAGAGTACTGGGCGAGTTGGTACAGATTCATGTCGAAGCTTAGCGCGAGGCAAAAACGGGACAGAGTAAATAACACACAGGACAGGCGCTATTGATAAAGAACTATTGATAAAGTGAACTATTGATAAAGTGAACTATTTATAAAGTGAAAGGCTGCTCCTCTTTGATCGTAGGGAGAAACTGCCTACTGAGCAAAAACATCGGCCGGGAACGCGAAAAGAAGAAAGCGTTTTGTTAACAATCTATTTATTTACGGTTTCCACCCATTAATGTTCAGTTGTTAACGCTACGTGTGGTTATTTTTGTGCCATTTCTTTCCTCGTTTTCCTAACCGTTTCCCTGTACAACATGTTCAAATAACTACTCGACAAGTCCATCCTAACAATCTAGTTTATATTCCATCACCATCGTCCAGAGTAACTAACGCAGAGTGGACCTCCTGAGGCCATCCGAACGAACTGTCCCATAAAAAAGGCAAGAAAAAAAAAAGATACATTTACCGAACGTGTCCTTTAGGCACGAGAGATTTCTCAAACTTCCTTAATTGATCGCTTGAAAAGAACACGAATGCACGCAAACATAAGTGTATCGTCTTTAATGCCAGTAGGAGGGAAAGCACGACTACGCTACGGTCATGCTTCAGGCTCTGAATGGGCGTCTCTTTTCGGGGTGCTTCAATGGCCATTCATACCGAGCCTAACTTTCAGTGGAGCGCCGTTTCGAGCTTTGAATAGTTCTTTGACGGCCTTACACCGAAATCACGATGGTTTCAAGAGATTAGGCCCGCACAATGCGCTCAAATGATACGGCAGCCCCGAACGAACTAAGCCGGCATGCGTTCGCTCAACGCGCTTTCAATACGCGGACTTCGCAGTCGAAAGTTCGCACAGCCTGACTTCCCGTCATTCGAAAGCCTGCTTTTGTTTCCGCGTATGCTACACAGAATGTGATGAAAGCGATAAATCGAAGCCTGCTTGACCTACACGAGTTTAACACGGGAGAAGCGAACATGGTCAATCAATGCTGACAGCTGCAGCAGCTTTTATGGTTTGTGATTACAAATGTATGCAGTGTATTCTCGATGACTGATTGCAAATGAACATATTTGGTCAATAGTAATAAAAGCACAATGTGTGACCAAGTGTTCTGATCTCTAGACTCTTGGAATTATTTCCGACATATTTTTAAAGATCTCCAATAATCCAATTATCAAAACTACGAAACCTGTTGCTTGTTTTGTGGTATTAAACATAGTGTTAGCCTAGTAGATAGAGAAATACGAGTGAACATTAGGGAGGAAATGATAATGCTGCACAAATGCACTTCAAGGACTGACTTTGTTACACATATTTTTTTTGTGCTTTGAGCTCTTTCTAAAAATAACACTGCTCCTCAAGCTCTCTATTGTGTGCAGAAATTTTGCATTCCTTACTATTGCACCTGGAGTGGCAGGCCAGACATACCACTAAAATAATCTTTATAAGCATAACTAAACATTTCTCGCTCTCTTACTCTCGACTGAAGCGCTGTAGTTAAGCCAGTAACCTGGGCCCGTATTCACAAACAAAAAAAAACTTCGTAAAAGTGTGTTTCAGCCAATCACGATGCGGAACGTATTGTTAATGAAGCGGGCTGACCAATGGGAAAACGCCCTCACGAAAGGGAAGTTTTGTGAATTACGCCGCTGAACCCTGCCACAGCACCGACAAGACATTCAAAAATGCTTCACATGACGTTTCCTCAATATTTTAGTGATGTAAACTGAAGTCGGTACACCTCGAAGCTAATGTATTATTGAGGTAACTTCTCGTGGCGAGTCCACCCCTTTCGTCTGTCATAAATGTAGAAAGAAATATTTTCAAAGATGAATTTCTGCACGAGGTAGACGAAGATACATCGAGTCAATTTCGCAGGCTCCGAAGACTTATTTGCTCGAGTTCCGTACACAACCTCAGGGAGAAAGATAAACCGAGATGTCGCTGCAAAACGGGCAAGCAGTACGGAAAACGACCTCCACGTTAACATCTGCGGTCCCCGTTCAGGCTAGAGGTGAACGCCGCTGCGAATCCCTCCCCCTGCATGTCGAATTAGATTACTTTGTCAAACTCCCCAAGGGTGTGCAGCATCTTTCACGGAGTGTCGCAGCTTATTTCTTAGGTGCGGGTTCTAACACTCGTTTAAATTCCCATTTTCTCGGAACGAAACGCAAAGCCGCCATAAACAAGCTTCAGAATCGAATGTCAAAAAAAAATAAATAAATAAATAAATAAAAGACGACAATAAAAGACGAGGGAGTTGGATAGACGTGTTGCGAAGCGGAGGCAAATTAAGTGGGAAGGCGGCAGTAATATTGAGAGTACATTTCCTGTCTGCGACACGGCGCTAGCGCTCCCTCTGGTGGGAATTTTATATCGCGACTAAATGTGCGGCACAGTGACAAGGCGGCGAGAATTTCGATTCTATTTGACGTCCGTGCTGCACAGTCTTATAGATCTCTCTTGATTATTTCTCTATTACACGTTGCTTCTTGTCAGAAGGTCTGGTCGCGAACGCGAAGCAGTGTAAAATAGATGTAAGTCTAAATTTTCTAGAGCTCCCTTTCCTGTCTTCTATTCCCTCTTGCGCGGCTATCTGAGGCGACGAATATCTTCGAACCTCTCTCCTACTCTTACACACGGAACCCTCTCCTTCTCCCATTACACTGCTCGGGCGGGCAGTTTCGGTTCCGCGGTGTTGTATCGATCTCGTCGCATTTCGCTTCCATCCGGATGCCTTTTGATCGAGAACGTTGCTGCTGGCACCGGCGGCGTTCTTTTGTGGAATGCTTTCCGCTTGAACCGCTTTTGTTGTAAAACTCCGGCACCGTCTTTTTTTTTCTTATTTAATTTCTTCTCTTTAGCTACAACGTAGTGCGCGTCTGTTCGAGTCTGAACCTTTGTTGAACTCGAGGAAAAGAAGCGGTAAAAAAGTTGAAGATAAAAGAATGTTACGATGGCAACGGTTTCCGGTAACTGCGCGGAAACGGAAAACATCACAAATCAAATGGCGCTCACTATAGCGTATACTATACGAGAAACACGGCACAGATCTCCGCATAGAATCTTTGCTCGCAGCAATTCGTCCTCGGTTGCCCACGCTTCCCGAAAAAAAAAAATTATATCGAACGCTAGATATTTTGATGCCTGAGTGCGGCACTGGGTATACTTTCCGGTGCAGCCGAACTTGGTGCGTGATCGTCCTTTTGAGAACGTTTTTGAATACGGTGAGTGCTTCCAAGCGTAGCTTCATAGCAGTAAGCATGGCTGTAAAAGAAAGTATAGAACGAGAGAAAAAAATTCGGCAGATTCCACGTACCTTCGGAATCGATGTTATGCGAAGCATGCGGAGGGAAGGTGACTGTGTTGTAATGTTTTATTGAGCGAAACGTTACGAAATTACGCTAAAGATATGTACAAAGTGTTGTACGCACAGACATATGTTCCACAGTCGCATATGTTTTGCATAACAAGTTGTTTACAGTTGCGTAACGATGCCAACAGCAACATGGGCAGTAGCAACACCAGAAGCGGTAAACTGATATGTAGCGCTTGTGCTCGCGAGGATGGTAGCCCTGGACACTGCAACATATATCAACTTCAGTGGATGGCCCTTTAATATAATTGATGTTAACCCGGCGTGACGGCTGTATCATCGGAGTACATATGTAATGTTTATAAAATTTGATAGCCAGCACTGCAACGACAATTGACGTTTCACGAACTTTGGGGTCTATTCGAAAAGCAGTTCCGAGACCTGGCGTGGTTCTATGGTAGAATGCTTGATTGCCACGCAGAATGCTTGGGTTCGATTCCTGTTGGGACCCTGACATTTAATATTTGCATTCGTCCGGTCAACGCTGCTGATGACGTCAGCTTTTTAACGCTCTGGCGTTAAAAGTACCAATGTTTATCTCGCCGATCCTGGGTAGTCTAGACTGTCAATCACCTGTGGAACATACCCGCATACCTGTGGCACATACCCGCCCCGTGGTATGTGCCACAGGGTTTGCCCGAAAGAGTTTGACGACGTACGCGACGGGATTGTCATTATTCATGTCACGACCAGCAAGTCATATTCGTCAAACCATCTTATTCTCACATACTAATTTTGGTCTTCCCCAAGTTAAAGGGGTAATCACGAGATCACCCAGACGTAGGCGGCTAGATAGATAGATAGATAGATAGATAGATAGATAGATAGATAGATAGATAGATAGAAACGCTAAAAGTGCCTGCAGTACGCAAAGAAATGCTTCGCATTTAATAAAGTAAGGAATTAAAAGCTTGTGCTTCCTTCTGGGCATGCTTTTTTGCAAAGTGCATCCGCTCTCACGTGAATGAAACGTCTAATGTCTCATCATGAATATAGTATGCTTAATTGCTTATTTTGCTGAGTGGTAATTTAAAAATTGGCACAGCTACAGCAGCTTCTTCAGGGTCGCGTTATAACGAAAATCTCGCCGATAGTAAATGACACTACTGTAACTGTAGCTATCTATAGTGTACTCATGTCAGGTGCTCGATAAAGCACCTAAACCTTGGCAACATTGAGGTGCCATTAATTGATATCAGCATGCAGATAAACGCTTCCAATCACGTTTTTGCTTGATAACACCTGCGCGTAAAGCCGCGCCGCGTTTGGAAATCAGTCAGACAGAAAAATAAGATAAAATTACAATTGCTAGTTACGCGTTCACACGTTACCAGGCTATTTCGTGATTATTTGCTAGCTTTGTCTGCTTACGCTAAAAGAATAAGAAATGGCGCATTGCAGGTAACTTCACCATGTTGGACCTCTTTCCAACGCTTTGTCTTCGAAACAGTCTAAATTTATTACGTAACAAAAGAAACATTTAGAAATATAACAGGCAGTCCAGAGACCAATTCCGTGCCTTCGAGAAAGAAATGGTCGGGACATTGGATACTTGATAATCAGGTCCGTGAAAATAAATCGAAGAATATTTTTCGATCTATAGAGGGGTTGCTTCCAAACTTTAAAGAGAAAGGAGAGGGGAGAGAGGAAGAAGGGATGAAAGCAGTTCGACAATATTCTTCAGGGAAGTCCCATCGGTATAAAGTTGCCAGCTTAACAGAGGCTTTTTTTTTTAACTTTATTTCTTCTTTTGTTAACACAGAGAAATGAAAGTAAAGAAATATTTGCACGAGTCCACGTACAAGAAAAGAAGCGTAACAGAAAACAGAACAGTGTTTAGAATACGGGTACATTGACGAATCCTTAAAAAAAAAAATTATCCGATAATCAGGCTTTTGCCCGAATACGGCTGCATTTTCAATTCACTTCGCGGGGCACTGGCTATACGGTCGTCACCGCTGTGCCTCCGCCGATGCACGGGGCTTGGCTAATGGCCTATCAGTCTCCCCATGCTCCTCGTGAGCGCTTTACTTTCGGAACGAGCGCAGAACTCTTATCCTTCCTAATCCATCTCCATTCAGCGCGATGCGCCCTTATTCTGGATTTTACGCGTCACACATTTATCTTACGTTGACTCAGAGCGCGCCAGACCCATAGTCCCGGCTCACACGCCTTATACCGCTGCGCGCTGCACCTCCCAGTGCGTGCGCTGGTGGAATTCAATCGAGGTGTTCGATGGACAATTCATTGTTGGATGAATAGAACCAAAGAATAAAAATTGAAAAGAGGGCATCACTGCTACTCCACCACGATCACTTGCTCCCGTTTTTGGCAGAAATAATAAAAAAAAAACGGTACAATATACGCAAAGAACAACGACAGCATTGTTCTTGTTTATTTTGTTTTCTCATTCGTACAGCGCTACCACGGTGGCATTAAATGAAAGCCCTATAGGGGTGTGATTGGGGAGCACAGTAGTATTGCTACAAACGAGACACCTTCTTTTGTTGAAAATTGCTGACGCACCCCTGAAGCAGGACGCGTCCGTTTTTCTCAGTAAGGGATTTTGTCGGGAATTACCAGCTCATATGGCGCTGGCCAATACCCTTGTCATTAGGTTAGGTTTTAATTTATTTTTATTTTTATAAATAGGCCTCCTGTGCCTTTTCCGCAGCCATCCTCACGCAAAACCCATTTCTATGTTTTGTTTTAAGCGCACTACCTCGCGTTCTTTATTTTATTGTACATTTTCACTTGCGCGAGGTATGGGCGTATATAGTACTGTATACAGTACTGTAATGTCATCATGTTGCGATATGCTTGAAATGTGTTTTTCATGGTAACGATATTAATACACGCTTCAACTTGAGCTCTGAAGGTCACTTATAGTCGGTGACAAGCTAAGAATAAAAAGTAGAGTGTACCACTATCCATTTGTGTTATGCGCGTCCAACTAGAGCTGCCCTTTGCTGTGACGTAATGGTTTGGACGAACCAATAAAAAATTCAACTGTTGTCTACACGTACACGGCATCATCCTCTCCGGTCGTCATTCGATGCAGTTGAAGTTTATGATTGTGCCGCTTTTGACGTGCACCGAAGCGGCAGTGTTTTGCAACGCTTTATCGCGTGTCGTCGTTCTCAGTGTGAAGTAGCAACATGGCGGACGCATGAAAAGTAAGGGCAATGTGGCCTCGTGGGCGGAGCCTATATTTATTCTTAGGCTGTTACCGACTATAGTATTGCAGAAGCCGCTCAGTAGGGCCCACGTGCTCGTTTACCTTCATGCGTTTATACATATAAAATTATTAGCAAAATAAAACTCTTCATAATGTTATAGATGTCTCTTTCGTTCCTAGAGTGGCTGAAACAATCAAGAAATGTTTGTTTGACCACTAATCTGTAGCTGAAACAAACCGTTACAGTTGCTACATGATGACGACGCCCCCATTTCCGTAACAACAAAGTTACGCGCTTCCCTGTTACCACTACTTCGGTGGTTTATACAGTGCTACCAAGGCCGAAGCGGTACCGTGAAGCAGGCACTTGTTTCTTCCGTACGAATTGTGGCGCAGTTAAGTTCCGCCAGAATCCACGTCGTTATATACTGCAAGGTTTCGGCAATAAATCGTCGCCGTCTCTAGAGCGTTGAACTTTTTTTTTTTGCTTTATTTGCTTTGCTGTGCCTTCTGGGAGCAGAAAGGAGCGCCGATTAAAGTGCCAACAGTTTAGGGAGCACGCAGGCAAAATGAAAGGAATCCACCAATGTTGCCTTCGCCCTTCTTTTCTTTTTTTTTTTTTCATACTCTCTCGATTTTCTTTCTTTTTCCTTTAAATCGCTGTACGCGAACGCCTCGTCTTTCGCGATAACGGCATTAGTGGCATAGCGAGGCGCACAGCTCGTCGCAGAAAAAAAAAAGAAATAAAATGATTGCATGAAAAAAAGAGCAGGGAGAATGGGATAAAAGTAAAAGAGGGAAGGGTGATGCTGAGGTGCTTTTGGGTTCACCTCACATTCGCGCCTCCGCTTTCAAGCCATCGCGTGCGCGCACGCTTCCAGTGAATTGGCCTCTCCTCTCTTCACCCAACGCTATCCACACTTCTCGCCCCCCCCCCCCCCCTCCCTCCCTAACTTCTCTATACAAGTCCTCTCATCCTCCCTATTCCCTCAAATCCCTGCCTTCGTATACGTCGCATCGCATTTCGCGGCAGGAGACGCCATTGGAAATTTTTTCTCAGAGCCTCGCTCGCGGAGAGTGCCTGCATCCCAGTGCGACCGCGCCAAGGGATGGGACAGAGAATGGGGGGAGGTGGTTCCCTTTTTCTTAGGGAATCGGACCACCAAAGAACGCGCCAGACGCCGGCGCTAAAATAGTCTATACGACATCCAAAAGAAAAATGATCGGATAGTCCACCGCCGCCGCTGGTTGTTGGAGACGTCGGCAGGGAAGGTTCCGTTGACGTCGCACGGCCGCTTATGCAGCGTATACGCGGCGTCATGCGGTACACGCGCCCCGCTCTTATAATAAACGCGCGCAGGGAAACGAGAGGACGAGGGTGTTATACGGATGGGGGGCAGCCGGAAAAGTGTGGCCCTGGAATCTATTTCAGGGACTGCCCGGCCGGCAGGCAAGACGGCGCGTAGTATTTGGTCAGATCGATTCTATGCCATGTGGGCAGGAAGGCGGCTCGCTCAGGTGCCCACCGCGAATACAACTGCTGCATGCTTTGGTCCCTCGGCCCAGAGCACTGCACGGGGTGAGGCCCGTGTCTGCCACCGGGCAAACAGGAGCATGCACGCCGGCTGTCGGCGGCCACTGCGAAATCAAAACAACGCACGTAGTCGGGTCCCTCTTGTTTGTTTTGTCGAGCCGAGCGACCGACCGACCAAGCGATCGACGGGCGGCGAGCAACGCGCCAGGAACTCGTACGCGTGAGAAGTGGAGATACAATAATGGTAAGTGAGGGGTCGAGGAGGAGGAGAAGGCACAGAGGGAGGCAGTAAGGTAAACAAAGGAAAAAGCTTCCTTCACAAGGAAATGCAGGAAAAAAAAAACAAGGAAAGAATTTTGGCACGTGTTGCGGGGCGAAGAGGTAAACAAAAACATAATATCCCCTTTTCCAATATTTTTGTCTTTTCTTTATTTCGAATACATAAAACGAAGCAATCTACCTTCGCTTTCCTTGTTGGTTCTCAGAGATAGATAGATAGATAGATAGATAGATAGATAGATAGATAGATAGATAGATAGATAGATAGATAGATAGATAGATAGATAGATAGATAGATAGATAGATAGATAGATAGATAGATAGATAGATAGATAGATAGATAGATAGATAGATAGATAGATAGATAGATAGATAGATAGATAGATAGATAGATAGATAGATAGATAGATAGATAGATAGATAGATAGATAGATAGATAGATAGATAGATAGATAGATAGATAGATAGATAGATAGATAGATAGATAGATAGATAGATAGATAGATAGATAGATAGATAGATAGATAGATAGATAGATAGATAGATAGATAGATAGATAGATAGATATTCAAGGCAAGCCGAGGGTATTAACACAGGTAGCTTTAGTTCCATGGTTAGCATATCCCACCAGGAGATCCCGAAGTTTCGGGGAAACTGAGAGTGGAGCCGGAGCCTCCTGTGATTATATGAATGGGGTAATTACAAAAATACAGCAAACATATTCGGACGTGTGAACAATAATGGGTAAGCTTGATTAACAATAACAATAAAATCAACACATAACCTATAGGTAATACTCACTATTGCAAAATTGACATAAAATAATCAAAAGCATGTGATAATGCAGGAATAACAAATGGTAAAATTAACGAACAGCACAACCTGACAAATTCAACTAATTTCATTAACAGTGATACATATTATGCAAAAGCAAACGTTGAATACAAAAATATACGACAGAAATATTGAGTGCTGACAACAGTTAATGACACTATTCAGATTAGTTGATTAACAAGATAGATCAGATTATGAAATAGGTAAGTAAAGCAGTATGTGATCGTTGACTTGTGCTATGTTGTTTTGCGGTATGCGGTTCTTTGCTGGCAAACCAGGCAAATACATAGCGCTCGCGCGGCACGGCACGCTGCATGCATGCATGGAGAGTTGACAAAACGACCACGTCGTGCGAAACCTCCTCCTGTGAACCCGCATGAACCCCCCCCCCCCCCCCCCCCACCCTGCTCTCATCCCTACTCCTATGGTGCCTCGTTCGGTACGTGCTTCCCAAGATTATGTTCTCTCTCACCCGTAACTTATTTGCTTATCTCAAATATAAAATACGCCCCGGCGGCGAACGTGGTAACCGCTGTGTTTGTTTGCCAGACGTGTGCTGCTGTGCCAGACATATCGGCCGGCGCGTGGTGCGAACTCATGGCACGTTTGTCGGTGTCAGGAAATGGCAAGGAGTTTTACAGCGAAAGCTGTTATGAGATCACAACAAGGGCCGTTTTTGCGCCGTAGTTGTCCGCCGCCGCCGCCGCCGGTGTCCGTAACCAATATCGCGCGAAATAAGAAAAAAACTAAACAAATAAAAACACCTATGACCTAACGGGAATCGAACCCGGGTCTTCTGCGTGGCAGCCCAGCACTCTACCACTGAGCTACGCCGCTGCTTGAAACTGCGGTGCAAACTGACCCCTATGCAGGCTTCATGTCGGGTAAGGAATCGCGTTAACGTGTGTTGTTAAGCGTTTTAGAACAGTAAAGTAAGAACCAGGCGTCACACGAATCGAATTGCGTAACGAGTGGGTCGTTCAATGCTCCAACCCATTACAAAAGCCTCAGGCAAAATTCTTCATCGTCGTCAGCCACAGCATCAACAAAGTGCACATAATGTGTTACAAGAGTGTAGCGGGTACCGTGCTTTTCTGGAGAATGACAAATAATGGCATAGTAGACGCTTCCCCACTACACAAAAATTATGATGATTTATGGCGTAGTGGGTACCATGCAAGTACGGTTGTTGTAGTTGCCCCAAGAATGTTTAAAAAAGGCTCTAGAAAGGCCGCTCTCCCAGCTTTCGCTGTGGCTGTGCTGCGAGTTCCGCGCAGGCCTGGCGGTTTTTTTTCGTGAGTTGTTGAAAAAAAGAAAACGCCAGCGTAAACAAAAGCAAAGTGAGATTCGTGGACTGGGGCGCCATGTCCGCGTCCGTCTGGAAAGAACAACATACTCGACTGTCCGAGCTAATGTCGGAGGCCATTACTTGACATCCCCCGGGCATGACAGCAGTGGTCTCGTATCTATATATGTACTGTCAGCCAAAACTTCTGTATTTATATTTTTATAACAGAGTAAGCTGCTCTGAGCTCACAACAACCGGTTTTGGTAGTGATGTTGTCCGCCGCCACCGCCGGTGTCCGTCGCAGCTATCGCACACATTGAGAGAAAAAGGTAAAAAAGTTCAAGCGGGAATCGAACCCAGATATTTAGCCTGGCAATCAAGTATACTGCCGCCGAGCTACGTCAGCGCTTTGTAGTTATTGGGAAAAAATACCCTATGCAAACGTCATGTCCATCGGAAAGTCGCGTTTACAAGATGTAATATGTGTATTGCGTAACGAGCGGGTGGTTTAATGCTGCCCACCTGTTACAAAGGGCTAAACTATAATGGATCATCATCAACTGCGTAGGTGTACACGTTGTCTTACACATGCGTAGATGGGTACATCGCTACAGCGCAAAATTAACATGAATTACGACGGAGTGGGTACTTCGCGAGCGTACATGCAGTAAGCGCCCTATGGGAGTTTTCAAAGGGCTTGAGTTCTTGCGTTGTGTTCTTGCGCTGTGTTCATTCAATTTGTGTAATGTAATGCGTTGTGGCATTACAACACACACATTTCCTTCCTGTTTTCTTTTTCCTTCCTTCTTTCATGTTTTGTCTCTGCCTCTTTTCTAAGCGGGCTGGTCTGGTGCCCTTTTAATTAAGGAAACGTTTTTCTAGCCTGCGCGTTGTCCCCGCCCCCCCCATTTCATTTTTCACCTTCCTCATTCTTGCTTTTCTAGCTCACTCATTTTTTCCCTCAATAGTTGTTTCAGGTTTCTTTTCTTCCCTTATTCTTCATTCATTGTTGGGTAGTAGACTAAAAGCTTTTTCTTTCAGTTGAACTTCCTGTCTTTTCCATTTAATTTCTTTTGTTTTTATATCCGTATCGTATCGCGGACACCCTGTGCGACTGTACGTGAGGCCAGTAGCTCGAATAACAACCTCCGATACTTCTGAATATATGTCTTGTATGTTCTGTTCTGTTCTGTCCCGCTCTGTTCTTTTCTGTTCCTGTTTTAACTGGCTTGCTGTGGAGAGGTAGAGGTTAATATCCCCTCGGTTACTCCATTTTCCTAAGCTCTGCAGTGACAGAAAAAAAAGCGGTTACCGAAAATGAAAAATGAGGTAATTAAATGAAGAAAAAAAACACATACGAAACCGAAACAGTTGGCTTGTGGGCTCTCGTTCACACTGCTGAACAAGCAAAAAAAAAAAAAAAAGAACGGAAACGAAAAAACCGGACGCCTATTGATTAGTTTCTTGTGCCCACGACTGCGGAAGCTGCTCGAAAACGACCACTTCAAGTTATTTGTTGGTGTTGACTCGAGGCGCGGTTTATCTTGCAACTGCAGACCAGCGTCGCGCTAAGCTGTGCTTTCAAAGTGGTGGCGCAGCTCACATGCGGAACGGATGGTATTGCACTCAATCCTCCTTCATGGCCACCGAAACCACCTTTTCTTTTTTTTTTATTGCGATAGCAATTATATGAATACTCTCGGCTGATTTTGGCCGTCGCCGTCATGTCCCGGATATATATATATATATAAAAGGCACAAAGAAAAATAAATCAGTAAAAAAAGAAATTCCGAAGCTCCTGCCCGGGGATTCGAACCAGCGACCCCTCGCGCCGCAGCCCGCTGCGCTTGACGACACAGCCACGCGCCATGCTTGTGACGGCATTATAACGGCGAGCTATTTATATGCACCATTTACCGCGAACGGTACGCCATCTTGGAGGAGCTTGAGCGTGTTTTCTATCCTGTAACGCTCCTACATTTTCTTTCAAATTGAAAACTGCCCTTGAGACGCGCACGAAAAAGTGGCCCCTTTCTGTGCCCACTCATGAAGTACAAGGGAAAAAAAAACATGGGCTGATCCCTTCGTCATAAGGAATCGGTACAACACGAAAGTGAAAAGTGTCTTCACAGAAGTAGTGCTTATTGTGTAGTGATTATGAGAGTATGTATAATATCTATTGGTGTTTGGCATCTATAGCACCGTTTGACATGGATGCACCCACGTTGACGCCTAGTGGCGCATCTCGAATCGCGACGACTAACGCCCACGATCATGATTTAACCGTTGTGGTAGGTTGAACTCTTTAACCCTATACCTGGAACACAGCGTAACGTGAATCGCGCGCAAATATGGCATCAACAAGCACGTAATAAACACTGGTACTGTGCACTTCTTCAAAGCGTCGCCCGCCTCGGTGGAACAGTGGCTAAGGTGCTCGGCTGCTGACCCGAAGGTCGCGGGTTCGATCCCGGCCGCGGCGGTCGCATTTCGATGGAGGCGAAATGGTAAGAAGGCCCGTGTAATGTGCGATGTCAGTGCACGTTAAAGAACACCAGATGGTCAAAATTTCCGGAGCCCTCCACTACGGCGTCTCTCATAATCATATCGTAGTTTTCGGACGTTAAACCCCAGATGTTATTATTATTATTATTATTATTCAAAGCGTCGTAGATTAAGGAGAGAAACAGCACGGCGTGCGCTCCCGAGTGACGGAGTAACCTACGCCTGTGTTCATGTATACACTGCCACACTGCGCTTCAGCAACACGGGAGGCAGAGGTTCGTAGCTGAAGCCGCGAACGCGCGCAGGCGTTCCACGTCCCGAAGGCTTCCCTCTCGCTCCACCAAGGCACCGCATTCGTCCATCGACATCGTTGCCTATCTGCACCGCTTACTGCAGCAGTTCTGTTAGTCGGTGTTGTCGTACTCCGAAGTAGTCGGCGGCAAAACATCGTTGGTGCATGTTGAACCTGCACTATTCCGACAACGAGCCGTCACACCATGGAGGAAAGAAAAAAAATTGGGGGGACCCTTAAACTTCGCCTATAAAGAGCTGAACGCAATAGCGATATCCTGTCCCCCTAGTGCTTACTTCAATCACTTAGTGCATACTATGTAATGATGGTAATGTACGTTTGTACCGAGCAATCTTATTGCGATATTACATGATGTATTGTGACGCCTGTATACAGAACGCGTGTGTTTGGAAAGCACGAGTTATTTTCACTGCATTTCCAAGCAGAGGATGTTATTTTTACTGTATTTCCAAGCAGACGCGTGGCTGTGCGGTAGAACACCTGCTTGCCCTTCAGACGGCCTGAGTTGGATCCTCACTCAGACCCGAAAATTTTTATTATTTATTTTACTTCCATCTTTCTCTATTTTTCGGTCACTGACAAGATGATGATTTTTCGCTCACAACCAACGACGCTGACACCGACGCGGACACCGACGCCGGAATTTCTGCAAAACAAGCTCTTTAACGCTATCGCGTTAGAATGCAATCGCCAAGTGTGAAACTATCGCGGTTATCCCAGCCACATGCAGCTTGAAGCTTTGTACGAGAACAGCGGAATCACGTGATGGTTCTAATGTGTCAACGCATCAAAGCTGTGCGAAAATGTATTCATAACGACTCCTTTAGAGTTTTTCCTTCGTTCTTAAAATTTTCTAGCGGCAGCAGCTCTAATAGGTCTTACTACAGAGACCCCTTTGGCCGGCGGGCAAATGCAATAAAAGCAGAAAGAAATACCTTGGATCGGCTTCCACATTACGGTGTCCGTGAAGCAGTAAGAAAGAAAGAGCACCTGCACAGGAGACACAATTGCCTTCGATTGACCTCATCATTGCGATGTCTGATGAGGCAGAAGCATGGAAGAACAAAGGAATAAAAAAAAAAAACGAAGCGAGTACCACAGACATTGTACTTGCTGACAAAAAAGGAGACAGTCCTTCGAACTCTTCTTGTTATTTCGCTGGCTTTGTTTTGTAGCACGGACATTATGCTTTGAATTGATCTCTCCTCTCTGCCCATTCCTCCATTTCGAAGTCCGCAAGACCACGTACATAAAGCACATCCTGCGCCTTCCGATAACTGCTCGTGGATAGAAAGACCAGGGATGAGGACTTCATTGAAATACCGAAAGAGCAAATCTAAGAGGTCCCCATGACGAAGCAGAAACAGGACGTGAGATGGTAGGCTGGTAAAACGAAAAGACCAAGGAAGTGAAATAAAAATCTGGATAATAAAAGATGTAAGCAAGTTAAGCCTCGGCCACGAACACGCCTACCAAGACAACAGAGCGCGTGGTGGACAAAAAACGAAACTTGCGGGTAATTCGGAGCGCAAGGTTTTCGGGATGAGGCATCCCGGATGCCCCGCACGTCTGGCAAGCGCCCTTGCGCCGCTTCACTCCCGCTCGGAGGCACGCTTTCACTCGCTATATTGCTGAGACGAAGGGAAGGAAAAGTTCAAAAGAGGGCCACGGTCGCGCGAGAGATCCTGTTCTTTCCCCCCTCTCACTCTGTGTCCACACGACTGAGAAAAATGCTCTTGTCTTAGAGCGCTTCTCGACGAATCGCCTTATGGCCCAAACTGTCGCTTATGGTTTGTTCTGCTTTCTTGCTTTCCCCCGTTCTTTAAGAAAGTACAAGAAAACGTGGGCATGCTTGCAACGAGGAAAAACGTAGAACATACGCAAGTGTTCAAACAGCAATGAAAAGAAGCGAGACGATAAGACGCCGAGCTGCGATAGAAGCGGCAAGCTTGCGAGGCTCTGGATAAACATTTCTTTTTTTTTTTATCTCGTCATCTTGAAGACAAGGCCCTCGTGGAAAGCAGCCGTATTTAGCGAAGAGCACCAACCCTAGAAAGAAACAAAAGTGGTGAGTTTGTGGACAGCTGTAGGGATTCCACGTGGTTGTTTTGGCGATGCCGTGGTTTTTGGGCACATACTGTAAAACAAGAATGAAGATCGTCTACAATAATCTCAGCCAAGGATCCGCTTTAAAACACGCGAGATCAAGACGGTGAATCCCCTCCCCTCTCTTGTTGAGACCGGGCGCTTTTTGATGGTTGGTAGCAAACCGCGAGATTAAATCTGGAAAAAGCGTAAAGCTCGCAGCATGGGGATTTGCCGAAGTTGCCATTCAATTCAACGTTTACGACAACCGCTTGCGGCTTAAAGAATCTTCAAAACGACTGGATGGTTCTAATACGAAACTTTCAGTTTGTGTTTTTACAGCGCACTTTAACTTGGAACTCGAGAGAAAAAAAAATTGAAGGACACTTTGTACATTCCAAAGTGTGTTCGGCGAAAGCGTGTGGCCATTCCACTGACTATGCCATTTCTTTTATCTTTTACACTCTCAGTGGGATAACACACAAACCGAATGTGTGCGTGTTTTCTTTTTTAATTTTTTTACCGCGAATCGCAGCGAGACGCGAGACTAATCTTCCTCCGTTCGCATGCGTTAGTATTTTCTCGCGCTTTGTCTTTAAATCTCCCCCCACCCCTCTCCCCAGGGTAGGGTAGCATACCGGTTCTACTAGACCGGTTAACATCCCTGCCTTTCCTTTCCCTCCTCTTTTTTCCTTCCTTCCTTGCGCATAGTGCAAACGCCATCCGCGTTCCAGCGCTTAAATTGACGGACCCTTTGTAAATTCGAAAGTGTATTCCGTGAACGCCTGTGTCCATTGAGACGGCGTCGGTCAGAATGATTGCAAACGCTGGGCACAGCAACGCTACGCAAGCAAAGCGCGAGCGCTGTAGAGTCCGACGCGACCGGCGTCCGTTTGCGCATCCCGGCGGCCACCTGGCTCCGTGCCAGAGCTCGGACAGACGGACGGACGGACAGACAGACAGACAGACGGATGGACGGACGGACGGACGGACGGACGGACAGACAGACAGACAGACAGACAGACAGACAGACGGACGGACGGACGGACAGACAGACAGACAGACAGACAGACAGACAGACAGACGGACGGACGGACGGACGGACGGACGGACGGACGGACGGACGGACGGACGCCGGACGGACACCGGACGGACGTGGGCATGAGACATTAAAGGCTTTCGCCTTAACATTCGACCAAGGACAGACCATGGAAGGCGCTAAGGTTTCTGTAGCCTCCATTAGAAGAAATACATATAGAGGAGTACAAAGGCAATCACGAAGCGAAGAATCTAGGGGGAGACACACAGGACGTCCATACTGGCGTTGAGAAAGACATCATGAAATAAAGTTAGACGTGAAAGCACGGATACAGGAGAAGAGAATAAGACCTCACAAACGCCGACTTGATGGTTGGTGCTTGTGTTGTCTTGTCCGCTTCTTTTGCGGCCGCATTTGCGCCTTATACCTTCTTTCACGATGAATTCCTACCAAGTAGCTGAACTTTCTGCCAGTTTGGGGAAATACATCTATACCCAAGAAGCGAGGGAGTACTTCTTAACCAAACAAAGGAAAGCGCTGAGATTAGTAAGGCAATCTCAGAATAATCGAGATGCGGAAATACCGATCGTATTTCCCCAATCAGTAGCACGTAAGGCATGTAAAACATTGACTGACGCCTTGCAATGAAAAGGCAGGAGAGGGGGGGGGAGTTGCGCGGACAAATGTATTTTTGGTAGACGTCGCGCCATTTCCAGTGTGCTATACTAAGGCCAGCACAAATGTTTCGCTTTAGGGCGCTTGGTGAATTGAAAATTCTATTTCCACATTCTATACAGAAGCGTGATCGAAGCAACTTTTCGCGCTCCATAACAGGACTCAATTGTACAAAAAGTGCTATGAGCGGATATTATAATAAGACAATGCGCTGTGACAGTACGTGATATGTATCGCCCTCTCCTCTCCTACGCTTCCCCCCTCTTCCCCCTCTTTCAGATTGATGCCTCTGTTTATATTTGCGTCGCATGGGGAGGACATTCACTTAAGTAGCCGTAATACTTAAGGCGTGTTTACATTTAGCGGCAACTGCTCAGAAGGTTCTTGCTAGTATTTCGATCTTACATATAGGGACGCTGAAACAATGATAGACAATTCTCTAACTTTAAAGAAAGAGTGTGCAGCATGTCAAAAATCACAAGAGTTAATTCAACCGATTTTATTATTCGGTCACTTGATTGGTTATAGTACTGGTTTGCTTCAAGTGATGTTTATAGCCCCGCAGCCTTAGAAGTAGTACTCGCATTACAAAACTCCTGTCTCGGCAATTTTTTTTTTCTCGTGAGGTGATATCCGTCATTGTAGTTAAAGCACGCGAAACTTGGATATATGTTTATACGGACATTCGCTAGGGGTTCCCGCTGCAGATATGTTCCACCGTTTTACGTTACCGGACAGGCAACACACACACACATCGCGTCCAACATTCAAAAAAAGAAAAGAAGAAAAAAAGGGAGAGGGTTGAGCACGGTGAGATGAAAATGAAAAGGAATCAGTTTACTGAACCCAATGAAGGCAACCAGGAGCGTCGCAGTGCCATTGTAAGTTGGAACACAGTCCGTGCTTATGCCAGCTACACGACTCCGCGTGTGTTTTCTTTGTCATTGCGTGGGGCCATCACCACCGTCCGATTCCGCGCAATACGATGCTTTATGTTGCACTTCCGGGTTTGTCGAGCTGCTCGTTGGAAGCCCGAGTTCCGCCGGCCCGGTCACATTATCTTCCGACGGGTCGTCACCGAGCGGCTTCTTCCTGTAACGCTTATACTTCTTTGTGCCGTTTCTCTTGCCTCTTTCGCTATACGCTCTTACTCGCTCATTTCTTGCCCGTGTTCCACCTTGTTTGGAACAGCCTCCCATGATTTCTCCCTCACTCTCTTTCTCGCTCTCTATGCCTCATCGTATCAGGTCTCCCTGGCAGCTAGGGACTGCCGCTTCGACCCAGTCCAGACCTGCAGTCCGGGATTGTGTTGTGAAAAAGAACGCGAGATGGCAATCATATTCTTTGTTCATTTCCCTTTCTTTCTCTCTCTTTCTCCCAGTTTTTTTGTTGATTCGTAGACACGAGCACGCGGGCTTCATTCCGAGACATAAGGACTTTAGCGAGGCACGTCTGAACTAAAACACCAACCGCAACAAAGAAATGCATGGTAAGAAGGCAGGAACGGCGTCTTCGTCTTCTTCGTCCTTTACCAACAATAGCTGCGTGCACGTATCTGGGTGGCGTGACGAGCGGCACGCCATGGCGGGCGCTCTTCTTTTTCTCTGACCGAAGTGGAAAACGCGAAGTGACGTCTTGGCGAACGGCGGCGTCGCTATTTATGAGGGCTGCAGGCGCTGTGCGGAATCACCGAGTCTGCCGCTTCGACGACTGACAGCGTTGCAACGTTTTAGACGGCACGCTTGCCCGGCTACGGAAACGCGAGCTACATGAGACGGAAAATAATCTGGCGGTGGGTGCGCGCGACCTACCGCTTCTTGCGCGGGCGAATGTGTTCTTGAGATAACCTATGTGTCTGTGAATGCATTTTTTCTAGTGAAGTTAACGGCTCATTGCGCAAGAAATAGTTAATCTTTTTTTTTTTTTCAAAGCGAAGTTTTCTTGGCACACCCATCCGGAATTTGCTATGACTTCGGCTGTGCTTCTTCTAGGGAACACAGTAATCGCACCTATTTTCTGCGGGACCAAATTTGAAAATCACGAACGAATGCCTGCATATGTGGAACGACGGAGAAGTGACTGAATCAACATGACTGGTAGGGCACCGTATTGCAGGCCTGATTGTTACTGCCGTTCACTTTCAATTCCATTTAGCTTGTAGTTTTCAAGCTTAAATCAAGGCTAATTTTAAAAAAATTAAGGCAGTATCGCACTAGTGGTGCCGAGCCTGAAATAACAGCAATGCTGGGTTCCTTAGTTCTTTCTCTCTATTTTTGTTTCCATTTCTTCCGCCAAACATCCGCGAATCTTTCTGCATTGCACGAATTTCCACGCAACATGCACCCCACGCATCACAAGGAAAGAAGGCAAGCCCGAGTGAATCTTCTACGGCGAAATCACAGCCAAGATCCTGGACGCCAGATATGCAGACGCAGCCTAAGTATCCCAATAGAGACGCCTACGCTTTGAGCGTCGTAGATTCTCAGGGCATAGAGCTCGCACCTGCCACAGTTCGCGCCCGTCGCCCAGGAAACTGTAGATGAGGCTGCAATCGCACTAGCTACCGCTACGCGCTTGGATGCAGCTGTCGTACTTACAGATTCGCAAGCAGCCACGTGAAGCTACTCCAAAGGTTCGTGTGTCTGCCCAAGCACTCAAGACACTGAAGCGCCGAAGCACTCCGATGCCGTACACCTGTGTCACTTGGGTTCCTGGGCACGAGTGGGTGGAGTGCATATGAGGCGGCACATACCGTGGCCCGCGATCACGCCTACCGGGCTATACCTACCCCTCTCCAGACGCCAGGACTGCGTCTACGGAGGCTGAGTCCGTACCAATCACATACTCCGCAATACTACAGCATCATAGACTGGAAACGCAGAGAGTACCCACCACCACATTCAAAGCTTAACAAAGAGGACAGCACCATACTGAAAAGACTAGCGATGCGCTCCTCACGTACCACGACATCACATTGCACTATACTGCCTCTCCCGCTTCACTTACCCCCCCCCCCCCCCCCCCCACCACACCAATCCCTCTCCCAGCACCAACAACACCTGTGGCTCCAACTTCAGGCCCACACCTTCCTTACTCCCGCACGTCTTGCCCTCTTCCACCCCTGAACGTACTCGCCGGCCTGCCGCTTATGTGGCAGCTCCATCGCCAACTATCAACACATATTTTACTCCTGTCCGGCACACTTGCCCCTTGCCTCTTGGCACCTCAGAAGTCCGCAGCAGTGGGAGGCTGCTTTGTCCGGCACCAGGCCGGACCTCCAACTTCGGCTGGTGACTTGGGCGGAGGACGCCGCGGCTAGGCGCTGCCTGGACGCCACAACCGGCAGCCTGAAGGCCGCCCACAACACCGCTTTTTAATTTTTAAAATATTATTTTACATTTTGGCCTTCATACGAATAAAGTTTTTCACCAGAGCAACACCTACATACACGGTATACTCAGGCACAGACTGTACCCAAGATTGCACGAGTATCTCTGCCCAGTTTGCGGCGTACCTGACACCTTGGCCCACATGATCCTCGCGTGCCCATGCAATATACACACACAGACACATCGCCTTCACCGAATACCTGTGACGCCGGTCAAGCAAACGAACAACTTATCGAAACGTGGGAGGCCAAGCTCGCCTCAGAGGACCTGGACCAACAACGACGTCTCGTCGGCAGGGCCAAGGAGGCAGCGAAGGCGAGAGGGTTCCTGGAATGAGGAGACCTCCCACCTAGAGTAGACGCGGGTCTTGCACCGCGATACCGTTTCGTGAAATAAACGTTTATTCCTCATCCTCCTCCTCTTTTACTTCAGTGTTCCGCAACCTTCGGGTGAGCAGTCGAGCACCATAACTCCTAGACCACCGTGGCGGGTGAAAGGCAACCAGATGACGCTGTATGACGCTAACAAAAGAAAGAAAGAAAGAAAGAAAGAAAGAAAGAAAGAAAGAAAGAAAGAAAGAAAGAAAGAAAGAAAGAAAGAAAGAAAGAAAGAAAGAAAGAAAGAAAGAAAGAAAGAAAGAAAGAAAGAAAGAAAGAAAGAAAGAAAGAAAGAAAGAAAGAAAGAAAGAAAGAAAGAAAGAAAGAAAGAAAGAAAGAAAGAAAGAAAGAAAGAAAGAAAGAAAGAAAGAAAGAAAGAAAGAAAGAAAGAAAGAAAGAAAGAAAGAGAAAAACTAATTTACACTTATGGCGCGAAGAAATGAAGTATGCCGCATCATTCCCCGGGAATTGCGCAAGGTAAATATAGCTGCTGAAAGCTACCGGTTTTGGTGTAGCAACGCTACGAAAAACACTACGGACATCGATTGAAGAAAGCGAAAAATCACAATAAAGAACCCTGAAGAAACAAAAAAAAAAAGAGAGAATGATTGGAAACAAATAAAAAAGGAAATAATATAAGGCTGGTGCATATACCAAGCCACAAAAAAGTAGATTGTTGTGGAACCATTTATTGCTTACATGTGCGTGCATGCGTGCGTTTGTGTGTGCGTGTATATGTGGGGGGGGGGGGGGGGCGACGGAGGCGTCATTGCGCATTTGATTAATCCCCTCGCGAAATTATTTGCTCGGGCGCGACACAAAAGCGGTGTTTTCGTGGCCGAGAAGGGCTGTTCCAAAAAACCCGCGTCTTTCTCAAAGCCCGTCTTCGTGCCTTGCTGCCACGGTTACATTTAAAGCCAGCTGTGTACCCTCCCCCTTCCCCCTTCACCCTTCGTATTCTTCTTTCCGCCCCCCTTTCCACTTGTTTTACGAGATTGAACCCGGGGAATAAATCTGCAGAAATGTCGCTTCGTGCGAAATGGAAAGCTTGCCCGGATTTACCCCGGCCCTGACATCGAAGTATGAAACCTGCGCCGCCGCTGTGCCACCCCCGTGGTTATGAAAACTGCTGGCGCCACCGCGGCCTCAGGTTCGAAACAAAGTAAAAGGGTACATATGCATTCCTGACAGAGTGAGAAAGATGAAAAAAAAAGAAGATGGGCAAAAGAAAACGAAATCGAAATAAAAAAAGAAAGAAAGAAATGTTCGAAACGTTGGAATTGAATGGGGAGAAATGCAGTAAGAAAAAAAAGAATATTTTCTGCGAGTGTCAGCTTCTCGGGTTACGTTTTGTGTGGTTGTTATCGTGTTTCTTTTTTTTTTTTTTTTGCGTGAGGACTAACGGTGTTCCACGTAAGAGCGAGATGTCCTTGGTAACAGGACAATTTTTTAGCCGCTGTGTAAGAATCGAAAAAAAAAATGTGAGGGAAAATTTGGTACCGTTGTTTCTAAAGGAACATGCGTATCGACGATCGAGCGTTTCCAAATTAAACCACAATAATTGCTCTCGCCATGATCGCTACAGAAAGTCAACGTGAACTGAACTGAACTGAATTTTATTGGGTCCTGAGAAGAGCGAGTCCCCCTAAGGGGGCTCGTCCGCGGGCCGCGTCCACGACGGGACCGGGAGGTCAAACTCGACGGCCAGGTCGTGGGCTCTCTGGACAGCCCGAAGTTGGTCGTCCTCTTGGGGACTGGTGAGGAGAGCGGTCCATTCTGCTTCCGTGGCTGGAGACCCTGCAGCCGCGCGCAGCATGGGGCATTGCCACAGCATATGTTGTAAATTACATCTCGGGAGCCCGCATCGAAGGCAACCCGGCTTTATTTCACCTATGAAACGTGAATAAATTATAGGTGAAGGGTAAGCGCCTGTTTGTAATAGTCGTAAAGTGAGAGTTTGCGGTCTCGTTAGATGACGGTGAGGTAAAGGAAACTTTCTGCGCTCAAGGCGGTAGTGCTGACAAATTTCGTTATGCGTTAGGAGCGGGTCCCGCTGCCATGGCTCGCCTTTTGGGCCTCAGGCCGCCCTCTCTCCTGGCGCCGTCCATGTAAAATATGTGTTCTGTAGAGAAAAAAAATTACTATCTATAAAAAAGAAAACTTAATGACCGCACGAGTTTCACTTAAGAAAAAGTTTTATCTCCTTATCGTAATTCTTAACAGGTGGACATTTCATAGGCGCGTCATTCGTGATCTAAAGGAAAATTCGTTCGCAGTTGTTGTATTCAATAACAAACACGAGCAAGAAAAAAAGTACAACAGATGCGCCGAGCCCGTGTAATAACCTTGAGCCATACTTAGTCTTACGAAGGAAAAAAATGTGTCACGCTGCACCAGTGACCATTACGTAACCGAACTTTTATGAAATCGCTATGAGCTTGATATAGATATGGAACGCAGCCTGCTTGAAAAACATGTATGCGAAAGTATGCGGTTACATAATGTAATCACGCGAAATGAATTTTACGCCGTCTCAACTTTCTTTCATATTTCATATCATATGTGGGTGGAGACGCAAGGTGTCAGAAATATATCTGAACTATACACGCAAAACAGAAAGAGAGATAAAGAAATAACATTTTTTTTACACCCGTCGAGAAAAGATTAAACTACCAATTTCGTTCTCGTTACACAATGATGGCTTCGCTTAATCTTTATTTTATTTTTTTTTCGTCTGGCCAGTGCAATGAGTTGGCGCGTGGTACAGGCCAGAGGGTTCCTGTAATAAGAGACCTTCCCACATTCACTAACTGGCCACTTATCAATAAACGTTTTTTCTCGCACTCTCTCCGTCTGGCAGCTTGTTTCGTCTCCTCACGGTATTCGTCGTCGACTTCGCGCTAGCTTACTTTTATCGCTAGCTAATTTTATGTCAGATAAATTACAAAGCGATAATGTATGGATGTCATCTGACTTTAAAGTCATATGAGCACTGAGTAAAGAGAAAAGAAAAACACGCCGTATTGTTTCCTAGTGAAGTGCAAATGCCTATGACTTGTCCCACTATAACGACACTCCGGGCTTCTCTTTTAGGACACATATATGGCGGCTCATTATATCTTGCTTAATTCCAGAGGGCTTTCTGTATCTGGACAAAACAGGACGTCTTCTAAGGTCCCCATATTACAGCATCTCAAACTAACAGTATCGTCTCCGTAGTCCACCTCGAAAGAAAAAAAAACTGTTTTCACGTGCCTTCTGCCACTCTGCAGGCTGGAGCAGAACCGATTTGCTAAATACTACCATGATACAAGGATGAAAAATTTCGTGAAGAGAGGTTGTGTGCTCGAGCCGACGTTTCGACATGTGGACTTGTCTTCTTCAAGGCTAGAAATAGTTTCCTCAGCACTAGTCTGTATATGCTTCCTACCCTTTCCTACAATCCGAACGAAGGAGAAGGAGAAGGCAACTGTGGATGCGGGGATGCAGGAAGGGGACAGGCCATTGTGACGAATTGTGTGAGTAAAAGGAAAGATGTATTCCGTGAACAAACAGAAAAGGAAAAAGCGGGAAGTGGGGGGGGGGGGGGGGGGTATACATTTTGCTGTATCACGGTTGTCTGCGGAAGCACCACTTAACAATGGTAGGTTAGAAATTCCTAAAAGGAGGGCTTAACCCTTATCGGTTTTCGTTGTGTGTGTGTGTGTGACATATCGAATGGATTAAAGAGCTCCCTTAGAAACCTTTTATACCTGCTAACTGAAGTGTATTGAACTTGTGAATACGGTATGACTCTGTATATTTTCTATCTCATAGGAACCGGATGTTTGACGAAAGTGGACGGGGGCTTACGAAAATCCCATATATGGACTTATATAATAATTCCCATATATGGCTACATCAGGAATTGGGCATATCAGGCCATATATGAATGCTCGCCATATATGTGCCATATATGGCCTGATATGCCCAATTCCTGATATACCCATATATGGATGATGCCTATATATAGCCATATATGGCAATCATCTATATATGGCTATACATGAATTCAGCTTGTGCGGCTGGCATAAATTGCAGCTCCACAAATCATTCTACAGCTAGAAATATTGCACTCTAATAGTTAATGGTGCCTCCAACGGTCTGCAGTCGCTGTCGTCTCCAATCAAAGGGTATCCTGAAAACATTATTGTTCAATTTATCCTCATTATTGCTCAAATTAACCTGAAGACATTATTGCTAGAAATGTAATTTTGCTGGTTATTAAAAGTTTGCGGTCAGCACATGTCCCTGTTAGTCAGGTTTTCCTGAAAAGATACGTTGCGGTTAAATTGAACGCTTATCGACATTTTCTATTAAGTTTTGTAAACATTGTTCGCCGTGTTTTATTTAAAATCTTTTTTGCGTGTCACTTGAGCGTCTTTTGTGAGTCAAATGGAATTATCGACTTGCTCTTGACCGTATGGACTGCATGTGCGGTTAATAATTTAGATGATTTGATATGCAACCTTTATGGAGTTCGATCAAAAGCGATTGGTATGCAAGCTTATGATGCGCAAGTATTGGCTAGGAATGAACTATAGCGCAACTGCTAAAAATGGTGGCTATAAAAGCCTCTGCGAGCGTAGGAACGGAGGCTATTAGCCATATTTCTTGCAAACCAGACACTAATAAATTGCTTTTTTAAAACATAATCCGCTTTCCATACTTCTACTAATACATTATTTTAAACAGTTGCAAGCCCTAATCCAGATCAAAATTATGTTACAGCACTGACGGATTCAAACATGACATCACATTTGTTTTATGTGTCTAACGACTGGTATGAGCAATTGCTCGAGATAACCACGTTATGGTGCGACGAATCTGGTCTCTAAATATAATGTTGGCTCTAATCTACGCGTTCTGGTCGAAATAACGCTGATATGACCTGAACTGTAGACGGTGGAAACGAAAGCATGAGCGTTACTCAGTCATAAATTGTCCTGTTTCAATCCGTGAGCACTGTACACCACCTTGAAAAACTGCAGTCGCTACAATTTATCGCCGCGAGCCCTTATCTTCAACTCGCGTAATTCTGAAAAGAAGGGGAAAATTGGCCGAAAACAGACAAATTAGGACACGACCACATAAATCGCATGACACACTTGGGTATGCAGATTGCCAACTCTTTTCCATTTGTCAATCGAGCAAGTTGTAATTTATCTTTGGTGTTCCCTGAAACGTCAAAGCAAAAAAAAAATCCAAATATATTTACAACTATTTTTATTGTTACAAAAAGTACACCACCACGAAAACCATATTTCGTTGTTGGAGCGCTTGTTTCCGATTAAACAGGCCGAATCATGTCTGCAAGAAATAGAATAAAAGAAAGTGTTGTCGTAAAAATAAAATCGCTAGAACACGACGCCCTAACGCGTAACCACAATTATTATGAAGGTATTTACTCACAAAGCATGCAAACCGCTACGCTGTCCGAGTTTTCATAATTTGTAGTACAACATGCGAAGGCAATCAAAATGATAAACTTACCGTAAAGTTTAGCGAAGGCTTGTGGTTCACGGAGCCAGTCAATCCAGAGAAACTTAATCACACCTAAAGGCGACCACGTCAATTCGTACTGTTTTTCAGAAAGGAGATTGCGAGGGAAAGCTTACACGCAAGCTTAGGTGTCCATCTTTTCCGCACGAAAAGCTAACGATGGTCAATCCAGCGACCTCCACAAGCACACACACACAAACACACTTCCATGTGCGTCCACAATTGCACCACGTGCAGCGAAGTAGATTCCTCAGAGCTGCGTTAATATCCTGCGTAAATCACAGCAGTAGCTGGACACGAAATAAAAGCAAGAGAGATCACAAGGACGAACACGAGCCACACTCTCGACCCCGGCGAGCGAAGAAGCAACAATGGCGCGGATGGATACACTAGACTCAGCGATACAACATCCTTGAGATCAGCAATTTGCGCGCTTCTCACTGCAAGTAAATTTTGCGAAGCTTATTGGCGAACTAAGTTTCAACTGTTCACAATTAATGACGCAGTATTGATACCTTACGAATTAATGTTTTCGCGCGCTATTTTCTTTATCGCTACTGTAAATGGGTCGACGCGCCTTCTTTGCTGCTGTGTGCAGAGAACGTTTGCAATATGCCTTCGCCGAATTTCTCACCCCGTCAGACCAAAAGCCCCTCTACCTTCGTTACTGTCTTCACCGCGTACAAGCAGCAGGGTGTGGTCAGACGGGTTCGGGACAATAGGGCTTAAGTTTCCCCCCCTGGCCGCGGAGAGCTGCCGGTGCATGAGCTTTGAGAGAGGCATCCGTCAGGCACGTCGCTGCTTCGTGTACGCTGGCTAACGCGACTTGGTCGAGCAGCATTCTTAACTTACTTCTCATGCATTTATAATAATAATAATAATAATAATAATAATAATAATAATAATAATAATAATAATAATAATAATAATAATAATAATGCAGGGGGTACTACAAGCACGAAATTAACATTGAATCAGCGATAATAATCTCACATGGCAAAATTCTTTGGCCCCATTGAATCGAATGCGAATGTCCGGGTGCGTATGAACCGCTGCACGCGAGTGTGTAATTGTGCACGTATGTAAATATGTACAGGTATCCATAATTCACAAGCATATGCGCCACACTATTAGTGTTGAAAGGATGTGATTCCGTGTAGGTTTATTTAATGCCTGGCTGCTCCACGGAGAGCTGTAAACTAAGGCCCTGATTCACAAACACGTGTCATGATAATTGCATTCGCAAGGTAACATTTAAGCCGAACCTGATGGGGCGCGTATTAGCGATCCCGACCAAGAAATGACGCACCTACACAAAAGAGAAGTTTTATGAATTCGGCAGCTTACGTTAAAGGGTGGTATTATAAATATTCAGCATTTTGAGTGTTCAATACTAAGTCAATTAAATGTGTATCTTGTGTGAGTCAATTGCACCTTTCTTAACGTATGCCCATTAAGTGTGTATCAAATGAGATTCAATTGACGCTTTCAAACCCCACGTCAAATAAATTCTTTATGAGTGTACTCATCAAATTCACGTTAACTTGACAATGAGCACAGTCAAGAACTTTATACGCCGCCAAATGAAACTCAATATGCATTTTTTGCAAGGGATCAGCCCAACTTCAATTTTGAATGCCAGCAAAAAGCGTGTAAGTTATACTGACATAATTTTGCCTTTGAAAATACTCCCTCAAACATTGCAATGCGCATACTATTATGGTAAATGACAGCCGACAGTAATCGCAGATGTGAGTAAACTACATTCACAGAAATCTCGTTAAATGAAGTGTGTAGCATGTAGCCGTGACGACCCTCGTATTATGAGCAATCTTGTGCACTGATGTGCCAGCAAAAAAACTGCATTTAAACTTAATACTATTTATTTAACCCAGCATTACTGCGGACAATCGAAGTTGCATGCATGGCGGTTTTTTTATATACCACAACTATAAATATCGCATTGGTTAATCATAATAGCCAGGTTTGGGAGCTTGCATGTGTTATGTGTGCCGACAGGATTGCGCCCTTGTAAAACATCTCTGCTCTCGTATATATAATTACACACTAACGACGTCGTAATAATTGCAGCTTATTAATGAAAACCTAAAGTACATGAAAAACTTGTACTAAAGTTTTACACGAGTTCGCACACCTTGCACTGTCACGCACATAAACCTTAATATTTGATCTTTTGGGATTGCATTGCAAAAACAATATCTGTACTTCATACTATTGTTGATGTAGATAATAGGCCACTTTTCTGTACGGATTGCCACATATGAAATTCCGCATAAAAGTCAATGACTGGTGCTATATATACGTTGTTCATCCCATATATGGGAGCACTTCCCCATATAAGGGGATCTACTTGGTGTTATATATGGTGTGGCCGCACCATATATGGCTGGATTTGACCCCATACATGGACCAGCCGCTCCATATATGGCTGTATTTGACCCCATATATGTACCAATCGCGCCATATATGGCCCTATTTACAGCCATATATGGTAAACGGTAGCCATATACACTGACATATATACCCATGTATGGCCACATATAATTTATATAGGTGCCATATATGGCATTTCCGTAAGGGGATGGCCGCCGTGGTAGCTCAATTGGTAGAGCATCGGACGCGTTATTCGAAGGTCTCAGGTTCGGTCCCTGCCTAGGGCAAGTTATCTTTTCGTTCACTTTTCTTTCTTCACATTTACATTACATTTACTACTAATAACATCATCTATACTTTCCTTGGCATTGTTGTCTGTTAGTTCTCATTAATATTGTGTCAAACAAGGATAAACGAGCCCTTAAAATTTCCACTTCTTTCCTTCATTCATAGCGAGGGTATCGTTCTGGCAGACTTGATGCTCTCAGGTAGTATGCGAGGGACTATTGGTAAGCTGTCAGCTCGTCACAAGATCACGTGCTACGTGACGCCAATAGGCAGAAAAAGAGTGTTTCACACTCGCCGTCATGGCTACTGGCGGCGCTGACTGACGCTGAGACGTTTAAATGCACATATATACCCCATAAAGTGAACGGGCGGATGGCCGCCGTGGTAGCTCAGTTGGTATAGCATCGGCCGCGTTATTCGAAGGTCGCAGGTTCGGTCCCTCCCCATGGCAAGTTATATTTTCGTCCACTTGTCTTTCTTCACGTTTACATTACATTTACTACTAATAACATCCCCCATACTTTCCTTGGCATTATTGTCTGTTAGTTCTCATTAATATATTCCCTTTTACTCACACAATTCGTCCCGCAGACCTCTGCCCCTCCCGCACCGCCGCATCCGCATTTGCTTTCTTCTCCTCCTTGGTTGGGATTTGAGGAAGGTGTAGGAAGCATATGCACACTAGCGCTAAGGAAATCAGTTCTAGCCTTGAGGAAGACAAGTCCACTTCTCGAAACGTCGGTTCGAGCACACAATCCCTCTTTGCGGATTTTTTCATCGGAGGGTTCCCTCTTCCTGTTCCTGCCATTTCATTATACAACGAGCACGCGAACAGAAGCACAAGGAGAGACACTCAAATTTTAATGGTATGCCGAGGTTTCTGCTCAATGCTCGCGACCACAAATTGCGTGTTGCGTTCAAGTAAACCGCTACAACACCATTGTCGATAACGCAGTCAATATGTTTCCTTTACCTGTTGCCGTGATATTATTGTAGTGTTAAAGTCTCGCGCAAGAGATTTTTTGCTCCTTCGAGAAAACTTTGTATGTGGCAGGTGTTTTTCCAGTCAGGCAAGTAAACTCTCTCTGCTTTTCCGATATCATCAGAGTGCAGTTTTTCAAGCAACGTGCACTCTCTCGATATTGTGAAGTATGACCTGAAGAGCGCATGTTTGTACGGAGTGTGCATGTATGAGTGGAGTACGCTTCTGTGCAGCATGTGCATTCGCAGTGTGCACATGCTGTAGAGTTGCTTAAATGTTCTCAATTGTCTCCGCACAATATTATCTAATAATAGCATTTTTCTCGTGCGGATAACACACGCTACATGTGCAAAGAGAAAAAAAAAGTTTGCCGGTGACCAGGAACGATGGCTTTGAAGTGACTCAGCCCATTAATGGCGGTTTACGTTAGCTTTTCTCATTGCTTTTCTCCTCATTCTTTCCCAGTTTATAGAGTGGTGAACGGGTGGCGACATGCACGCGGGCTCATTTAATTGCGTAGGTGGGTTCTACGAAACGCCAGCGCTAACGGCTTTAGCCGACGACCGCACAAACACCCACTGCCGTTCCTATATACGTAATCGTTGGCCATCGCACCACAGCGGCAGCCGACGCTCGCTGACTCAGCTCCATCGCTCTCTGCAGTCGATCGTCCGGCCCACCGTATTACAGCGCGCCCCAATAGCACCACGCATCGATGCACATTATAGCCCCGGATACCGCAACAGCACCATCACCTGGTCGGTATAGGACGCTTGCACCGACAAACATGGCCGACCGAGCCCCTTCACACTCCCAGCATTGTGCTTCTGACAGCCAGGCGTCATTGTAATTTGGACCTTAAACGCAATATTTCACTCAGGAGAGCAATTATGATCGCCTCAGAGTAGGGAGTTGCGACGTTGTGAATAGCGGCACGGTTGAGTGAGGGGAGTGTTGTGGTGGGGAGCCCGGCAAGCAAAAAATAAAAAAAAAGAAAATGAAGGAAGAAACAAAGAGCACGCTGCGCTTTTGCTTTTTTTTTACTTCTCTTCTTCTTATTCAATGCTTTTCCTTTTTGAACGGTTGTTCATGCCTGATCGTGCCGGTAGCATGTGCGGCATACAACTCGCATGTGAGCGTACACAGAGCATATAACAAAAATAACACAATTTTTCACAATATACTCCTTTGCGAAGAGCTCCCCCTCCCCATAGATTTCAATCAACTCTGCGTGAACATTAATCCAACCGACATTATTCGTCTGGTCGATGTCGCGTTCATATTATTGCGATAGCAATTATATGGACACTCTCGGCTGATTTTTGCCGTCATGTCCCGTATATATATATATATATATATATATATATATATATATATATATATATATATATATATATATATATATATATATATATATATATATATATATATATATATATATATAAGGTCGCAGGTTCGGATTCCTGCCGGTGGCAAGTTATCTTTTTCGTCCACTTTCCTTTCTTCACATTTACATTACAATTACTGCTAATGGCTTCCCCTATACTTTCCTTGGCATCTTTGTCTGTTAGTTCTCATTTACAATTCTTTCCTTCATTCATAACGAGGGTCTCGTTCTGGCAGACTTGATGTGTTCAGGTGGTATGCGAGGGATTATTAGTCAGCTGCCCCCTCGTAATAAAATCACGTACTACGTGACGCCTACAGGCAAAAAAGAGTGTTCCACACTCGCCGTAATGGCAACAGGCGGCGCTGACTGACGCTCCCACGTTTAAGTACACATATATACCCTATAAAGTGGACGGAGGGATGACCGCCACCGTAGCTCAGTGGTAGAGCATCGGACGCGTTATTCGAAGGTCACAGGTTCGGACCCTGACCGGTGGCAAGTTATCTTTTCGTCCACTTTCCTTTCTTCACATTTACATTACAATTACTGCTAATGGCTTCCCCTATACTTTCCTTGGCATCTTTGTCTGTTAGTTCTCATTTATACTGTGTTTAACAAAGCAAACGAGCCCTTAAGTTTACAATTCTTTCCTATATATATATATATATATATATATATATATATATATATATATATGTGTGTGTGTGTGTGTGTAAAAGCCACGAAGAAAAACACCCGCGGGTAACAGTGCGGGGGGCGACAAACGCCGCTAAAGCGGACATCAAACGAGCCGGCCCACCTCCGTCGCTCCGAGGCGTATGCGATAAGATCCCTCCGCCTGTTCGACGAGCCGAGGAATGCGCAAGGAGAGGAAACGTCCCGCGCGTCTTTAACAAGCGCGGAAAGACGCGGGAAGGGGGGGGGGTCCCTCATACAGCCACCGCGACCTTTGGTTTTACGAGCGCGGTCGTCGCTGGCGCACACGTTATCTCGCAATCTCAGCAGCCGACAGCGGGCGGCTGGCTCCTACGTGCTCCACTCTCAATGCGAGGAGATTGTGCGCACAGTGTCCCTGGAGCGGCCGTATGCTCTTAAACCAGAATTTTGTAGAGTTGCGTGAGGTCGGATCCAAAAGAGTTAGCTGCCAGCCTCACTTCGATTAACATTAGAATTTGTTGCTATCGCATTCACTGCTTCACCCTTGCGGTGAAACTGTGACTTTTTTTGTTCTTGGAGCGACACTACGTACAGTCTCGCGCTGTTGAATTATTGACAGGCAATAACACCGTCCCGGTCTTCTGGATAATACCGGGCGCGACTTTGCCTTGTGCAGTTGCACAACGTGTACAGCTTGCCGTTATTGCTCAACAGGAGTCGGCACGAGATAAATGGGAGAAGAACTGACATTTGGGCGAGTTGGATTGCGTTAATCATGATGAGTGGTTTTCATGATGAGTGGTGTTCGTGTCCCTCCTTTTCCTGTGTATTCGTCGTTTTGCGCTCAAAACCACTCATCATGATAAATGGGAGTTACGAACTCTATACTAATAGCGATGTCGCATACTTCACATGAGTGACGGACTGTGACGTTATGCAACATCATTGAACTGGAGGTATAGCTGAATCCAACGTTTCCACAAGTGGCCTTGTCTTTTTCAAGTCAGTAATGAACTGCCTATTTAATCGCGTGTGTGTGTCTCAAACAGAGCGAATGAGTGATAATTCTTGTGGATAATTAATGAAGCCAAAGGCGGAGACGAGACGAAGTGTTTAAGCACAGTGTACGTGCGTTCATTGTACTGTCAACAGCATAGTTGTGGTAGAAAGATCCAGGGCGCATAGAAAGGTAGGGAGCTCTACCACATGTATATTCCGGTTGCCTATTGTTCTATGCATAACGCATAGAATAATGCGACAAGAGAAAATATGAAGCATATATTTTGAATTTCTTCGCAGAAAGGCTTCGGTTGACTGTACATTAAAGAAAGAAAGAAAGAAAGAAAGAAAGAAAGAAAGAAAGAAAGAAAGAAAGAAAGAAAGAAAGAAAGAAAGAAAGAAAGAAAGAAAGAAAGAAAGAAAGAAAGAAAGAAAGAAAGAAAGAAAGAAAGAAAGAAAGAAAGAAAGAAAGAAAGAAAGAAAGAAAGAAAGAAAGAAAGAAAGAAACTGTTCGCTGCGTGTGATTAGCCGTGATGCGATTTGCTTAGCAACGACAAAATATTACACAAATATATCTTTGATATGCGCAAAACTAGCGTAATTCGCTTTGAGAACATTTTGTCTTGACAGATAATCAGTGTACCCTCGCGAAACCTTAGAAGAAGAAAAAAAACATCTGTAGCACACTTGTTCTCTTTAACATCAACAAACATAGCGCCATGCACTTGTGATTGGTTATGGACGCAAAGTTCCCTGTGTGAGTGACACAGAGAAGAACAAAATATGGACACAAGAAAGCCTCCTAAAACCCAACACTCACGTTCTTCGGTCGACTAAAGTTGAACGTGGACGTATTTTTTTTCCCCACACCGTCGAACGTACTGCCCAGTGGCACAATAAAATCAAGTCTGAACAACTGAACAAATGCTTAGCCTGCAAAAGCAAAAGATCCCCTCGCAAATACGGCCGCTTTGTACAATGCCCCGCTACGACCCATGCTACTTCTAAAACTGTCTCGTATATTTAATACACTTGTTCTCCGAAGCAACGCTCGCGCGGGGTCATCAATCACATTCCGAAGTTTCCTTTCATGGTTCGACGCCCTTTCTTTCCCTTTCTCTCTTTCCTTTTGTCTAACACGCCGAAATTTTGAAGCATTTATTTTACTCCCTCGCGCAGCTTTAATTTTTCGTGTCTTCGATATCGTTTCGCTGCGCGTTCGCCATATACACCACTCGGAGAGACCGCGCTTCAATCACTTTTTGAAAATCGTTTCTGCGAGCATTCCATCCGAGCGAAAAGCGTATACTACATACACGACGACCCGGCAGGAGCCTCAAGCAGTCGCAAGCCTGTCACTTTAGCGCAGGTTTCCTTTATGTTTTCTTTTTTTCTTTTTGTGGATTCTAAAAGGGGCAAGTCGCAAACATTCGCCGGCCTCGCAAATACAAGACTAAAGGCGTACCGGATAGCTTGCTATAGGGGAGCAGGAATAAAAAAACAAAAACAAAATTGAAACCGAGTGTACAGGATAGCGCTAGAGAAAGACAAGAATGTTTAGAAGAAAGGAAAGTCGCTATACATTTATCGCGTGTCTTGCTTCATCGTAGATGTCGCGTTGTTCACGGGCCTGCCGCTGGCGGCGCTGTCTTTATACTATACGCTTGTCGCATTACAAGCCGTGACATCTCACTGTGACGGCTGCGTTCCGCACGTCACGGTCTTTCAGTAGCGTGAGCATTGGAATGTCTCGTTGGAGCGTCTTATGCCGTTCGTTCTACAAACGAGTGTATGGCTGCTCCCTCTATAGCCTGTTAAATAGATATTTCGCGTATCTTCTTATTTTTTTCTTCTTTGGTAAATCCGCTCGAATTGGTACAAAAGCAAGCATGCGTGTGAGAGAACGTCGCTCAAACGAGAACGAGAGAGAGAAAGAAATACACATCAGACCTCTCAAAATTGATGTTTATTAAGCGATCCTGCGAAGTGTGTCTGAACATATCGATGTGTTTGGACGAATGCCGTAGGCATGCCATCCTCTATGTGGAGCGCTGTCCAAAAAATAATAAACACGAACAGAGACGAGTGCATCGTTTTGAAATGATATCGGCGGAAAGAAATAGCGGGGACTCGAGGAGACGATACTGCGCCGCTTGCACGAAGTGTCAGTCGCAGATCTGCTGTACAAACAGCGTTCTTCTGAGGCTCCCGCCGTGATGTAAACATTTTTGTCTTGAAACTCAGTTGTCTCTCTTTCTGCGCGCTGTCAACAGATATGTTTTTCCACTTTTTGTCAGAGTAAATGAAGATATAGCAGTGGATATACCATTTTGAGGTTGAAAGAGATGCGCGATGAGATAATGTAGGCAGAGAAAACGAATGTGGCACTGCGTTTTTAGTTCTTATGCCGTAACAATTCGTAATTATGAGGTCAACTGTGTCGATCACGAGCTACGTACGCATCGGCCAAGTCGAAAATATTCGCGCGTTGTTGTCTTTGCTGATTCGTAAACCGCGCCAAACCATTACACAGTTATCTGCGTGATCTCTTGGTTGTGGCATATATATATATATATATATATATATATATATATATATATATATATATATATATATATATATATATATATATATACGTAGAAAGAAAGAGTTGAATGAAACGTGCGCCCATATGCGAAAGAATAAGTAATTAAGGGAGAATGTTTAACAGCGACGCTGTTTAGCCGATCGTTCCTTGTGAGTCGATCCAGAAATCTATCATCGTAAACGGGTATGAGCCACAGAAATTTGGTAAATTCCACTGCTCACCACTGGTCTACTAAAAATGAAGCAGGCCAACAGTTAGCCCAACAAATGGCTGCGAAGCGATGGCGGTGAGCCGAAGTCCCCGAGTACGAGTAACTAAAGAATACTAGGGAACGGGAAAGGAAACGGCGGCTCCGAGAAGAGCCCGTAGTGATGGAACGCCTGCGCCAACGACGACGTGTTCCGTAGATCTATGAGAGGTGCGAACGCTTGGTTTCAGCGCGAGTGTCTGCCTCTGGAGTTTGGAAAACCGTGTCGTGTCTGCGGTTTAACTCCAACCTCTCTGCGCTGAGAATCAACGTAGAAAGAACCTAGCATCACCGATAGGTAAAGCCTAGCAAAAACTTAGAAGCAGCCTAGAACCTGCGTCACCTAGGTAAGGCTTAGAAACAACCTAAAGCAACCAGATTAGTCTTCAGAATCGTCGAGTTTTCGCTGTTTCAAGCCTTACGTGACTTGAAGCAAGTTTCGTTAATATTTTTTGTAAGAAAAAAAAAGTCAACCGATTCTGATAACGTATACACTATAGTAAGCGAAGGCAGCCGGTGCGTGATAACCGACACTCACGAAGGAGAATCTTTGTGAATTGGGCACCTGAATATATCAGTTATGCTGCATGCAAAAGCACGCTGCTTCAGCTGAAGTCGCATGATCAGGACAGGAAAATTTGCCTGCAAACATGAAAGAGAAACTTGGCATGAGCATTAAAAGGGTATGACACTGAGCTTGTTGGTATGGCTTCCAGACTGCGAAACTGCGCGAAAAACAAGAACTCGGCATGAACACTACAGTAGAGCCCAGACAACGATGACGGCCTGCGAATCTTGACTTTCCGTAAGTAGAAATCAAGGCTTTATTGTTTGTTTCGCGACGCTGCTTAGACCTTTCAGCTTCTGTCCCACGGCAACAGAATGTCACCAGCGCGTATTTGTGTTAGTGCAAAGATAATGCTTGGCCGATGCGCCCTCTGTGGTATGTCGGCGGGCATGGCCTGCCACGTGCACACAATGTGAATGGGTAGTTGCGAAAAGTGACCTCATAATGACGCACTTTTCGCAAATACCCGTTGACACTGTGTGCACGCACACAATGCGGACTGCTTGACATCATCAAAAAAGAAATTCGGATTAGACTTAACTGTCATTTTCACATTCATAGTGAACGTTTGACTGCAGTCGCCGAAGTATACCGGCAGAATGCCATTCAGCAACGGCAAACCATGTGACAGTTAACGGGATCACCAGTAAGAATGGCAGTAAACTCGGTACCTCTAGAGATGCCACAGAAGCTATTGCAAAATGCTCAGGAGAAACGAGGATTGCGATCCAAATAGCAGATGAAGGGGAGAGAGAGGCGAAACAGAAAAAGTATTGGTGTCACTACGGGGGTGACCTAAATTACGAAACATATTGCAAAGAAGCTTGGTCGCTACAGTCACATTACTGCATTGACAGTTGATCACTTAGTGAAAATCAACCTAAGCGTCGGAACTTCACCCCTACTGCCTACAAAGCCTGTCTTCTTCACCTCCTTCCACACATCAGAGGGAAAGGGATATTTGCAAGCTGGCGTGCTGTAGCCATTGTTACAGTTAGACACGAAGGCAGCAGCTCACTACCATACTTTTGTTAGTCCGGCCGTACTTTACCCGGTTGTCATTCCGTGCCCTTGACACTGTTGCCATTAATGCCTGCACACAGGGGCACAAACGGTGGCCACTTCGCGCGTGTGTTCTCATTGTCGAGTAAAGGGCGGTATCGACATTACACGTGTGTTCCAGTGCACGTAGGAGCTTGGCTCGAGAAAGATCAAAAGACAGCCCGACCTGTTCGTTGATATTTCGGAAACCAGAAACAATGGGCTTAGGTGAGAGCTACCCGAAATAGACACACGCATGTAACGCAAGCAACAAGAGCGACAAGAGGAAGCAACAGACACTGTATACTACGGCTGCCTCCTACCATGATAAAGGTGGTACTAGAGAAACAGGAGTCTTCCAGTTACTCCTGATTTCGATGTTACCCGATATAATTTCCCTTTATCCCCTCCTTCTGGGTAATCCTTTCTTTTGGCTCCTTGTTCTCGCTTGTGCACTCCCGCTAGTTGCGTTCAGCAAAAACACCATCTAGCCACCGCTATCCGCTGTTCCACTGCGTTGCCGAGTTCACACGGCTGACGCGTATATAATTTGTAACCGAAGAAACAGAGTAGTTGGAAGTTATTGCTGCGCTTATTTTTAGAGACTCATAGTTGTATCATCAAATGTAAAATCTGACAGGGATCAGGCGTGCCACGTTAAGGATGTCCCGGATGAAGTGAAATCGACTGGAGGGCGCATTCAACTGTACTGCACGGAGCTGCTTATACATGGCAGTATTTGGTATATGGAGCACACCTCGGCCACCCCTTTCGTGTCTCTGTGCGGGCTTCTATACTCCGAAAAAACGGGACGCGTATGTTTGCTTCTCGCCTTTGTTTCGTCTGTGTTTCTGATGAGGCGGCAAGCTAGGAGGGTGCCGATGAGAATACGGGATCTCGAGGCGTTCTTTTTTTTTTCTTTTCCCGCACCCCGCGCGTGCCTCACAATAAGCCTGTATCTCGAGCCGCAGTCGCCCTCTTCAGCGCTTCTTTCTATGGCACTGTTTTTCTTCCGGCAGCCGCGTAAGAACGCGTGGCTCGTCCTCGTAATAAAGATCAAGAGAGACTGTCCGCTCGCTCCTCAGTCTTTTTTCTGTTCCTCTTTATTGCTGTTTCGTCCCTTCTTCGCTTTCTTCCTTTCTTTCTGTCTTTATGCTTCTTTCATTTACGTTCACCCTTCTTCCCACCGCACGCGCCTCCTTTTCTCGGTCATGCCAATTCACGACGTGACCATACATTAGCTCGTGGATTGGCCTGTCTTTATCATTTGGGTGGAGCGGTTGCCACCGCTTCGTAAAGCCCTTGCACGGCTTCATACCGCTTATATAGTTTACTAAAACGTTGAGCCAGATTGATCGGAACGTAATTCGAGTTACGGAACGTCGGAGATGCGGCAGCAGTCGCTTTTCATTAGCTATGTTTACTTCTGTTTCTGCTGCTGAAGCAATCATGATTGCCTTTCTCGGTGTTTTCTAAATTAACTTTTACGTACGCGACGCGCATTCGGGCGTTTCATCCGTGCCGCTATTTCTAAGAACGTGGCGAGCGCTTCCTTATTGCAACTCCGAAAGCGTGGCACAAGGTTGGAGAGTGGGATAACAGACATTGGCGTTTCATTAGCAGTGTACACGTGATATGCGTGGAATACAAATGCAGGAATCGGATGTCGCAGCCGTCTTGAAGCATGAGTATTCGGGATAAATCCTGAGGCTTTGACGTGCCAAAACCACCATATGATAATGAGGCACGCTGATCCACACTATTTTTGTATTTACTGACAAATCGATAAGAAACGGAAGACATACTTACACACGGAAAAAGAGACTTACCTATTAGGGTCGAATTGATATCCTACTTTTCACGGGGAAAGGGCGGCGCTGTAAAATAAAAAGAAAACAGCGATGAAAGCAAAAAATTTGGCAGATCCCAAGTACCGTGGGAATCGATGTTATGCGAAGCATGCGGAGACAAGGTGACTGGGTTGTAATTTTCTTATTGAGCGATACATTAGGAAATTACGTTAAAGATATGTACAAATGTTGTACGCATAGACATATGTTGAACAGTCGCATATGTTTCATATAGCCAGTTGTTTACAGTTGCGCAACGATGCCAACACAAACATCGGTATTACTAACACCAGAAGCGGTAATCTGATATGTAGCCCTTGTGCTTGCAAGGATGGTAGCCCTGGATAGTGCTTCTTGGACCAACTACAGTGGACGGCGCTTTAGTATACAAATGACGTTAACCCGACATGACGCCTGCATCATAGCAGCACATATTTAATGTTTATAACATTAGATAGCCAGCACTGGAACCACAATTGACGTTTCACCGACATTACGCCTGCAAAGGGTATTTTTCCAAAGCACTTCCGAGACCTAGCGTGGCTCTTTGGTAGAATACTTGATTGCCGCGCAGATTGCGTTGGTTCGATTCCTACTGGCACCCTGATATTTATTATTTTGCATTCGTCGGGTCAACGCTGCCGACGGCAGCTTTTTCATAACGCCCTCATTTTTAAATTGCTAATGTCTGTCCTCGCCGTTCCTGGGTAGAGATAAATTGTCAAACATCTGTGGCGCATACCCGCATACCGCGGCCCGTAGTATACGGGTATGTGCCACACGTGTCTGCAGGAAAGGGTCTGACGACGTATACGACAGGATTTTCACGTTACTCATGTCATGACCAGATAGACATATTCGTCAATACCTCTTACCCTCCCATACAAATTTTGGTATACCCCAAGTTAAAGGACCCCTGACACCAAATTTGGAAAATCGAGGTGCTTGTGTCGTTTGAGACTCTTGCATGCGGGGGCACTTCTCACCGATTATTAGGGGCGAGCGTTGCCTATAAGATATTTTAATTTGGTTTTAAAGTAAAGGTGAGGGCTCATCCGAGTATTCTGGTAAAATCGACATTTTCCGTGGTTTTACGTAGACAGAGGCTCCCCTCGTGACGTTGCAGAGGTCAAGCAAGTATTGTCGGCATCGAAAAACATTTTCGGGGTGCGCACAATATCCCGACTGGCACCCGGGGAGGACTATTGTTCGTCACCCCTCTCGCTCTGTTGTCGGGCTGCTCTCAAGGTGGTTTTCGCTGCTTACGCCAGGAATGCTTTTCTTTTTCCTGAGGGGGGCCACGCTGAACGCACCCACGTCGCTTTATTCTTCACCGCCCTCGGGTCACCCTATTTGGAAACGGCACGTTCAGTGTCACCGAAGCTTGAGCGCATGTAGTCTCAGGCGCTGCCCCCCTGTGGGGCGCTAGTTTCTTATGGTATTTAGGCGGGCGTTTCGAACTGAAGCAAAATCGTCCTGGATTAACGACGCTAGCATTAATTATACGATGCGTTAGAGCATTTACGATTCAATTTCGGCATTACCAGACGCAAAGCTACAAATTACTGTAAAAAAGTCGCAAACAAAACTTTTGCTGTCAGGGGTCCTTTAAGGAGGCGATCACGAGAGCACCCAGACGTAGGCGGCTAGATAGATAGATAGATAGATAGATAGATAGATAGATAGATAGATAGATAGATAGATAGATAGATAGATAGATAGATAGATAGATAGATAGATAGATAGATAGATAGATAGATAGATAGATAGATAGATAGATAGATAGATAGATAGATAGATAGATAGATAGATAGATAGATAGATAGATAGATAGATAGATAGATAGATAGATAGATAGATAGATAGATAGATAGATAGATAGATAGATAGATAGATAGATAGATAGATAGATAGATAGATAGATAGATAGATAGATAGATAGATAGATAGATAGATAGATAGATAGATAGATAGATAGATAGATAGATAGATAGATAGATAGATAGATAGATAGATAGATAGATAGATAGATAGATAGATAGATAGATAGATAGATAGATAGATAGATAGATAGATAGATAGATAGATAGATAGATAGATAGATAGATAGATAGATAGATAGATAGATAGATAGATAGATAGATAGATAGATAGATAGATAGATAGATAGATAGATAGATAGATAGATAGATAGATAGATAGATAGATAGATAGATAGATAGATAGATAGATAGATAGATAGATAGATAGATAGATAGATAGATAGATAGATAGATAGATAGATAGATAGATAGATAGATAGATAGATAGATAGATAGATAGATAGATAGATAGATAGATAGATAGATAGATAGATAGATAGATAGATAGATAGATAGATAGATAGATAGATAGATAGAAACGCAAAAGTGCTTACAGTACGCAAAGAAATGCTTCGCATTTAATATAATGTAGTACATGATGAAGAAATACTTCACGTTTCTACACCTCAAAAACCATGTGGCTCACTCACTGGCTCGTAAAGTGGCCGCAGGTGCCCTTAGTTGTAAACTTGCAAAAAGCGTGCTACGAACGGAACGACAGACATGGCCCTTGCCTTCACAATTACAGTTTTTGTTGTTTGTGTTTGAACGAGAACAAACTGTTGACAAAGTTGTAAAAGACGGAAGCGGATCACCTTTCACACGGGTTACATCTAACCTTGGTATACTGCTTAACATACGCGACTGGATTCTTTAACTCAGCGCTGCTCACGCGTGTAGCGAGTGTTGTATCACTCCGCCAGCATGCTTCGTTTAACAAGAGCCCCTATCGTCACGCATCTGCTCAGGACAGCTTGTGGTGTTGCTGTGTTGTTTCCCCTTGGGCGGCGCCTTGGGGCCATGCAGGTTTTCCACGGCGGTGTTGCGACGCAGGGGAATGCATGGCGCTCTACAGAATGGTCTCTGCACTTACGAGTCTGCATTCCAAAAGTGGTCGTGAATGCTTGTCGCTATCTGTGTCTATTCGGTGGCTTCGGCGCCATTTCTCGTCGTGTTGTTTTTTTCTCTCTCTTTTTTTCTTGTGCATTGGCCGTTTCCATGTCTCCAGTCTTTTTCTTCGTGCGACTCTGCAACTGAGCGATTGAGATGTGCTGGTTGTTTAGGATTCTGCGAATGCGTTTTGTTTGCCCTAATTTATGTTTTGCCAAGAGAAATCGGGGTTATGTTTTTATAGCTTCCAATTACCTTCTTCGTATGAAACTGAAGTCCTTGCTAAGTGCAAATCTGACGGCACTGTGAGGGCACAAATCCTGAGAAACAAGTTTGTAGGCCATGGCAAAATTTGTCATTCCACTGGAAGGCACAACATCAAACACACCCTACACAAATCTTCCTTGTTATGCTTTAGCTGTGGTGTTCATTATAGATACTACCGCGTCGCCGAGGTAGTAAATGTGCACGCACTTGTTTTACGATCACTTGTGAATGCAGCGTCCACTTTTCGTATCTTCCTTTTTTCGTGATAGCGTAGCCTTAGGCCAAATTGTGCGTGTGTGTGTGTTTGTGCTCCCCCTCTCCCTCTTTCTATCCACCTCTAGCTTTTAAACTCGCCTATACCATTTCCCATGGTGGGGTATCAGACCAGTCATTCCAGACTCGTTAACATCCTTGCTTTTTCCTCTCTCTCCTGTTCCTTAGATAAATGTTGCGAGTATAACAACAGTGTTATTACATACCTGGAATGAATATTGTGGGTATTTTACTGAAAAAAAATGTGATACGTCAGTATTGAAACACTATAATTCATGAAGGTCCTTTTCTAAACTTTTGCTCGTTAGGCTTGGGTTCTGCGTGTGTGTTTCCCCTTTCCCCCTCTCATTGAGTGGTTCTCTCAGTCATCCAATTAGAGAACGTCCGCTCTGCATAAGCTCTCTCTAAATACACACGAGATACAGCAAACCGACCATATTGTCCACGAAAGCGTTGGTTTCAGTTGTATTACAATGTTCCTAGGTGACCACGTAGTGATATCTGAACGGAGTTGGACTTATCACACGCTTTTTTACCTTCTTTCTTCAACAAAATAAACAGAACAATGTAGGAGAAAAATAGAGAGAGACAGAGAGAGAGACGGGATGGCAAATCAAAGCAGGAAGCGAATAGCAACATGCGAGACACAGCTTCCGTGCGTGTCTGTACGTATGTCCCACTAGAACGTGCGCCTTCTTTATCATGACTGAGTCTGCGACCTGCGAGTAATGCTTTCTGCGCGTACGTGGATGAGGAAGCGTGGGAGAAGTCGAAAAAAAAATCTTCCCCATCTCCCGCTAAAGGGAACCATGTGTGGATGCCAAGCAGCGGGGAGATAATTAGCTTGAGCGGGAGGAACGTCGCCAATCTCATTTCGCGGCAGCGGTCCGGGCGCTCATCGCGGCGCTGCGCAGGAGAGAGAATGAGGCGCGCGCTCCGTCATTTTCATACCGCGGAACTACCGTGGCGCCCCCCAGCGGAGTATGCAGCTGTCACACCACCTGTCGTGCCCGCCGCTACCTAGAGGATTCCTAGAGGAAAGGACGTGCATGCGCTGTGGGGGTGTGGGACGTGGGAGCAGCTCCGTAGAGTAGAGGATTCCTAGAGAAGAGAGGGGGAGAGGACGCGCATGGGCTGTGGGGATGTGGGACGCCGGAGCCGCTCCGTAGAGTCGAGGATTCATAGAGGAGAGAGGACGCGGATGCACTGTGGGGATGTGGGACGCGGGCGCCGCTCCGTAGAGTAGATGATTCCTAGAGTAGAGGAAGGGGGGTGAGCGTAGGAGAGCATAGGGGAAGGGACGCGCTGTGGGACGCGGGGGCCGCTCAGTAGAGTAGAAGATTCCTAGAGGAGAGAAAGGGGGGTGAGCGTAGGAGAGAGAGAGGGAGAGGGGACGCACATGCGCTGTGGTGGTGTGGGACGCGGGAAGAAGGGACGGACTAAGCCCCCTCCAAACACATGCAAGCAAGATTAAGGAATGGAGTCAACCTGGGCGACAAACACCACCTGCCTAGCCATTGCTAGGCAGCCTCTCTGTGCTCTCGGCCATGACTCAAGGAATGGGGTCAACCTGGGCGACAGACACCACTTGCCTAGCCATTGCTAAGCAGCCTCTCTGTGCTCTCAGCCATGACTCTGGTGACTGTAGTAGTGGTTGACGGCCTTCATATTACTACAGTGTTCTGGTTCGCATAATGGGTGCTTCCCTACTTCATGAAAGTGGCCGGACGCGGGACGCGGGACGCGGGACGGCGGACGCGGGACGGCGGACGGACAGAGCCCCGAGCATAAGATGCTTCGCATCTAAAAATTTCCCATCTCCCGCTAAAGGGAACCATGTGTGGATGCGAAGCAGCGGGGAGATAATTAGCTTGAGCGGGAGGAACGTCGCCGCTCTCATTTCACGGCAGTGGTCCGGGCGCTCATCGCGGCGCTGCGCAGGAGAGAGAATGAGGCGCGCGCGCTCCGTCATTTTCATACCGCGGAACTACCGTGGCGACCCCAGCGGAGTAAGCAGCTGTCACACCACCTGTCGTTCGCGCCGCTCCGTAGATGATTCCTAGAGGAAAGGACGGGGGGGGGACCGTAGGAGAGGAGAGAGAGGGGGAGGGGACGTGCATGCGCTGTGGGGGTGTGGGACGCGTGAGCCGCTCCGTAGAGTGGATAATTCCAAGAGGAGAGAGGGGGGAGAGGACGCGCATGCGCTGTGGGGATGTGGGACGCCGGAGCCGCTCCTACAGTAGAGTATTCCTAGAGGAGAGAGGGGGGAGAGGACGCGCATGCGCCGCTCTATAGAGCGGATGATTCCTAGAGTAGAGGAAGGGGGTGAGCGTAGGAGAGCACAGGGGAGGGGACGCGCATGCGCTGAGGGGGGTATGTTTGACGCGGGGGGCCGCTCCGTAGAGTAGACGATTCCTAGAGGAGAGAAAGGGGGGAGGGGACGCGCATGCGCTGTGGTGGTGTGGGACGCGGGAAGGACTAAGCCCTCTCCAAACACATGCAAGCAAGATTAAGGAATGGGGTCAACCTGGGCGACAGACACCACCTGCCTAGCCATTGCTAAGCAGCCTCTCTGTGCTCTCGGCCATGACTCAAAAAAATGGGGTCAACCTGGGTGACAGACACCACCTGCCTAGCCATTGCTAAGCAGCCTCTCTGTGCTCTCGGCCATGACTTTGATGACTGTGTTAGGGTTGACGGCCTTCATATTACTACAGGGTTCTGGTTCGCATAATGGGTGCTTGCATACTTCATGACAGTGGCCGGACGCGGGACGCGGGACGGGGGGACGGGGGACGCGGGACGGGGGACGCGGGACGCGGGACGGGGGGACGCGGGACACGGGAGGGACGGACAGAGCCCCGAGCATAAGATGCTTCGCATCTAAAAATTGAAGGACACTTTGTACATTCTAAAGTGTGTTCGGCGAAAGCGTGTGGCCGTTCCACTGACTATGGCATGTCTTTTTTTTCTTTTACACTCTCAGTGGGATCACACACAAAGCGAATGTGTGCGTGTTTTCTTTTTTAATTTTTTACCGCGAGTCGCAGCGAGACGCGAGACTAATCTTCCTCCGTTCGCATGCGTTAGTATTTCCTCGCGTTTTGTGCATTGTGCAAACGCCATAGCGTTCCAGCGCTTAAATTGACGGGCCCTTTGTAAATTCGAAGGTGTATTCCGTGAACGCCTGTGTCCATTGAGACGGCGTCGGTCCAGAATGATTGCAAACGCTGGGCACAGCGAAGCTACGCAAGCAAAGAGCGAGCGCTGTAGAGTCCGACGCGACCGGCGTCCGTTTGCGCATCCCGGCGGCCACCTGGCTCCGTGCCAGAGCTCGGATGGACAGGACGGACGGACATGGACGGACGGACGGACGGACGGACGGACGGACGGACGGACGGACGGACGGACAGACAGACAGACAGACAGACAGACGGACCGACAGACAGATGGACGGACGGACGGACGGACGGACACCGGACGGACGGACAGACGGACGGACGGACGGACAGACGGGCGGATGGACAGACGGGCGGACGGACGGACGGACGGACACCGGACGGACGGACGGACGGACGGACACCGGACCGACAGACGAACGGACGGACACCGGACGGACAGACGGACGGACGGACGGACACCGGACGGACAGACGGTCGGACGGACGGACGGACGGACACCGGACGGACGGACAGACGGACACCGGACGGGCGGACGGACGGACACCGGACGGACACCGGACCGACAGACGGACGGACGGACACGGGCCGGACGGAAGGACAGACGGACTGACGGACACCGGACGGACGGACAGACGGACGGACGGACAGACGGACACCGGACCGACAGACGGGCGGACGGACGGACGGACGGACACTAAACGGACGGACGGACGGACGGACAGACGGATGGACGGACACCGGACGGACACCGGACGGACCGACGGACACCGGACGGATGGACGGACAGACAGACGGACGGACGGACGGGTACCGGGCGGACGGACGGACAGACGGACGGATGGACGGACACCGGACGGACACCGGACGGACGGACACCGGACGGACACCGGACGGACATGAGCATGAGACAGTAAAGGCTTTCGCCTTAAAAGAAGGACATCAACGTGACTCAATGCATGTGGAGGAGATACGGCTAGAGACATCTGAAAAAAAAATGAAGGCGTCGAATAGAGAGGTTGAGCTTAAGGTGGAAGCGAAGAGAGATAAATGTAGGCACGCGCAAACGTTTCCGGTGAAAAAGGAGTCGAGGTGGTTGTCGCGCGAGGGTCCATCGTGCTAGAAACGAAAGGGGCCGTGGTGTAAACCCCGAACGCCGAGCGCACGGAAAATGCCTTGACAGCGCGAATCCCACTAGTTCAGTCAGAGCGGAGGGTGGTGCTTCGCCGGCTGTGAAGAGGCATCGTCACGTCGTCCATTTCGACTCGGGTCACCGAATTCCCTTCAGATAACCTCGCAGCTTCTTTAGCGCGAAATATTATTTTTATTTCTCACTTTATTTTTTCCGGTGCTTCTTCGCAACCTGCCTTTTTGAATGCGTTTTTCATTCGTTTTCTTTGGAGGGAGGGAGAAGGAAGAATGCATTAGGGAAAAGAAGAAAACTACGCGTTATGTTCACGACCGCGAAAACTGCCATGACTTTGCGTGGTGGCGCGTTTGTATATATTCTTTTGCTCAGCCGATCTCTCCCCCCAATCCATCTCCTTCCCCCCTCCCCATCTTCCCCAAAGAAATCTTCGCATGCCTAGACGCCCACCCCTAAATTCCCCCTAGATTTGATTCGTAGTGGTTTTACATTGGCCGCGATGAACAAATTGGCTGCTCGGGGAACACGAAACCCCGAAATGGATTGGATGGTAAGAAGAAAAGGTGAGAAACGGCGTGGTTTCGTAAGAGCAGATATACGATGTGATACTCTTCGATGTAGGAGGTGGGACCATGGTCCTCGCCATCATTAGAGCGAAAGAAAATACGAGCTGAAACAAAGAAGCGAAGTTAAAAGCCCCGAAAATCATCGAAGCCGGCACATGTGATGTTCTTTAGAGAAGAACGGCTTTCATACAGCGCACGCATAAAAGAAAACGACGTCGAGGCGGAAGTATGCGAAGCGGGAACACGGAAGCGAGGTGTTCGGAAGCAATTGATGACTTGATCGGCCAAATCGCTTCTTCCCGCGACTGCTCGCCGACGTCAGATAGGCGTTGCTGCGGCGCCCGCTGGCGAGTACACGATGAGCACGGTTTATAATGAACCTATCCCAAATGGCCATTAGGAAAAAAGGTGGGGTGAAATGTAACGTGGGGTCATCAATAAGCTTCCGCTTCCTTCTTGTTATTGCTTTTATTCGTCGCGCGCGTCAATGGCTGCGAAATGGGATCGGCGAGAAATCGAGGGAGCAAAGGAATTCGCGAGTGAAGAGAGCACCTGTTTCATTCTTCACCGCTTCACTCAGACTCGCAACGGAGAAGCAGTCAGTGAAGGAGAAAGAGGACGGCTGTTCAGGAAGGCACGTCGAAGGGGCGTAAAAAGCGATAAAAAGAGACGGGGCGAGATAAGTTTGCGCCACCAGCCTGGAATGAAATGTGAGATCAGTCATCTACGACGAGATAAAAATATACCGACAAAAGAATAAGACGAACCGAAAGGGATGCTCGGTGACTTACACCCATCTGGAAATAGTTTTCTGAGAGGGAATTGTTTCCGCTTGGCGAGAATTGACGCGCGGGCGAGCTTTTATGTCCTACGTCATTCCTCCTATCGCATTTTCTTCCCTTTTAAATGCGAATGCATTTCATAGTCGGGCTATGTCAGGCATCCGGCGTTGTCCGGCGTTGTCCGGCGTTGTCCAGCGTTGTCCGCGGAGGAGGAGGATAGGTTGAGGAGGTAAGCGCCGGCAGGTGTTAGATGTGAAGCATCTTATGGCGAAGCTTAATCCGGTGGTGGTGGTGGGCGGCGTGACCACCCATACTGCGCATGCGCAAGCCCTTTAAAAAAAATATAAATAAAAAACCTCCTCTCTCCCTCTCTCTCCTCTAGGCATCCCTCCCCGCGGCAACCACACCCTCACTGCGCATGCGCCTCCCCTCCTCTCTCCCCCTCCTACGCTCCCCCCTCTCTCTCCTATAGTCATCCCCCCCTCGCGCTCCCACTGCGCATGCGCGTCCCCCCTCTCCTTTAATACGCTCCCCCCCTCCCTCCTCTAGGCATCCCTGCCCACAGCGTCCACACCCCCCCACTGCGCATGCGCGTCCCCCCCCCCCTCTCTCTCTCCTCTCCTACGCTACCCCCCTCTCTCGCCTCGCGACGCCGACGCAGGCAGCGTCTGCTAGCGAGTTTCTTGGTTGAAAAAACCGACTGCTCGCGCTGCACAACCGTTCACTGTCCATCCCGTATATATGGCAATGGATCTTGACCTCCAAGGTGGTGCCAGTGGGAGATTTCTCCTGTGCGTTGTTGAACAATAAAAATTCGCAGCGTGCGCGTTAAATAAAAGCCGACTGCGGGTCTCTGTGTTCAGTCGGAGTCTTCTGTCTCTCATTGCCCATTAGCAGCGATTGGCATGTTCCAGTAGGAAACACCGCTCCATCGCTGCGTGCTTTACGCATCTCCAGTTTTAAATGCGAATGCATTTCATGTGCGTGAGGGCGCTCGCATCGCGGGAGCTCGGCGGAGCTATATATGAAAAAAAAAATTTAAAAGAATTAAAAAAAAGAAAAAAAGGAAAAAAGAACAAAAAGAATAAAAAAAATAAATAAAAAAAAGAAGAAAAAACAGAACAAAAGCAAAAAAAAAAAACAGGCGCTGCGCCGTGCTCCCGACCGGGCTGCAGAAATTAGGCGCCTTTTCCTTCTTCGAACCACAACCACCATATATAAATGGAGTGAAGCGCGCGCGAAATGCATTCGCATTTCCTCACGATTCCCCTTCGGGGAGGTGGGGGGCATTTTTTTATTTTGCGTAAGTCTACATATTTATTGTGACGTTCAAACCGAATCTGCTCCAGCTACAAGAAAGAACGAACCAGCTACATCAGCTAAAACGATGCTTGGGAGAGTTGGTTCCCACTTAGGAAACATAAAACAGCGAGAAAAAAAAAAGAAGAAAGAGAAGGCGGGATGCAAACAAAGACGCATGGTTACATCCGGATGTGAGTGAAGTTACTTTGTTCACTTCCGCAGTCTCTTTCCTGCTACAGAACAAGAGCGTGCACGTACTACAATACTAACCCCTTTTATGTTCATCCTTTCAAAGATATGAACAGAAGGAAAGGGTAATTGTATGCAATTATGGCGGAGAGGTAATTCGAAGGGAGTTTGGAAGCACGCGAAGAAGAGATAATACACATTTACTAACAATATAACCGAAGGGTATAATTAATTATAAGCTTAAAAATTCACGTCGTTATACACAGAAGCCCCCTTGCACTCGCAATGAGTACACACAAACGAAAATTCTTTGTGAAATCCAACCGAGACCCTTCGGAGTGGTCACTCTTCTTTCTATCCACCCCCCATTCCCTTTCCCTCAGTGCAGGGTTGCAAACCGGGCGTGTATGTGGTTGAAAGCATATAAACTCAGGAACGGATAGTGACGTGCATAAACTATGGAATGGTAGCCACGATTTCAAAATTTAAAGAAAAAGGAAAAAACAATATCAGGAAGTATATGCCCAATACATTAAGCAGTTCGAGCCACTGCGGACCATCTCACGAATATGCCTCTCTGGTTTTCGTCGTACGTCGCAAGTGAACAAAGATACATGCGGGCGCCACAACATGCAGGGTGTGGTGCGGAGAAAGAAACAGGCACTTACGAAAAAAAAAATAATAAATGAACGAGGAGAGACACTCTTCGTGAAGGCTAAAAAAATAACACGCGTAGACTCTGGCAGCAGCTGCGTGTTCTTTCTATAAGGCCATGGCGTGGTTTTCTCCGTCGAACGCAAACCATGCAAAATCGTGATGCACCCAGGGTGTGCCACAGATGCAAAGCACGATGGAGGAGTGTCGTAAACGAACCTTCGCGCGACTCCCCATGATCCGCCGTACGCAGGTCGTCCATAAATTCACGAACTCATGTCTGAGGGCCTGTTATATATCCGTCCAGTACCGCAGTTTTTGCTAGGTTCTGGCCACGGCGCCATCGAACTCTATATAAACACCATGTTGAATTCCGTGCTGATCTGCCTCTCATGGCGTGTGTCGCCTCTCATGCCTTGCGCTGCAATATTTTCGTTACATAGATAGAGAACCGACATAAAGTTCTGTTAAAATTGATATACTATCGTGTGTGGGCCAGTTACCACTGTTTGTCGCACTCTATACGAGTGAAGGCGCTTATAACGGTTTTTATTGGTTTCCACACCGGATACTGTAATTTATGTGTAGGTATAGTACGAACGAAGCGGAATAGCTGGAAATCAACAGGCAGTTAAGCAAAGGACAGCATGGGGGGACAGTGTTTATTGTTTTGAACTGTAGTGTAAAGATTGTGACGTAAATATATATATATATATATATATATATATATATATATATATATATATATATATATATATATATATATATAGATAGATAGATAGATAGATAGATATAGATAGATAGATAGATAGATAGATAGATAGATAGATAGATAGGCGCAGTAGTCATAAACGAAGCCTTACGGCAGAAGCCACCTGTGCTACAGCGTCTTCGGCGTTGCGGACCCGCCACTCAAGGAACGGCGTCCACGCTTCCTAGGCCATGGAATCCACAAGCTTGCCGCCGCAGAAAGCCCAGTTCGGGGATGGCGTCCAGGCCTCCTCGGCGGCTCGACGGTATTATACCGACGCTTCCATTCATCATGTTGACCACGCTTACATGATTCAGGACATCGCCGCTGCAATGATTGCTGCGACGACCACATACTCCGCGGCCGCCGCCGAGGGTCCCCGGGCGGCTCACCCGACGATGCAGCGCAGATCATCCGCGCCGCCACGCGCCAGTCGCAACAACTGGGCAGCTTGGCGTCTGCTAACTGCGAGTCCTGTACCACCTCCGTGAGCGCCAGGGCCTCCGTATCTTCCACGGACTCCACCCCTGGCTCCTCGGGAACTCCTCGCTCGGCGAACCCACGGACGTCATGCGGGCGGCATCCTTTACTTGCCCAGGGCTAAACCATTACGCAGCGAGAACTTCCTGGATCCTCGCAGACCACATTACCACCAGCGGCTGCATAGGGAGCTACCGGACTTCCGAGGTTTCCAGGACGATGTCTTCCTGTGGGTCGATACCATCAAGTCGCTCGGAAACTACCATGCTTGGACGGACCAGCAGAGATGGTGGGTGGCCATCGACCACCTTCGCGATGCCGCCAAGCCATGGCACGCCTACGAAGCCGTCAGGCAACAAACCTTTCCTGAATGGTGGGCCAAACTGACAAGTCTTTTCCGTCCTCTTTCCAATGCCTTCGACCCTACCATCTCCGACCCAGTTTCTACCGCGGATGGGAGCTGCGATGAAAAGCACTTCGACAGTACAGTTGCGCCCTGCAGCCCTTGCGCAGAGAGCGTCACAGGTCACATGGCAGACACCAACACCGGCAGCGAGCAGACTTGCCCACCACACAGCTCCTATTACGTGATGTTACCATCGAGAGTCCCATCACCAGAGACAACGACCACCTTCAATCAACAACGGTTGCTGACGCGCCCTCCAAGACCAGCAAAGCGTGCGAATACGCAGTTACCAGCTCTTCTCGTGCCTGACACGTACGCCTGTCGTGAAGGACCGGAAGAGCCAATGGTACCCTTCACTACATTCAAAGACCGAGAGCCTCTTGACATGCCATCGTCTACCCCGATGAAGCCTGCGCCGGAATCACCAGCCATGGCACCGGATGCATTACCCAAACCTCCTCCAGAGCACTCGGAAAGTGACGTGTCCCTAAGTGAAGCTGAGGGGTCTGAGAAAGTTATCATCGAAGACCGGTCACTAGAATCCAAGTCCGTCGATGGTTTAAATGGTGACCTAAGCTCCCCTGACCTGGGCAGCTCTGCGACACAAGATGCTAAAGCCTGCCCATGAGCTCATGGTGGTTGCTGAGCTCATCTCCCCTCAACTTGGCTTTTCACGGCCGCCGACATTACGGTGCAAAAGACCTCAGACAGCATCTTCAGGAGGGAGTGCCAAGGGACGATCGTCGGAGGCACCTTCCTGCGCCGAATATTCACTGCTACTCGCTAGCAGCGCCTTCTGCAGAGCACGTTGAGTCGCAGCGTGGCCGTTACCTGCGGCCGCAACGAGGCAGTCAATGTCGGCCACCTGAGACTTCGACACCTCAGCAAGACAGGTCCTGGCGTGCACATGAGGGACCACCCAGGCACAGCCAGAACCGCCCGCCAGAGACGTTTTCGATTACTATGGCGCTTCTGTGTCCGGGGAGTCTGTGGACCTGCGTCTAACAACGCGGCACAACCAATGTCGTCCGCCTGAAAGCATTCTTGCAGCTCGCCATGTAATTTCGCAGCGTGGCCGAGTGTAAGGAAGACAGAGCGGCGCTTGGGCACGGGCGCGAGATCGGCTTGCGTGAAGAAGACAACAACGAAGGGAGAATAAGAACAGCCGTCCCAGCGTAAGGGCGTTGTCTCTTGATTCTGTCTTCTTTCGTGACAATATATATATATATATATATATATATATATATATATATATATATATATATATATATATATATATATATATATATATATATAGATCAGCTTGTCAGTTTTCTCAGACGAATATACGGACATCGACAAACATTCAAGCAATTCCTCTCTCCGTACGACCACACGACGAAGAGAAAACCTTGCCCGTTGGCATCGAACGTCTGATCATCTTTTGAGCAAAGAAAGATGTGACCTACTGGCAGTTAGAAAGGAACGGGAAAGAAGTGCTCCAGGAAAGGAGGAGGCTAGATTGTGCGGCGGATATTTGGCAGTCACGCACAAAAGCGAAACAGCGTGAGAATGGTCCCTGGTGGCGTCTCTACCGGTGGTGGTGGTGGTCTTTCCCGCCGGCTCCATGACTCGGCGCACTCGTCAGCTTCATATTTTTTGCTCAACCGCGGTCACGTAATAAGCGTTGTTCTGAGCACGAGGAGATGTGAAGATGGCCGCCATGATGTTGCCCATCTCTTTCTCGTCAAGTGGGTCACGCAAAGGATAATGTGTAGCTAACACGCGTTTACTATGCGCTGCGATCTCTTTGCGTGTGTTGCACTTTGGTCCGGTGCAGCCATGCACGAGGGTGTTCGTATGGAGTGCTCGAGAATGCACGTTTATTTGCGTTGGATTAGTTTGCACTACGCCCTAGTAGCAGTCGTCATCGCATCCATATTTCCCGTCGAATATACGTGCGTCACATAAACAAGCAACAATGTCGTCCTCGTCAGCTCAAGTATCGCTTCTTGTGTCCTCCTAAACACATCCGAAGGACGCTACAACTCTCGAAGTGGTCCGTATTACGCAACACTCCGCACAAACTGCCTGTAAACATTGCGCTACAGCTCCCTTATTAGAGCATCCGGCGCGCAACTGCGCATTGTAGTCCTCAGGGGCACGAATGTTATCGCCGAAGGTAGCTGAACCTGTTTTCTTCTTCGCTATGCAGTTCGGGTTGAGGCTACGGTCCAAGAAGTGGCTTCAGGACGACTGCGTCAACGAAATGACGGACGGAAGCAGCGAAACAAATTGCGAGCTCTTAACCGCTATCGCAGTAAAGATTCTCTAGGAAGAACACACCGAGGGCACTCCATTTGTAGGAAGCGGCTTACGGCCACCGCCGAATGAGTGCTGGAAAAAAAAAACCGCAATTTCTCGTCCCTTGAGGCCGCGCAGACGTGACAACGGCCAACAATGGAGCGTGCGTTGCCAAACGGGTTAAGGAACTCAGACTCCTCGAACAAATGATAGAAATAAAAAAAAGTAAAACGGAAGTAAGACATATGGTCTAGAATAAGGTGAGGGCTGAAGAGAGAATCGCAAGAAATGAACAAGAAAGGAGTTGTTGCGGCCCGCCGAGAGCACGGCTGCGCACACACAAAAGGTTTTCGTGTATCCTTCGGGCCGTAAACTTGCAGCTCGTCGACGTTTCCTCGCCGTTAATCCCGCCAACAGCGTGCTCCCACGGGGCACTTTAAAAAAAAGTTCCGCAGATCCCTCTCAATACTTCGGGCATCGGCGTCCCTCTCAACTTCCCAGCGAGGTCGCCGGCCTTTCATGTCTTCTCGTTTTTGTTCACTGGGTGATGTATGTGGCTGCGGCCAACTTCGCTCTTTTATATTGTTCGAGATTTCAGCCTTACATCACCCTTCTCCACTTTTTCAAAGAAAAATCGAACCGCAACCAGTTATGAAGCTCGTGGTGGACACACACACCGTTACAGAGGAGGAGAGCACCGTGGTCTTGAGTGGGCTCTTATTCAGCTCCATTCTAGGCTCCGCGGAGCTGCCTACGCAGTCCCCTAACGCTAACCCGATCGCGGCGAATTTGTTCCTTATTGATTTTCTACGCTCTGCTCCTTCGCTGCACCCTTTCGAGGGCGGCTGGATGTCTGTCAAGACCCCTCCCTCCGTATACCTCACTCCTATCTTAACTTCCGATTTTCTTTGTTAGTCTCCCGTGCTTCGCGGCCTCCCTCGCTCCCTCTACACCGTCGGATTTGTCCTCTCTTATCCGTTGATGTAAAGCGGGGCTAATTGGAGGTTTTTTCGGTCCTCGCGGTTCCCGCTGGACATTGCGGCTCAGTGGGAGAGAGATTACCGAAGAGACGGATCGTAGATGCAGAGGTTCATGGAGGAGGGAGGGTGTTGCAACGAGGCTGGTGATGGTCTTCGCGACAAAGCGCGGTAACGATAGACGCGCTTGTAAGCAACGCCTAAGACTCCATGGCTGTGAAGTACACTGTTGATTACTTTAAGGGTAACGGTTTTTGGCTGCGTAACGAGAAGATGTCTATATCTCTGAAAGCAATAATTTAGAAATCGGCACATTTCACCATGTTCCGCAGTTCACACAGCAAACGGGTTTGAGCCTTTTTGGGAGTTTTGGGCCCGGCTCTTAACTTGCATCCTAAAGGTACTACGCAAAACCCCCTACCAAAGGAGGTTTTAGGGGGGGTACGCAGGGCAAGATGGCGGTGCCTGTTGAAGCGACAGCCGTCCACTTCGAATCTTTCTAGCCTGTCGGCCTGCATTATTAAACTCATTCATTCCCAAATAATGCTGGTATTTGATTTAGATTTGACTAATAAGGCTTCGCTAAGCGTATACTGCCGATAAAACAGCTCCGTTTTCGAGATACACAGTCGATTTGCGGTGCAGAAGGCTTAACAAGGCTTAACAAGGATAGTCTTTAGGAGGTAACTTTGGTGTTTTTATTTAACTCATTTCGGGGGGCTGGAACGGAGTTCATTGGGAGTTTTTCTGCTTCTTTTGAGAGCTTTTAAAACGCGCCTTTATACGCGGCCCGAGAGAGGGCGAAAAAAAAAAAAGGGTATTTCAGGCACTATACTAGCGTTTTAGACACATTTCTTGCAACTATTCATCGCTAGGACATATTAGAAAATGGACATTGATGTATTCATGCACAAACATGATATATGAATACAAGCATGCACGACACAGGAATCGAACTCGCGACCACACGCAATGAAAGCAAACATCATATCCATTACACCACAGCGCCACCACTAGCTTGCGCACTTTTTCACGGGGGTATATATCTACGAAGTGGCTACTAACCCGTCGGCGACACCTCAAACTTTTGTTCTCGTAGCATCGGCATGTGTTAGCGCTTTCGCAAGGCCAGTACATAAACTCAGGGGCGTCACGAAGGCCAAGGTAAACACCTTCAGCTTCGAACTATTCGGTTCGCGGTGTCGTGCCGCTAGAAAAATTGTAAACGTGTGCCCTCTTGAGTACTTCGACACTGTTTCACTCGCCCGAAGTTCGTGGATACCAGCGTGACAAAAGGTAACCTCAGATGGCCGAACATATGTGCATTCCATGGGCGTATGATGTGGAGCTATTTTCGTTGTTTCTGCCGCGAGCTGCACGCGTCCCATGGCAGCGGCGTGTTCTGAGCTGTACGAGACCGCCTGTGTTTCCATTGATGGGGTCTGTGCCTCCCGCCGCACGGAAGCCCTCAGAGACGAGGACGAAACACTGAGCAACACATCTTTATCATTTCAAAACACTGTCAGCGGCCCCTAAGCGCGAGCCGCGAGCGTGCCTGTGTCCATCGTTCTCGTCATCCACCGGCGCGCTCACCGCTACGACTCCCATAGCATATAAAAGTTACTCACGCAGATGCCCACAAGCTTGCGCAGGGTGCCTCTTCAGGTAGAAGGGGGGGAGGGGACGAAGGCTCGTCGCTGCGCCCACCCTCCCTATAAAGTCAATGCACGGGGCAAACTCTCCCCCCCCCTCCCCCTGTGCACGCCTATGCAGATGCCCGAGTTACATGGACATTGTAATGCGCCTACACTAAGTGCATTTATTGCGCGCGTACTCTCGCGAGCCAAACGCAGGTGCAGCAGCGCCTTCAGAGTAGCTGAACGATAATCTACATCCACAATTAGCACTTATTCGCAACTTGAATTTCGCCGGGCACACAGTGATTCTCTAACTCAAATTCAGTATTTAGTCGCTTTCACACTCGGAGACTACCTACAATCTTACTACCTACAATCTTACTAATTAACCTTCATTGTTATACATCACACAAATGCATTAAAGCGAATGCGTAAGGCATGCCCCAATGTCAAGTACAACCACCACAAATTAGCGGCGACAGGTCTCCCGTTAAATAAAAAAGTTAATGCACATGCACTTCGCCCTTGTGAAAGTCCATGTGTACGTGGCACTCCTCTTGCACAGATGATGTAGCAAGAATAAAAAAATGTAGTGTTGCCGTCTTCTTCAACGAAACAGCTGTGATAAGAATGATAAGAAAAACAGTGTTTGCAATATTTTATTGGAATCAAAACAGTAGCAGTTCTCATGTCAGTGTAAGCATATGTATATTTCCATCTTCTTGCACAGAACCTACACCCAATACAAAACACTAAGAACGTATACAGTACAGCCCAAGCACTACATATAATTCACAACAGTAAAGCAACATGAAAGTAGTGTGGCAAATCTCATCATAATGCACACCGACATGTGCACTTCACAGTGCTAGTATGTAAACACAATCCAGAGAAATGGGATCTAGAAGGAACTTGGTGTCAGCCTGCACATGAAGGCAACTAAGTTAGTACAATAAGGCTAGCATTACTTTTAAGAAATATGCAACCATGCAGGGAGGCATGTTGTAGATTTTAATTGAATTAGTTTGCCCTATGGCATCAAAACATGTCACACATCATCATACAGTTCTGTTTTCTGCAGAAAAGTCCTAAATAGACCTGTGGTGCTCATAGTAGATCAACTTGCCACAATTTGTAAAGGCGTTCAGCCATGCCACCTAAATGACAACACTGCATTCATATATGGCTGCACATACTTACTCACAAATATCTGAAAAAGAACGCAGTTTTCTAGAAATATACTTGGGAACTTGTCGCCATTATCACACAACTGCAATATACCAATACTTCTATTATACATAATTACTACAGCTATGTTTACAATATTCCCATGCCAGCCACTGTCATCTGCAACCTAAAAAGTTCTTCATCTTTAATTCCTTACTTCATGGCTTGCGCATAATTACCACATTGAAAGTTAATGCCACTACCATGACTGCAAAGTCAACTTGAAATTAGGCAATCACTTGCCTAAAATTAAAAATTTCCTACAAGTAGTGGCTGGTGGCTTGGCATATTGGATCCTAGGGCTTGCTATGCCATGTGATTGAATAGAATTTGACCACGAATCTATAGAGCCTGTAAGGCAGTGAGGAATTGAGTTCATAGTTAAAGTGTGAAAACAAAACAGCAACACACATAGAAAAGGGAACAGGACAACGCAGTACTAGCAACTGAAATTTAACACGTGTATGGCGTTTTTAGTCACGTTCATACTCATTCTGTGAGTGCATGGTTCTTTATTTTTGTAATTTTTTTTCGCACTAAGTGTGTATATCTTTCTGTGGTTTGCATTACACTTCACGTCCTCATTAGTGTAGAGTGAGGCACAGGGAGTGTTCCCACAATACAGTGTCTTGTACACAAACAAGTGGGTGAACAACTCTTGCAGCTTTGCCAGAAATGTCTTCCTGAAAATAATAGAAAAGAAGTCCATTAAGCTTTCCATATCCAGAAATATGAATGTCTTGGCAAAGACTCACACTTGAGTATACTATTGCAGACCTTTAAAACAGAACACGAAACAAATGCAATAGTGAGATGCTGCTAAGTAGTTTCTTGTGAATTTTTCACTAAAAGTACAGATGGCAAAAGTACACAACTGTAATGAAATGCGAAACAGCACCAGAAGTGTACTTTTGTCCTGTGTACCATCATTCGAGTAGCTTTAGCTGTCAGTGAAGTTAGCATTGTAGTGTAAAGGGGTGCAAATTTTAGTATGATTAACCTTGGAGTTAAACGCATTTCAATGGAGGCGTAACTGCTTGAGGCCCACGTACTTAGCTTTAGGTGCATGTTGAAGAGCCCCAGGTGGTCTAACTTTCCGAAGCCCTCCACTACGGCGTCTCTCATAATCGTATGGTGGTTTTGGGATGTTACGCACCAACAGTTATTATCACTTACAACACATGGAAAACTAGCTTCTTCATCGACCACAGCTGTTCTGTTTAGGACTGAAGATTGGGCGACTTGGTATTGATTCATGGCAAAATTAAACAGTGCACTTCTAATGATGACAATAGAAGACGTGGACAAAGTACCAGCCTGTTTACCTTGTCAGAAATTGTGTCAACAGTCAGAATACTGTGTGCTGATCATAAACACTATGGCAACAAAAAGTAAAACAAAATAACCAGAGGGAAGGAACAAGGTGATTCAACAACGAGGTTCAACAGATTCAACTGACTTATATCAATGTGATTAAATTAGCCTTGCACAAGTGACACATCACCTAAATTCCATAAATATGTAACCTTGGCAAGTTCTAGTACTGATATGTGACTAAGGAAGTGACCATAGCATAAAATGCATGTGCTTCAGCAAACACACTATAACTAAGCACATGTCTTACACATCATATGGCCATCATAATGTGTCATTAACATGACTTATTCTTTCTAGCTAAATGTATACCAGCTCATGATGTCAATGCGCCTTGATATGCAATTTAACATTTTGTGTAGGAGACGGACAAAGTGCCCAATGCAAAACTGTCGTCAAAAAGTATTCTTACTTGCTCATAATCTGCCCATGAGAACAGAATAAATAGAAAACAAATCTGGCCTTAATGCACGTTTTACCACATGACAGCGTGATAACAGCTGTCTTTTTTTGTTGTTGTTGTTGTTGCTTAAGTGTATACTCCCTGGAAGCACTGCTTCATTCATGCTTTATCGCAAGCAAGGAAATTATGTCGCACAAACATTCAGTTTTAAGGCGCACTCGCTTGAATTGGCTGGCCACGCCAAGCGGTCAGCCAATTCGAAACACGTATCACACATCGTTGTTATGTGAGCTTAATGGCCTTTCTTTTTTCGCTTTTCATAGCAGTTTTGATGCGACGCAATGTGCAGAACAGCACCTACTGCTGCCCAAGCGACACGGTCGCGTAAACAGAAGAAACATAAGTATTACATACCATTTGTGTTCCTGAATGCGCCGCGAACGCGGCGCGCTCATCAGCTGCTGCTCGCTTGAGTCACCGGGCCATGGCCACACCATTGCGCACGCAGTACATGTTGCACTGTCGTCAAACCACACATTTCACGTCCCGCGACGAGAACACGGTAAGGCTGCCGGCATGAAACGCGCACACATGATCGACGCATAGCAGGGTAGTTGAAAGGCGTCCTTCACAAACAAAACCGACGTTATCCCATGACGGCTTCGCTTCGCTATCACTCACGCACGCCGCTGGGGCCAGCCTGCGCTGGTATCCGCTGTCATTTCGGAACTTCTCGTTGCTTCTCGCGTTTCTCGCGACTCTCTTCTCGCGTTCCTTTCTTTTTGCTTTCTTTTTTCCCCTCCGCGCGCGCTTTCGTGCTTTCGCGCTGTCGTGGTTCCTCTCTTATCGCCGCCGTTCGAAGGTCGACCCTTTCAGAGCACCCGCTTGAGGAGTGTCGCGTTTTTTCTTTCGTTTCTCTTTTTTTATTATTTTTTTTCGCCGGGTTCTTTCAACACCGGATCTTATTCCGTGCGTTGAGGCACACCGCCTGTGCCCAATTCGTCACCAAAAAGGGTATACTGAGTGTGCATGCGGTGCCGATAGGCCACATCGAGGGTGTACACGCTCTCACTTTTAGTTTAACTTCGATTTCATGGTAAAACAACATTAGCGAAGTCATTCTGTGGTCGAAATGCATCGTGAACCCGAGCCCAGCGGTAGTGTGCATTCCGTACAACAATGTGCATCAGTCGACGAGACGAAGAAATCGTTGATTAGCACGTTCATGAATTAATATATTAAGCATTTTGAGAAACACTGTTTTCGCCCGCGCAGTTGCATACATGCACGCCAGCATTGAAGGCACTATAACTTCGGATAAAATAAAGGGAAGATATGCCCGAGAAAGTGAAATAGGAGTTTTCTGTCCTTGAACTCCATTTTACAAAATGGCGTCAGATCATGAATTTACCTCCTTTCTTCCACCTTCTATCCCCATAATTTCTCAAGGAAGTAAAATTGAGGACGCAGAACTTTATTACACCGATCTTAATACTCCCTAAGGGAGTACGGTCCCAAATGAAGGTAGTATTAAGCCCTTAAAACGCCCAATTCGGCTAGTTTGCGTTTACAGTGCAGCTCTTGAATATAGTTGAATGCAGGGAATGCCTTCTCCTGTTGATATTTCTTGCAAATGAATAAGTGGCGCTACTTCTAGACAACGTTCGAGAACACAAAAAGACAGAACATCGGCCAGCCAATGGTCATCAAAGGACACACTTTGCTACCATTTGTGGTAGCAGTGGTGAAGCTTGAGAAGCAGGTGCTGCTATGGATTGGCAAGGGGGGGAAGGGAAAGTATCTTTTTGCCCTTCCCTGCTGACACCCGTGATTTATCGCTAGGGAAGACCATTCTACAGATTCAAATAAACAAAAAGTCTACTGCCGTGAAGCAGCTAGGTTTAAGTACCGGTTTGAAGTCCTGGACTTCCCGTAAGGACATGTTAAGCCATTTCATCAAGAAGACTGAAAAAGAGCGATGAAGACTGACACGAAGACATTAAAAAATTGATTGGCCTGAAATACGACAGGCTCGTCTTAAACCCCAACCACACACACACACACAAAAAAATGTAACCTATAGCGTTAAAACGAAGACAAAATCATACGAGCCATATTTGGAACTCTACATGAAAACACGCGCACGCGTACACACACACGCATAGACGCACATCCTGCGCAAAGCTGCTCGCCAAAAAGAAGCGCCGCTTGAATTTGTGCTAGAAAAGCAGGAACTTGTACGTCTTCGACGCGGGCGCAGCGAGCCGACGGCCTTTTGAACTGACGCATGCATGAACGAGTAGGAGTAGAGTGACCTAGAATAGGGGAGTGTCCAAAGCGCCGCGCGAATACATGGTAGGAGCGAGGGCCTTTCGCGGTGAACTCCCGCGCCGCGGCGCTGCCGTGCCGGACCCGTGGGCATTCTCCGCGGTGGAAGCCGCGTCAAAGCGGCGAGTGTCTGATACGCGCCCGATATTTTGGCCGCTATTAGCCAAAGTTGAGGTAATATGGACAAGATTTAATACTGCGTCACTGCAACATAATACTGCAGCGACTCACCACACAGAACACGTTTGTGGGTTGTGAAACTGGGATTTTGTACACTTCCTTTCAGTTGCTTTGCCACCGCAATCGTCCACACTTACGCGCCCGTTTGAGGAACGCATTTCGCGCGCACCCATCGTGAGCGAAGGTGCTTAATTTAGTTTCTTGTGGAATAACGAACGTAAACGTGCTCTAGAAGAGAATAAGCTGGAGATCATAAAGATAACCAGGAGAACGTAGCAGATATATGCACATAGTAAATGGCCATCTCATACTAACGCGTATGAACACTTCATATCCTTTCTTTTATTTCGTGCATTCGATTTGTTTTACATGGCTGCCGCGCTTTGCTACTTCAAGCCCTTTCATGCGAAGCGGAATGTGTCCGTCGGTGTGGCCGCGGTACCAAAAGTAAACAATAATTCGCGTAACTATCGCGTCTCGTTCACTCGGTAAGGTCATGGCATCACTAACTTGACATGCTTGTGATTTGCGTAAAGACTAATCGCAATAATATGGCGTGTGGCGCGCAAACCCACTTTCTTTGGCCAGAAATAATTCTGACGATGCGTGGTCTGATGATTTGTCTCCGTCAGTGAATGAAAACATGGCTGTCAGCAATATCGATATCAAGATGTAGGACTTACCTATACATTTTGAAGCATTGCCCGCATAGGTAAAATACACGAAAAAAAATAAAACTCGCAAGGTCCCTTATGCATTCGCCTAAGGCGACTCGACGGCAAAAGCCATGTTCTTCTTTTTTCTTCATTCGATGCCTTAATCCTCCACCGCCCCCCCCTTCGAAAGCTTTCTGCACCTAATGTGGTTTCGCACTGCCCCCAGGATCGACCACATTGCAAGGTTTCTGAACGTCACCTGGTTTACATGGCCTCCGTGATCGGCCTACGGATCACGGAGGCAATGCAAAGTGCCCATGTCAGGTGATGACGTCATCAAGACATCACGCTGTTTGACGTTATGATGCCATCACAAATTTTATCAATCTGTGACGTCATCAAGTGATAATGTTTTTGCATCACTCGTGTTGACGACGCGGGACGCCAGTGGTTAATTTCCGTGCTTGATGAGGCATCTAAGGCTGTCGCCTTAAAAAAAAAAAAAAAACACGACAAACCAAAGTAAATGAATCGATAACAGTGCATTGTGTACGCCTCACTGCATGTTACGAGCGATTTCCGGACACCAACTGTGATTCTCAGCTCACAGCAGCTGATTACACGCCCGTGGTACGTACACAAGAGGCTTGCTTCTCCTATCAGGCCATCTCTTTATGTTTATTAAAGAGATGACAGACACTCTGTGTCAGTTAATGGTAAATTTTTGAGCTGTGTCAGTAATGGGGAGGTTTAGCACAAAAGCGTGGTGTACGCTATATTGAGCTCATCAGAAAAAGTGGGAATTGCAGCCGGGAACGATTGCATGTCATGTAGCCACTCGTCTATATTTTTTGTATTTTTTTTTTTTGTAAACGACTCTGAACCGTGCGAACCTTAACCACCGAGAACCTAGAAAATATGTGAAGTTATAAATGAGTTGTTTGAAACTGTTTCCATTTCCCATGTTGAAGGCTTGAAGCGATGCACACATATCGCGGAAATGTTTCATAGTGACGTTCAGCGATCCCTGTAGATACAAACAAACTCGACGGATGAGTGAACACAGCTGGCTCTCAAAGAACTAATCTCGATATCTCTATATACTTATCTAAAATATATATATATATATATATATATTGTCGCATGTTGCTTTTTCTTTTTCATTCTTGGTAAATAAGTCATCTCTATATTCGAAGTTTTCTACAGTGGTTGAAATATTACACTTCCACTTCTAAACTGTTTACCGTGTTTTTGTTCAGGCAGCTATTCAACTTGTACAGCAAGAATAAGGGTATTAGTAACTTTAATTTCATGATACCTGGAAATTGGTACATCATTTTCTATAATGCGCCTTTTATGCACAAGCTTGTGGAATAATGCATGTTTACCTGGCATTGCTTTTCATTCAAATGTCGGAATTTAACTTAAGCTTTGCGCTCGGTGAGCCTTGTACGCTACCTCAGAAGCAAAGATAAGCCAACAATATATTAAGGTAGTATGATCTACTCTTTCTTTTTTTTCCCGTACGTCTTCCCGATGTGATCTGTTCATATTGAAGTTCTAGTCGAGGCTAACGAATTGTCGAATAAAGCGGTGTGGGTATGGCTAGAAAACCACCGGCGACCATGAGAAGTGGTGGTGAGCGAAGCGGTCACTGCGCGTAAGCATTTCAGCTGACGGCGCGTGTAATTTACCTTGTTTTATTACCCTTTATTCGTGCATGCGCGATGCCATTGCCAGATTGACCATGCGAGAAATTTTCTTTTCGTTCTTTCGTTGTGCCTGCTCATTTTACGCGTTTTTACGCTCGCACCAACGTTCTCAAGCTCTATCACTGGGACTAGGCCACGCTGATGCCGCTTGAAACAAGATTTTTTGCATTCTATTGTTGCCCCCGCACTAATACAACGCTCAAAGATGGGTAAGCTCCACTCAGCACCACATTATTAAAGTTAAGTAGACTTCACGTGCCCTGTGTGGAAGCCCAGCGCAAAAAACCACAGCGCGTAGCAGACGCCCCTGGCTTTACGCGCGCTCCCGAGCGAGGAAAGCCCATGGGTCCGGCGCAGCAGCGGCGCGGCGCGGCAGTTCACCGCAAAAGGCCCACGCGGGAGCCGGCGCTTTGGACACTCCCCCTATTCTAGGCCACTCTAGTAGGAGCTTCCCGACCCGCCCCCCATCCACTCGCAATGCACCCTCTCCCTCCTACGTCTATACGGTGACGTTCTCTTTTCACGTGCCTCAGGAGACCGGGCAAAATATCGAACAAAGCGTCTCGCTCAACGGGCGGGAAAAGAATCGACTCGGTACGTACTCCGTCCCGCTAAATCGCCAAATCCGCGCAGTACAGTTCAAGTTACGCATCTTGTTTCGCGCAGGGGAAATCACAACCAGGGAAAGTTCTCGTCTACTGCAGTTGTAGTAAGTGGTTGTGTATTTGTGGAAAAATACACAACAAAATGGGGGAAGGAAAAGAAAATTTTACTGCTGACCGCACGGCGACTGGCTGTCGCGAGATCCCGACATCTGAGAGACCGGGGTGAGGGTGACGTGTACATGGAAACACTTAGCGTTTGTGGGGCGGGAAGAAAAAAATGGGGCAGAGGAAATCGGTGGGGGAGGCCACCTTCCGAGATGAGTGCGCACACACAACGGAGCATCTAGTCGGGACATCTTTCTCGCAATTATAAAAAAGCCTGCGTGTACCCCGCGGCACTGAGTATCCAATCCAGCCCCTTCATTGACGCTGCACTCCGAAACCCCAACGGTCAGCAGTGGCGGTGGAGGACCCCTATTTTTCGCTCGAATCTCGTTCCCCAAATAGTTGACGCGATACCACGGCTTCGGACTGCGCTGCACGCATTCGTTGAAACGTAGCGCGGAGGGAGGGATGAAAATACACGCTGGAAATCGGCATTCGCTGCAGTCCGTATTGCGGAGTCGGAAATATCGACCAAGACGAGGAACGCAGAATGGGAGAAAAATGAAAGGAGAATACTTTGTCGATTGGGAGAAGGCACAAAAGAGATCAAAAGAAAAGGCAGAGCAAAAGGACGGCTTCGTTCTCGCCGCGTAGTACGTGCGCGCGTATGCAAGTCCCAGTCACGCTCGCTTTACGTTGACATCGACTCGAATCCCCCTCCTTACCTCGGCGTGCGCCTCGCCCCAGTAATTATAGGGAGAATGTCTCTAGCATTGGCACTTTAACTCTAACCATTCCCGCTGAGAAATGTGCGGTGTACGCGCCCACTCAGCAGCAGCGTATATGCATGTGGCGGCGAGACGTGGTTATGCTTGGTGCCTCGGTAACGCCGGTCGCACGTCTTGCATATCTCTCGCTTCCCTGGGCGCTGTTTCTCGGCCTGACGTGCGCGTTGTCTTGCGCCGTGTTTCGTACCTGTTATTGTTGTTGTTGCTGTTGTTGACGTTGTTGTTTTGATGTTGTTGTAATTGTCTTCTTCATCGTCGTGTGCCAAATATGGAGGTCTGACCAAGAGATGAGTGCTTAGACAAAAGTCATCGAAACAAATCATTTACGCGGTCGAACAACAGCCGCTACGTGGCACAAATAACAGAAACAGAAGAAAAAAGGGCGTCTTTATTTATTTATTTATTTATTTATTTATTTATTTATTTATTTATTTATTTATTTATTTATTTATTTGTTTATTTAAATACCGTGAGTGTCAGGGAACTTACACAGCGGAGTGTTTGACAACGTACGAGAAAAAGAAATAAAGACGCTTTGTAAATTGCAAACTGTGTTCGGCGAAAGCCTGTGGCCATTCGACTGACTATGGAATGGAATGGAATAACTTTATTAATGTCCAGCAAGGAGCGCACTATGCCATGTCTTTTTTTTTCTTTTTTTTTATGCATGGCACTCCCAGTAGAATTGCACTCTTCTTCCAAATATCTGTGCTTGCCGCCTCTATCCCCTCTCTATCCATTTTGTCATGGTGGTCTGTTCGTGGGGCCAAAATACGGTCATCCTCTTTTTTCCCCTGTTTTTTTACCGTGTGGCGGCGCAACTGTTGCTATGCGCCTCTGTGCCTTCACGTGATTGCTGAGAGAGCGTGAGGGGGAGAGGCCCCGGCTGGCACCGTTCAAGGGCATGGACGGATGGACAGACGCTGCGAGTATGAGCCATCAAAGACTTTCACCTTAATAAGAGCGCAGATATAAGCGTTACATTATTACAGCAGGTCAGTATACAATACTAGTTAAAATTATAGTAAAAGGCAGGCGAACAAAAAGAAATAATATGGACCGCGAAAGTGACTTTAGAGGTGATTAGCGTCACGATTTAACGCAACGTGTTTATCGCCCCCCCCCCCCCCCCCCTCTTTCTTTTTTCTTCAGCATCGTGTAAGCAGTAGTACTATACGAGCACTTATCTACGAACGCCGTTGCATGTTTTATTGATCCGGGATGCACTTGTGAAGTTCGTTGCTTGGTTTAGCTGTAACCATCAACCATTCACCCATTTTCAATGGGAGTCACTATAAAGGCGTTGCTGCTTTTACTAGGGACACCGGATTGAAAGACACCCTGTGAGTGTGCATTGACAATGGTTCGTGCATTCGTCGAACAGTTCCATGCACTTTGTGTTGCCTTCGTACACTCTTCTCCCCTTCCGGTCTTTCATAACCTCTTTCTCCTGCCAGATACAAGGTAATGAGCTGGAGACCTCTTCTGGTTAACCTCCCTTCCTTTCCTTAACATTTTTTTTTATTCACACCGAATCGCTCTTAAATTTTCTTTCTAAAATAGAATTTTAAGTCCAGAGCACTTTAAGGGGGCCAGGCTGTCTTATTTTGTCGTATGCTGACGCCGTCGCTTGCCGTAACGCAGGCAAAACCACATATAGCATAGCCACATGTAGCATACTGAATGCGCGCTCGCGCCAAAGAGAAGCCTTCTTCCTCTTGTTCTTCGAGCGCCTTGACGATGATATTAACGCAAGCAAAACTACATATAGCATAGCCAACTGTAGCATATTGACCTCGCGCTCGCGCCAAAGAGACGTCTTCTTCCTCTTGTTCTTCGAGCGCCTTGATGATGATATCAAGTGAAGACGTTACTACTATGGTTTGTGAAACACGACAACTCAAACCACGTATAAAAATTGTAAGAGAAAGCAAGCGAGAAATGGAAAGAGAGAGAAAGGAAGAAAACAGGAAGAAAAATATAAATAAATACAAATACAGAGAAAGAAACAAACAAGAAAACTCGAAAAAAGAACAAGAATGAAAGAGAGGTGGAAAGAAAAATAAAACCAAAGAGAAACAAAGAAGGCTGCCCAGCTCCGCACTTCCTTCAGGCTTGGCACCCCTAGAGCGAAGCTGCCTTTTTTAGGAGCGAAGCTCCTTAGGCCGTCGAAGCACCCTGGCACGGTGCCAGCTGTGGCACCTCCCTCTCACGCGGTAGGATAAATGAGCTTTATGAGCGCTGGAACGCGGATGGCGTCTGCACGATGCGCAAAGCGCGAGAATACGAACGCATGCGAAACGGGGGGCAGATTAGTCTCCCTCTCCCTCTGTCTTCGTCTCTGATCTCTCCGCTCAAACCGGCGAACGCGCGTTCCCGCCACCGAGCGCAGCAGATTATCTCCGCGCGCGCGGCGCAGCGCCGCATCCCCGCTCGCACCCCTCTCCCACCTGTCTCCCTCTCCCTGCGCTGCGTACTCCGCGCACTCACTCGCTCAGTCGTTCTCGCTACCGAGCGCAGCAGACGCTCTCCCCCCCCCCCCTCCCCCCCCCCGCTCCCCACCCTACCGCCTTCATGAAAGCCAGCAGCGAGATCACGCGCATTGTCGTTTGCGTCCCATTCCTAAGGAGCTTCGCTCATCGGTTGTATTCGTACACGGAACAACTGCTAGTTTTTCTTCTCCTTTTCACTGCTCACCCTATTTCAGCCAGCGATTTATGTCTGTCTGCAGGTGACTGTGCTCCGACGGCGCTTGGCCGAGCGCGTGAAAGCCATTCGCATTACCACTATAAACTTCATTGTCAAGCACTTCCGCTGATGCTAGAGCGACAGAGATGATGTTTTTTAATTCACACTACATTATCTGTTTGATGTAGGCTCCATTTAAAGTATACACGGAGGCAGATGTTTAAGTAAGTACGAATCTATAGCCTGAAGACATGAGAACTTCCGAAGAAAAAGATGAGAGAATGACCCGGAAGAAAAATGAACGCGACAAAGAGAAAAACGGGGCAGGAAGTTGGCCCTGACGGAGAAGATTGGATGAAGAAATAACACGAGCGAAGAGCCCGGGGCTAGGAACCCTATTCGTAATTAACGTGCTACGCTGGGGCAGATTCCTGTAAGGACGAGCCTGTGCAGAATCAATGCGATGACATGGCCTTGCGAGTATAGAAGGCCACGTGTGTGCGAACGTTCAATGATAGGTTATATATTCCTCTTTCGCATTGCTTGAATCACCGGAAGCTGCATTTGGTTTTGTTTGCTCTCTGTTTGCCTAGGGGGGCTCGTTGCGTACGCTTTGCAGCCGTTCAAACAGAATTTTATTTGACAGACTGAATAATTCCCGTTCATTTGTGGAGCGATGCTCTGGCGACTCGGAAATTTAACGTAAGCTAGCGGGAAGTGACAGAGGAAAGAAATATTGCGAAGCATGTATACTTGAAGTCATAGCTGACGACTTGTCAAAAGACCTAATAGTCGCGTGACAGGTCGCCAAGCTGCACATGCAGAGAAGTGGGCACATTGATACATTTGTTGATTCCGTACTTGTTTTGTTACGGCGTCTTATACGGTTATACCCATCGAAATGAACTGGGCAAAAATTGGCATGCGCCAAGTGGCCCATACTAAATGACTAAGCAAGTTAAATAAAATGAGTCCTAAAATCGGATAGACACTGCTGTTTGCACCCCACGCCTCCAACAAGATACTTTACGAATGACGGGAAAGTATGCTGAAAAAATATTTACAAAAGTAGCTGCAGTGCTTACCAGTTTAGCTGATATCCCGATAGAAGTCAATTCTTTGTAATGTTCATGAGGGCACCCACTCGCAATGTCCGTGAAAGCACACATTATTCATGTAGCAATGTAAAGTGACTTTCGTAAAACACGCGAACCCCTTGAAATCTTCCAACTTCGATGTAATTTTGCAATCATCTGTGTGCCATCATTGCATGCTCACGTCTAATGTGGGCACTTATGTTTTTGCAATGCTGAACAAGGCTACGCGTAATGGTTGTATTTTCTCAGTTAGCTCTGAGAGCTTATAATACAAGCTCGTTCGCTAGGGCTTGTATTCAACGCGAATATAATGTTCGTAGTAATATTCACTATTATAGCCGTCAAGATATTTGGCATCTAAGCAGCTGGCCAAAACGAGAAAAGTTAGAATTCTGGCATATACTATTCAGCTGACGACTTCTCCATGCCGTAATCACGCAGCTCTTGGGCGTTTAAAAATATTCCAGTCACCACAGCTATACCGGGTCATAAGGAAAGCAGCCAGCGCCATTCTACTAGCACGCGTTTTTCTCTTCTTCGCAGTTTCTATTTTGATGATGAAGTGCCGCCATGTGTCCTTCTCCATCTCCACAAGTTCTCGGTTTGTTATTATCTATCTATCTATCTATCTATCTATCTATCTATCTATCTATCTATCTATCTATCTATCTATCTATCTATCTATCTATCTATCTATCTATCTATCTATCTATCTATCTATCTATCTATCTATCTATCTATCTATCTATCTATCTATCTATCTATCTATCTATCTATCTATCTATCTATCTATCTATCTATCTATCTATCTATCTATCTATCTATCTATCTATCTATCTATCTATCTATCTATCTATCTATCTATCTATCTATCTATCTATCTATCTATCTATCTATCTATCTATCTATCTATCTACACACACACAAACACACACACAAACCCAAACACAAACACACACACACACACACAAACACACACACACACACACACACACACACACACACACACACACACACACACACACACACACACACACACACACACACACACACACAAACACACGAGAAGCGGAAAAAAGGGAGACGTGGAGAAAAAAAAACAAGTAAAGCTTCTGCTCGCGCTGCTTGGCTTTTCAACAGCGGACAAGCGTCGGCGGTCGCGACAAGAGCTTGACGACAAAAGCTAGAAATGTGAGATCCTGGGGCAGAAGAGGAGTGGGCTTTCATTGCAGAGCGAAACACGACAGGGTAAAGTTTACTGTACAGACATCAACCTTCGGGAAAGCGGCAACTGATGAAGAGAAAAAGAAAGACCCCAGTTCCGCCTCGCTATTAATCTCCATTCCTTCCGCCCTCCCAGGCGAGTATAGTCCCTAGCTTAGCCTTTCCTTCTCCGTGTTCCTACATTGCTCTCTTCCTATTTCTATCATCCTCTCTCTGCCCCTCTATTGCTTGCCGCCTTTGCTTGTCATACATTGAATCCGTCCACTTCTTCCGAGTGCACTGTCAGCAGCAAGTACTACTGGATTTTACGCTACATTCGCTATCCCTCTGTCTTGTCGCGTGATTCAGTTGTCGCCACTGGCATACGTGGACTAAGCGCTTTAGTCTGGGATTATCTGGGTGATGCAGGGTGTACAAGAGACGCAGGTTGCACATCTATCAATAACATTTCAGCGGGCTATTTCTTTTTTGACTCGGCACACGTGTTTACGGTGTATATTTTTGTTTCAACCCTTTCTGCGACCCTGAAAACGAAGCAAACAAACCACTGTTCATTCTTCTTCACTTTTTTTTCTTTCTTATTTCTTAGTGTACGAGCGCCAGTCGTCTTTTAATGCGACCACGTAAGCAACCGGCCACCTAACGGCTTATTCTTTCATCAAACGACGCATATGGTTGCTGATAGTCTTAGGACACCTTTAACAAAAAAGGAGATAAAAGATAGGTATTTTTAAGGAACTGCTTACAGTAGCTTGGTATGTTTTTCTTCATTCTCAAAGAATGTGATTCATTGAAGCCTTAGTTGACCATGTAATCAAGATGCCTTTCATTTTCATCTGCGGATGCCAGTCGGAAGGATGGCTGGCCATGGTATAATACTGCCAGTAATCCGCCGCAATTCTTCGCTATTCTGTCGCGTCTTTCGTAGCCATAGTCGCTTTGGCAAGATAAATTCCAAAAACCGTGTTTGAGCTGTCCTCTGGTTGTTTTGTTGCTCTCTATCACATCAATGACGGTGAATCAAGGACCTCAGCTGCGGCAGTGGTACATTGGTTACAGGGCTGGGCTGCTGACTCGAAGGTCGCAGGTTTGAACGGGGGCGAAAATGCCAGGGGACCGTGCACTGCTTAGAATTAGGTGCACGTTAAAAAATCCCAAGTGGTTGAAGTTTCCAGAGCCCTCCACTACGGTGTGCCTCATAGTCATGTCACAGTTTTGGTATGTGAAACAACAGAATTATAATTATCAAGGTAGGAAGGAAGAAATGAAAAAACAAGCGGGATGACAGGGATATTAGCCAGTTCTTGGAACGGCGGGCTACCCGGTTATTATTATCAAAAGCCTCGCGCATTTGCTTTTTGCTTACCTAATGAATTTATACGCGCTTCTTGTGCGTCTTATCGATGTTGTCCAGTGTATATATACATATATTCGTACAGCCCATGTACTTAAATTTCGGTGCACGTTAAGGAACCCCAGGTGGTCAAAATTTTCGGAGCCCTCCTCTCTGGCGTCTCTCATAATCATATCGTGGTTCTGGGACGTTAAACCCCAGCAATTATTATCGCATCAACCAATTCGTCCAACTTCTAGATGTAGTCAAACGCGAGAACGATTATCCCGATATTGGTTAAGTTTCGCGAGATGCGTCGTGAATTGTGTCAGTGATACGATATGCGTGACACGAGGCACGTGATTAAAATTATGCCACCACACCATGGAACTATCACTCATGTGTACCTTGACATTTATTCTTTTCCACAGTGCTACCGAGAAACATATTTGAGCTAAAAAAATTAACAACCTCAGCCTACACTGTTACGTATAATAATAACGTTACTTAGTATTGATCAACAGCGCATCGCTTTTGGTGACTAGCTGTTGGCGATTGCCGCGGTACTTGTTACGCCTCTTGCAAGTTAGTGGCAGGGGATTTTGTTTGCGCGTATGTATAATGCATGATACACGCTAATTAGTCCAATTCAAGCAGAACGCCTAGAGACACGTCCTATGTTTCTGTCCAACTTAATAATGCTTTTTTTTTCTCTTTCCTTTTATTGCGATATCAATTATATGGACACTCTCGGCTGGTTTTCGCCGTCGGCGTCGCCGCCGCCGTTGGCCGCCGCCGTCATCCCCCGTATATGTATATGTATCTATATAACCGGCGCCGCCCGTCGTTCGTGAACGTGAAAAGACGCGAGGGGGGGGGGGGGGTCCCTCGAGCGACCTTCGATTTTACGAGCGCGGTCGTCGCGGGCGCGCGCGTTATCTCCCCTTCTCGGCGGCCGACAGCGGGGGGCCGGTGTACCCTTCTACGTGCTGCGCTCTCAACGCGAAGAGAATGTGGTGAGCAGAGTGTCCCCTGAAGCGGCCGTATGCTCTTAAACCAGCGTTTTCTAGAGTTGCGTGAGATCGGATCCAAAAGAGTCAGCTGCCAACCTCACTTCGCATAACATTACAATTTGTTACTATCGCATTCATTGCTTCACCCTTGCGGTGAAACTGACTTTTTTTTAAAAAAAACAGATAGCTCCACTCATCGCGCTACGAACCCAGAAAACAATCGTGTGCATGCATTTGAGCTTGAAGCTCCGCAAAGCATAGATTTTCCTACAATATTAAGTGCGGAGCACTCTACGGGGCCGGGCTGTCGCATGCTGTCGTCGTCGCTTGGCGTAACGCAGGCAAAACAACATGTGGCATAGGCAGCTGTAGCATATGGAGCACGCGCTCGCGCCAAAGTGAAGTTTTCTTCCGCTTGTTCTTCGAGCGCCCTTATGATGATATTAAGCACGGACATTACTACTATGGCTAGGAAAAGACGACAACACAAGCCACGTGTAAAAACTGAAAGAGGAAGCAAACGAGAAATAGCAAGATAGAGAAAGAAAGGAAACACAAAATTGGAAGAAAAATAGAAATAAATAAAAATAAAGAAAAGAAACACAGAAAAACTGGCAACGAGAACAAGAAATAAAGCGAGGAGGAAATGAAGAGAGAACCGAAGAGAAACAAAGAAGGCTGGCCAGCTCCGCACTTCCTTAATTTCTACTAGAGAGAACTCTCGAGCTGCGATCGTTCAACCATCATGGGAAGGATGGGTAGTTCGCGGATTTGCCTAATCTTCGTGCGTACGCCTTCGAACGCACTTGTGGCTTTGTTTATTGTCATGCTTTGGCGTTTGTTTCGTATAAAAGAATAGATCATTAAGTACGTCGTGAGCCGATTTGAATTAGTGAGCCTTAAATGGTCAAGATGGTGAAGTGGAACTGCTGAACGTTTGCCGCACTTCGTTTTGCGACAAAGCGGATGCAGGCCACTCGGAGCCAAACGGAGCCGAAAGAACGAAGTTTAGACAAATCCGCATGCTAGCCTTTTTTTTTTTTTTCGAGAGTTTGCCCAACGGCATACATAGTTAAATATACAGATATAGGACGGTTTCCGCTATATACATCAGCAGCGCTCTATGGTGGGGCCCATAGAGCCACAAAACATAATCCGGTGGTCTCGTCGGATGAAGGCCCACTGTTCTCAGGTAGCGCCGTCGTATCTGGTTCGGGCCAGGGCATGTCCACAACAGGTGCTTGATTGTAGCCGCGGACGCTTCAGTGGTACAGAATGGGCAAGTATCCCCAAATGGTCCATGCAGATGTTGTGGCCAGGCATATGTGACCGACGGAGTAAGTGCCGCCCCCCACACGAAGTCTCCGTAACACCACCTACTCCTGGCGGGTAAGTCCGCCTGGGAGGTTTGAACCACACGGTGGAATTAAATCTCGTGTGGTGCGGCGGAGAATCTCCTTGCGGTGGAGGAAATCACCCCGAGGATCACTCGGGAAAGGCGCTTCTTGAGTTCGTGGCAGCTCACTGTGGGTGGCGGTGTCAGCTTTTATGTGAGCAGTAATTGTGTCCCGTGGTATCCACTGTATCCTTATCTGGCCAGGCATCTGTGCAGTTATGCGCTGTATGTCGTCTGCGAAAGTGTGCGCGTTATATACCTTGCGGAGCTCCTTTATGGCTGATGTAGAGTCGGTGCGTATTATAGTATAGGATGACGACGATGTGGAAGCCGCGCTCACCAACTTTGTTGCGTCTCGTGTTGCCAGAAATTCAGCACTGACCGATGGAACCAGAGCTCTCAGGAGGTACAGTTGATTGGCACACAAGTTTTGGTGCCCCGGCACCACGATTGACGTAACCACCTGCGTGTCCGTGCAGCTATCGCATCAGTATACGCCACCAGTGAGCCTGTCGGGAGTGCGGCATCTGCTTCTTCAATGTGGCGCCTGGAAGGTAGTCGTTGGACGAGGGACTGGATTTCGGAGGCGGACCGATAGGTTTGTTATCCGTTAGTTGCCGGTGATCCCACGGTGGAAGGCTTACTATTGAAGGTGGCGAGACAGACACCGGATTGCCCATATACGCCGCTAAGTCAGCAGCAGGTGGTAGAAATGATGGCATGAGCTCCCTAGCTTGCCGGCGTTGATAAATCAACTCGTCGATGGTGTTTAGTTGCGCCTCTTCCTGAAGTATCGGGATAGGTGTGCATCGTGGAAGCCCGGTAACGACGCGCATCGCTTCTCTATTGATGCATTCTAAACGGGCCCAATCTCTCAATGTAAGGTGCTGAAATTGAGCCGAATAAATAAGATGAGGCTGCAGCACTGCTCGCACAAGTAAACGGGCAATCTTCGTGCGGGCACCACCAGCCTTGGAGCTGATTCGTCGTATCAGATGGACCTGGTGCGCTTGTTGCTTAATTTCGCGAATCCAAGCTTTTTGCAGAGCCATTTGCCGTGATGACAACGCCTAATATACGTAGCTGGGGAGCTGGCGTAAGAGGACGTCCAGATAATTGCAGCTGAATAGGCGTGTTTAGAAGTCGTCGCCGGCCCCAGCTGTTGGCAACCGACATGTAGAGAGTCTTTTTTCTGTTGAAAGGGTCAATCCTATGCGTCTGCACCACTCGTCGGCTGTGTTAAGTGCTTCTTGTAAGGCCGAGAACTGTCGTTGAAGATCGTTGTGAACACTCCACAGTGTAATATCGTCGGCGTATATGATGTAGTACACGTCCGAGATCGCTGCCAGAGCCCATACGAGGGGTAGCATTGCCAGGTTAAAGAGCAATGGTGCAAGTACTGATTCCTGTGGCACTCCCCGCTTTGAGTTAAAGGTGCCGGTTGCGTTTCCCGCCACACGAATAGCAAACGTTCTTTGAGTCAAGAACCTGTGAACGAAGGTGCACACGCGCTCGGGTAGTCCCACGCAACGCATAATGGCAAGTTTGGCACTGTGGCTAACTTCATCGTATGCCTTGTGCACATCCATGGCTAATATTGTTCGCACCCGGCGTGTCCTATTGCCAGCCAAGACCATGCCAGTAAGTGCTCCAAGTCCATCTTCTGTGCCCAAGTGCGTGCGAAATCCAATTTGTGCAGGATGATACCATTTGAATTGTTCAAGCCACCAGGTTATTCGCGTAGAAAGCATTTTCTCCGTTAATTTGCAGACAGTCGCTGTTAAGGTGATATGGCGCAGGTTGCGTATATTAGTAGGGTCTTTTCCTGGCTTTGGTATCGGAATAATTTCCGCATGCGTCCAAGAAGCAGCTATATCGCCTTCAGCCCACACGTGATTGATGTTATCCAAAAGCGAGGCCAAGGATGTCTCGTTGAGGTTCTTGAACAACTCGTAAGGTAATCCGACCGGTCCAGGAGCCGTCCGTGGTTTAGACGCGTCGATAGCTGCTATCAACTCGGCCATGGTGAATGGTGCTTGGATTCCAGTAACTGCCTCTGGATGAGGTTGTTGGCCTATCGTCGAAGGCAGGTTCACATGGTAATTTAGAGGGGAAGGAAGCACATCATAGTGTGGGAACAACGTCTAGGCGATTTGTTGTGCAGCATTCAACGGTGTATCCGCCGTGGCTAGGAGCACCGAAGCACTTGGGTCGGGCTGACGTTGGCCCTTCTCCATTGCACGAAACGTACGCCAGACAGAGGCTGTGCGTGACGAGGGTCCGAGAGACGCGCACCAATCTAGCCATCGTCCTCTGTCCAGTCTTCGCTCATGGCGACGAGCTTGTGCCGCGATACTCCGCATTTGTATTTTTGCTTCTATCGACGTAGGATCTCGCACCGCAGCAAGATCAGCCCGGCGCCGGGCCGCCCAAAGGCGCAACAGCTGCATGTCTGGGGCCGGGCGTCTCTCATCTACCCAGGACGTTTTAGTTGCCGAATCGAGTGCCTTTCGAAGAAAATCTTGAAGATCTTGCGGCGACGGGTCCTGTGGTATGAGTGCGGCCTCCCGAAAGGCGTCCCAGTCAACAACTCGACAACAGCGGCGAAGTCGGGAATGTCCGTGGGTGGGCAATTCGAGAAAGATGGGGTAATGGTCACTTCCCCAGCAGTCCGGTTCACGTTGCCATCCAATTGCGCCGGATCCTAACCACCATGACAAATCGGGCGAGTACGATGAAGCGTTTGGTTGGTCAGCACGGCGCGTTGGGCTAGCTAAAGCGGCATGCTTTGCAGCTCCCGTAGACACTAGCGCCAGAGTTCCCTCTAGTGTAGTGTATTGATAGTAAACTCTATGCAGCCAAACCCAATTTCCTCCTCTTCGTCCTCGCACGTGCGTTGTCGTAGCAATGGACATGCTGCAGTGTCGGTTTTTTTGCGGTTAGTACACACGCGGATAAATTGTCACCATGACGTTGAATTATCTGCCTATATCTACAGCTCGTCCGATTTTCTTGGCATCAAGTAGCTAAGTAGCCGACAGCTTTAGCACGATGGCTACAGACCGAATCTAAACCATCCGTGCCATCGGCTGAAGTTCAGCAGTGGCAAAGAGTACCATAACTTGCACCGCGTTCCTATAAAATATCAAGATTAAAAACAAGAGCAGTTAGGTACAACTAGGTACACAAAGTAAAGTTAGCGCGTTGACGTCAGCTACGTAGCTTGTGCGAGCGCTGTGCCCTGCAGGTCAAATGTCCCAGTGGCATTTCGTTTTCCGTATTTCGCCTGAGCTGAGACTGCCCTGGTGATATATTCGTTTCCGGGCCGTTAAATGTGTCGACGGTGGTAACGCCGGTTATACCCTTGTAGCGCTCTCCTGCATTTCCTTTACTCGGTCCATTCACTTACATTTCGTAAAACTGATAATCTGAAAAAAAAAAAAAGAAGGAAGAAAGAGAGCAATAAGACGAGAAAAGTTTTCGTGAACTTATGGCTCGAAAAGTTTACATTTCATCTTCTGCGTCTTTATTTTTCCATATAGGCTAGAAAAACACGGTCTAGAAAACACGCTTCTGTCGAATCAAGCAAAGCAAACAGAAATGCACCGCGGATAAACCGGACGAGTGAGGTCTCCTGGAAAGGACACTACTTTTCCAACTTCCTCCGCGGTGTCTGCGAGCGGGCCTTTCAACCCTCCAACTACACATGCACCGCTTATTTCTCTCCTTTCTCGCCGTTTTGCTTCTTTATAGCGTGTCTGCCGAGCGCCTTTTCCCATAAGTCTTCCCTCTTAGGCTTAGGCGCTATTTCTAACGTCTCGTTTATTTTATTTTATTTTTTTCCCCACACCCGCTTTTCCGAGTTCTCTCGCCTGTTCCGTATAAGCGCTCAGCCTCGCTGTGACTGTGCGACACACGCTTGCTTCCTCGCTCGAGAAGTGAGAGGCCTAGCTGCCGGGGCGGAGAGTAAAGCGCCGTAAGCTGGCGTTTGCGGCGCCATGATGTAGTGCGGCCATCCGTCTTCCTTCTCCGAGCGACTTCGCCCCGCGTGCCGCTGTGCCAGGCGATGAGCCTTCTCACGCGGCGCTTTGAGCGTCGTTCACGTGGAACTCCTCACCTGCGTCGACAGCGTGGCGACGTGAGCGATCTCATATATAAGCGGAACGGCCCTTCATTCTTTCTCTCTCATCGAGTGGAGGCTTGTCGGTGTACAAGCGTTCATCTCAGATAATCTTGACGAAGACGCCAGAGAGGAAGGGTGTGATGGTTCCGGAAGAAGACCGTGTGTTGCCAAGGCAATAAAAGCCGGGCCTGTAGCTGTGTTTACCTTCTTCCGTATCAGTTTCAGCGAGTTAGGAGGCAGGTGTAAAAGGGGCTGGGAAACAATTGACGATGACGGGATGTTAGGTTAGGCACCAACCGGGAGCAACAGCGTATCTGACGAGATCCGAAACCTCCGGATCGATACAATTCAAAGATCAGTTTTCGCAGACATTGTATAAGGCCGCATTTATATCTGTCCTCTGGAGGTGCGAGGCACTGCTGTGCTACTGGCTAGCCTACTCGTTTGCGTTTCGTGTTAGAAGATATTAAAAAAAAACACGAATACACAGAGTTGTTTCTGTCAACTTGAGGCGGTGAAATCACGACGTGTACATTTATAGGGTACTATTAAAGACGTTTAATCTTAGTTCATGGTGATCGCGTCCTGATAAAGTACATTTCCATTCCCTCATCTTCCTTATCATAAAACGTACTTGTGGGCTAGTTGGTAGGTCATTGCAGCATTGGCAGCGCACACCGGGTGAAACAACGAACACGCACACAAAGGGGACAACACAAGTGCTTGTGTTGTCCCTTTGAGTGCGTGTTTGTTGTTTCACCCGGTGTGCGCTGCCATATGTCGCAATTCCTTATCATAGCTTTCTCTGTTCCTCCTGTTTCTTTTTTTAATACTTACTGCTATCGCTTAAGATGGTAAATAACATGTCCCAATCAACTACTATAGATAACATTTTCCTAGTCACGAGTGGGTACAGAAAGGCGCCACTTTTTCGTGAGCGTCTGAAGGGCAGTTTTCAAATTGAAAGAAAATGTAGGAGCCTTGCGTGATAAAAAGCATGCTCAAGCTCCACCGAGATGTGCATAGCGCCAGCGGTAAATAGTGTCTATGAATAGCTTGCCGTGATTATACCGGCGCATGCATGGTTGCGTGGTTGAGTGGTCTAACGCAGCGCGCTGCGGAGCGAGGGGTCGCTGGTTCGAATCCCCGGTAGGGTGCCTTGGAATTTTTTCTTCTGATTTATTTTTCTTTGTGTCGTTTTATACATATACATATTCAGGCCATGACGGCAATGGCGACGGCAACGGCAAAAATCAGCCGAGAGTGTCCATATAATTGCTATCGCAATAAAAAGTAATCGAGCCATGCCAGCACATTAGAGTCAAGGTTGAGACAAGAAAGCTTATACATTAGTAAAGTGTGATTCACTTTTTCAAATGCTTTTGCAAAATCCAGGACAATGCAGTCAATCTGAGATTGTTTATCAAGAATGGTGTGCAGATGATGAGTGAAAAAAAAATCACAGCATGTCCACGAAGTGAATGATGGTGAGTGGGCGAAGCTCGGAGGGATCATTCGGGTAACCGTGAATCCCCCCCGTACATTGCCCACTCGATCATGCAAAGACGTGACAACACGTGTCATGTCTTTGCATGATCCTGGGTGTTCGATCGTGAGCTCGGCACGAGCGTCGCCGATTTGTGTTCAGGGCGCTCCCAGCCTCAGCGACAACGCCAGTTCGCGTTCCACGACAGAGGAAGACGATGCCACCTACTCAGACGCCGAAGTCCACACCACTGCTCGACGCAACGCCTCGCCTCCGCATGCATCGCCACAGAACGCTGCTGTGAGTTGTGAAGGCCACGCGTCCTTGGCTATGGGTTGTGCCGCCGTGAGTACCGGAGCCGCCGCATGCTCCGCAGATACCGGCTGCCCTGGTTTTGCATGCGACTCACACGAGAGCACTGTGGAGCTGACTACCTCCTCTCTGGTGAAGTTCACCTCACCGTTGATCACGATGGAGTCCACCTCCGGTGCTCGACTCCGAGTACCGCGTCGGTCCGACGATCCCAATTATAACAGCGCCATCCACGAGGTGAATGATGATGAGTGGGGCGACTCCGAGCGAAACAGAAAGCTCGCCAAGAGCGAGCCCCTTTTATTATATCTCCTCTAGCGGTAATCACTAACCCACGTTAGTGTAACCACTAACGCCATGTAGTGATATTATTTCCAAGGAAATATACACACAACGCCATCTATTGAGCAATTCATAAACTAGAGGTGGCTACATACATACTACATACAAACAGAGGAGGGAACGACCCACACCTTAAGGAGCTTCGCCCCTAAAAGCAACTGGGTTTCACAGGAAAATGTACGCCTAATACCATAAAAAGAAAACCAAACAATGAATTGGATTCTAAAAATTTAGCTATATGTGAGTGCAGCACATGTGCCGTTAGTTTACATAGAATGCTTGTTAGTAAAATGGGCCGATAGTTAAGAGCGGAGTCTTTGTACCAGACTTGTGTATCGTTACAACCTTACCGACCTTCAGTGCAGCGGCAAGGTTGCTTGATCAAGATACTGTTGGTAACTCTTGTACAAGAAAAGAGACGAATATGCGCATCTCTGTTTGAGAAACTTTGGAGTTGATATTATCAGGTGCAGCACTGTTTCCCGAAAAACTGTCCTAAAAATATTGTTAAATAGCGCGGCCCACTCAGATGCTGGAAGAGGTTCACCAGAGCCATTTTTAATCCGTATTTTGATTACAATTGATCACCTTCCAAAATTTCCGGGGGTTCCTTGACAAAATCTCAGGCAACGTATGGGTTTGGAAATGAGTCTGAGCTGCACATACAGCTTCCGTGTATTCTGTATCAGCATTGTGATGCGTTACCCAGTTATCTGCAGTATTTTGCAACTTGGCTGCGCGGAAAAGGCGCTTTTTCGTATTTGACAAACGTTTGAGACGAGTGTTCTTGTGTTGGCCTTCTTGTGTTCCGTTTGCGTCGAAGGGGAATGTGAGCATTAGTGAAATCAGTAACTAGGTTTCTGAAAAGATGCCAGTTTTCTTGTACACTTCACTTCTAAAATTGCAATAAAATGTGCCTAAGTCCGCGCACATATCTTGGTTAATGGCAAAGAGCATCTGTGGGCATCGGTAACTGACAACTACACCACGTTCATCTCGTATATCATGCGCCTACCTGTCACTCTTAGGTGAAAATGTATCCTGTACTCCGAATAAGCAGAGTTATTAACACGGGGGCTAATAAAGTGGCGAATTATCAATTACCGAAGCTACGTTAGGTTGAATTGTGGACCCTGAAAGGGAGGTGAGGAGGTACTAACTAAAATTTAAGCACAGACATCACATGTTTCTTTATTTTACTCGAAGTGTCCCACTGCATCAAGATTTTGCACCGGCCTGACTTACACACAAGAAAAAAATCTATGGTTTTAAGTGCCGATATAATTAGGAGGCACGCTGAGTCAGGTGACTTCGGATTAAGTTCCGCCAAATAAAGTTCTTTAACGTGCACCCAAATCCAAGCCCCGGATGCTTCTGCACTGCTTCACTGTGTCCGAAACCGACATTCACCAAAACCTCTTCAAGCGAATCAACTCCTATCAAGCTTGTGCTCTATTTTGAAAGTAATTTAGGCCCTAAGAATACGAGAACGCTTGTCATTGTCTGGTTTCCAGTTTATTCTCTAGACTAAAATCATTCGTTACCACTGGTGTTGACAATTACCACTGGTGTTGACCCCCCTCCACTTCCCCCCCCCCCCCCTCCCCGAAATTTTCCAATTTTGCGCACACACAGATGCACGCAGAAACATACGTAAACTATGGTTGAAACCCTCCCCCACACCCAGAAAAAAATTCTGACTATGCTACTGCTCGTTACACTTACGCGTTCGAGAACCAAACCTGACCAATCACTGCTGTAATAGCAAATGGGTTGCTATCACAAGTTAAACCTCGTAATTTAACTTCATTTGAATAATGCGGCTGATGCACTACATTGAAACCCCAACAGTATCGCTAACACTTCAAATAAACTCGTTACCTCATGGCAGGTAGCAACGATTTCATCGTGTCTGTACGTTGGCGCGTTCTACACTTCCTTTGCATCACATCACCATGGCATGCGTTTCTTTTCCTGCAAATGTAGCTTTGCCTCAGCAACTGTTAAGCTGCGGAGAAGCACGCTATCTGGAAGGCAGGGGCGCGAACGAGCGTCACAGGTGGCGGCGAAATGTTGGGAATTGGACGAAGCGTTGTGCCCGCTTCGAGCGCGTGTGTATAGGGAAGCTGACCGTGGGCAGCTGTCACCTTTCGAGAAGATTGCGATGCCGATCACCATGCCGTGCGTGGTATATATGAACGCGGGTCGCAATCTGCCATCGCAATTCATTTTTGCGGAACTCATTATCGGTGGCATCTCGTCCGCTTAATTAAGTTAGAGGAAAAAATCGGAAACCACATTCGCGTGATACAATAATGACATTCGACTGTCGGTAGCAGACTGTCAGTGCAAAGATGTAGATAGACGATTCACCCTGCTATATTAGAGCTACAGGTATAAAAAAAGGTACACGCGCATCTTACAGAGGTAACATTTTTTTTTTTTTACTAGAGTATACTGCAGGTTTTGTAAGGGATCATATAAGTACGTATTGGTCTGTAAATGTCCTCAGAAAACTACCAGTTATGACGTAGATAAACAGTAGATACACGTCTAAGTGGAGACCAAATCCATATTGAATCTATACCTAGACTCCGTGGGTGGCTTCCCTTGGCGACGTAGTTGCCCCTGAATAGCAAACATTGTACACAATAATCGTTCGATGCGATTCGACAACTCATCCAGCGTTGTTGTTGGTGGTTGTTTCGTTACATATATATTCATTGTTGAAAAGTGAAAGTCCCCTTGATAATCAAGGTATCTTACTACACGCTGTTTCTGTTTAGCAATTTCTCGTGGTGCTAACTTTAACGGGTATCAGTTATTACTCGTTACATTTATTGCTCAAATGATCATTTTCATGCACGTTGCAGTTAAGACTAACGCGCACTTACGAAAAAAAAAACATATTCAAGCGAACGTGTAAGGCACTACATGTGCGACCTACTTTTACAAGTGTCACTCATAGCCGTCAGAGCTGCATCATTTGCCGTTTCGGATTCACGACCTTTCCCTCACTAAGAACACGATGCTTCCAGGTCGCAGATATACTACAGGAAATTGAGGGGACGAAAAGAGGGCACTCCCGGAGTGCGTGGCTGCCATCGTCCATGCTCACCGCTCGGTTGAACCCGACAGGCAGCCAACAATAAGCGCCGTCTGTTCGCTAATTCCGTGTGCATGAAAAATTCGACTAAAGGCGCTAATGCGTGAGCTACGTCACTCTAATGAGCGGAGCAGTGCGCAGGAGACTCGTCTTTCGTTGCATTTGGGAAATTACGGCGAGTTTATGAAGGGGAAAGGGGAGGGGAGCATCGAAGGGGGGGGGGGGGGGTGGCACGCGATCGAAACCCCCCGCGCGTACGAAAACGCTCCGCATCAGGTTAAGCACCTGGGTCTCCGCCGTCTGAGTTGTGGCGCTAATCAGCCCGAAGTGCTGCATCGACTCTCTGTCTCCTAACCCACCCTCCCTCACCCCTCTGTCTCACCCAACCATTCCCTCATCATTGCTTTCCTTCCATCCACCTCCCTCAAGGCCGCACGCACTCTGGTTAATTGACTCGGATCACTGGAAGGAAAGCTGGCACACCGTTCTTCTTGCAAACCAGTAATCCAATTCGGGCCAATCGGACCGAGCGTGGTTATGCATGACGTGGCGCAGAATACCATGAGCTTGCCACGCACTTCTGCACTCGCCGGTTACAGTTCATTATTTCCGGGCGCGAGCGAGTTAATTGCGCCAAGTTTTAGCAAGGGTGTGTCTCACTGGTTCATTGAATAGTAATCACACCGATCGTGTCATGTGGCCTTTTTTTTTTTTTTTTTCTCGCAATTTGTGTACAGTGCTACAGTTCGAGTGGTCGCTCTGAAAGAGGTATCTCCGAGTCAGTGTTGGGGATGTGCTGGGATACTGCGAAATTGAAGTCTTATAGAAGGAAACAAATTGATTCATGCCAGCCGTAGTTGTCATACAGGCGTACTGGCCCGCAATCTCCATTACGGGTATTTTCCGTTTGGCTTTGTGTATCGATCGCGAAACAAAAGAGATTGATCTGACTTCGCGATGCGTTGAGATGAAACCGCACCCGCCACGGTGGTCTAGTGGTTATGGTGCCCGACTTCTGACCCGAAGGTCGAGAGGTCTAATCGCATCCGCAGCGGCCGCTTTTCGATAGAGGCGAAATGTTAACAGGCCCGCGTACTTAGATTTATGTGGGCACGTTAAAGAACACCCGATGGTCAAAATTTCCAGAGCCCACTCCCCTACTGCGTCCCGCATAATCATATCGTGTTTCACGGACGTAAACCCCCCATATATTATTATAAGATGAAGCCACGGTAAACATGAATGCTGTCTCAATAAAGCAGTCGAAAGACTTCTTCACTTTAAAGACTCAAATAAAAAAAAAACATCTTCCCCGTAATAATCGCAGGGAATCACAGCATTGTCGTCAATAATCGCAGCATTGTCGTCAGAAGAATGCTTTATTAGTTACCATAGCTTACGTCCCAGATATGACTCACGAAGCAGATCGTTGACCAAGACGACCTTATAAACGCACCGACTGAGTACGCGTCTGAAAGAATGGTTGATCTGTCTGATGAATATACTCAGAACGCTAGTCGCCAACTAGGAAGAATAAGTTTGCCACTGGAACCGAAGACTTGAAGGCAACACCTACAAACATTTCATTGACTGAAACAGAACGAGCGTTCACGCGATTAAGCATAGATCGCTGACATATTTAAATCCTGCTGTCTTCCGAAAAGTAGTTTATCTGGAAGTAGCTGTGTTTATTTTAACGCTTCTTTGACGCATAGCTTGTTTTTGTTCAGTTTTATGCACGCGTTGAACGATTATCTCACGCTTTCTTGTTCCCTCGCCTATCATTTCACGTCTCATTTTTTTTTTTGTCTAAGATTAAATGCTAAAAAACCGCAATGAGAGAGAAAAAAAGAGGGAAGGAGGGATAAATGAGTCATGCTGCGGTGCGCTCCAAGAGAGAAAAAAGCGGGAAAAAAAAGGAAATGACCTTTCAGAAGCAATATATTGCACAAGTATTTTTGCATAAGGATTGGGAAAATAAAATACAACAACACTGATTATTTCATGATGACAACTGGCATTTACTCATTCTTAGTTTACATTCGAATGAAGGTGAACGTGGAACAATAAATTATGGGCCGCAATGCGCTTTGATGCATTGCGTTCAGATGAAAATGCCGCAATGGTTAAAACATACTTCCTGGTCTTGAGTTCCCTTTACCTTCCTATGCCTTCCACTTTACGCATCTATTGTTGTTTCTAGGCGCTTGCTTTATGAAGAAGGAAGATTTGCGATAGCAACAAATCATTGACTCGTTGCGGAAAGAAGCCCCCTCTAAAATGTGAGCAAGCCTACGTCCCGCCACATTTGCGATTCGTTAACTTTCATATTCTTGTTCACTTCCATATTCCATGACCGCATGTGACACTCGGACTTTCTCATCCTTAAGACAAACTTGTTGCTTCTCAGGCTAGACAAACAATGCGTTAGGTTTTCAGAGGTAGGAGCACCGAGTGAAAATCTTGTTTGTATTCTAAGCATATCTCATCGAGGCTTACTTCCGGTTTTCAAGAATATTCATAAGAAGTCTTCTAAAAACACAAATTGATGGTTCTGGTTCAAGCGGGTCGGGAAGCCTCCCGCGAGGAGCCCCGACCCGCTGTCCTCGGAGGCAGCTTTGCAGCTGCTGTACCAGTTGTCACGTGATCACAGGGAGCGGTGGTGGGCTTCGGGCAGGGCGGAGCCTACGCGCCGCGACGTCGCTACAAGCGCCTCAGTATGGCTACGGCGCCTGCCACTGCTTTACAAACATGGAATAGGTCTAAACGCTTATACAGAACCAGTAAATGTATTGTTTGCCCAGTGATCACGCAGACGATGAAGCAAGCCAAGAATTATTCCGCTCATGAGTTACTCTGCACTCACACTTTCGCAGTGCGTGCCTATATGTATCTGTCTAAGCAGCGGGGCCATTCGTTGTTCGGTTGTTGGCACCCCACCCCCCCACCCCCTTACCCTCTCAGCTCGCCCCGGCGCCCTGATAGCTCTATTGCCGGCGGGCTTCTTCTGCTATCTCCGCACACAATGTCAGTGACAGATGGAGGGTCTGTTGTCTCGTCCCATAAGAGGGATAAGAGAAACCAGGCGGAGGAAGGCGAAAACACGCGTAGCCAGTTTCGGACGCACTATTCCCGACGACAGTCTGCTGCCGCCCGAGCGGGGCTTCTCTCCCCATTCCATCCATCCCCAGCAGCCATCACCGTGCGTATTGACGAAAGAGTCAGTCGCGGCGAACGACCTGACGGGGCCGAATCTTGCCGGATAATGCGATTTCGTCGTTTCTTCCGCTTCTCGTCCTCGTCGTTGTCCCTGAATCTCCGGCCCTCCATTTCCGCCCCGACGGTGGCGTCAGCGTCGACAACGACGAATTAGCCTTTCCCGTCGTGCACCGTGGCCATGTTTTCCCTTTTTCGAGGAAGCCGAGCCTGTCGCCCTATCTGAGGCGTGTCTTCCTTCTGTGTGCCCTTTTGCCCGGAACCCGTTTGAAGTGTTTCTCTTCCCGTCTGCGTGCGTGATGGTGGCCCGGAGTTCTCCGACGCAGCTCCAATGCGTTCTCAATCAAGTTCGGAAGGGGGGGGGGGGGGGGGGGGTGTTGCAGACAATGGAATCAGTTGGTGTTGTAGTAAATACAGGCTTTGCCCGTAGTAGTAGATCAACGAATGCTTTCGTTGGCCATTGTTATTTCATGTGACTTTGCAGCAGCAATCAAGTGAGATCTCGATATGGAGAAAGAGGGCTGACGTATACGTCAATGTGCACCAATGCGATTTCATTTTCTTTGAACCAGATACGCGTAGCCCTTTCTCACGTTTGAACCAAATGAGGAAAGGAGGGAGGAGGGGAGGTGCAGTTGGGAAACATTCTGGGCAGTAATGCACACGACTGGGAAGCTGTGTTCCCTGCAAACGTACCTGGCGCGATAGCTCAGTGCCTATGGGCGCGGATCTCGAACTGTTGATATCAAAGTAGGGGGTTTGTTTCCGGTCACTGGAGCCGCATTATAATAAGAGTAAAATTAACGTAGGAAATCACTGTTCTCGTACCATGCATTGGGTTCAACCTAAGGGACCAGTATATATGTAGTGGAAGAAAACTACATAGACAACCAACATCACATCATGGTTTCCCGCACGTAGCACAGCTAATTGTGAATTCGCTTTTCGTGCATGCACAAGGCCACACAAACTCTATTGTGCTACCTAAAGGCGGCCGGACTTCACGAGCGTCTGTGAACTACCAGCGCGAGTTCGTGTTGTGCGTTCATCAATTCTTTTTCTTACTCTGGTTCTTTCTTTATGTTATCTATAATTCTCCCTTGAACCCAACCGCACGTGTAGGGTAACCGACCGAGGGAAGCTTGATTAACCTACCTGCCTCTTCCTTTTTCTCTTTCTCTCGCTTTGACTGCTGTATTGCAACCCGCACGTACGCGTCAGCACATCGATTGCTCATTTCCTTCTTTCCTTCACTTTTTCTCATCTTCCTGTTGCCCTTTCCCAGTTTCACAGTGCAGAGCAGCCAAGAGGGCATGTGTATTGTTCACCTATCTGCCTTCTGCCTTTTGAATTTTTTTTCCTTCCATCGGTTTCCGACTATTGTTTCCCCACACCTGTGCGGGGCAGAAAATCGGTAACTAGTGCCAGGTTAACCTCCCTGCCGTTCTTTTTCACTTCTTACATTAATTCTCTATCTCTCTATTGATCTAAATTTGTAGGTGGAAGCAAGATGAGTTGCCCAGACCTAAGTCCATGTTTTCCACATTGAGAAAATAGCGGGAAAGCACACCAGCGGCGTACTATACTGCTATACTGGCAGGCATTAGTGTCGAGCGCCGAGGCGTACAGGGCGCGTCCTGCCAAAAACCCGAAAGATTGAATCTTCTCGGTGACGCGTCCGGCTTAGCTCGTCTTCTTTCCCGGCGGCGGTGGCGTAGCAGAGGAGGAAGCAGCGACAATGACACCCAATAACGTTGATCTCTTTCGCAACACGCTCTCAGGTAGACTCGAAAATCTCGTTATCGGCTGTTCGCAGACGGATAAGTTATTTTCACCGCCACCGAGAAGGACTCACCTCTGCAGCTCGCATGCTCTTCTCGTCGCGACTGGTCTCTTGCGCAACATTCGACGCCTCCTTCCCCAATCCCCTCCTCCCATTTTTACCTACCTTCCGGCCTACCTGCATCATTCGTTGCTCCAACACTTATTTATTCTGCTATAGTTTAGATTTTTTGGAATCACGCGTTTAGACGTGTTCCCTGCCTATCTCGGTTTTGCCGTGGTGTGCTGTGCTGTGCGCATATTCTATAAGGCGTACAAACGTAGAAACACATCTCGAGCGCGAATAACGCATTTTGAGCACGGGCATACATATTAGTGCTCAAGTTCCATTTGTATGTTTCTTTCTTGCCTTCACACGCACCTCCACAAGTTTACTGCAACCAAGTATAGCTTGTTTTTCTTTCTTTTTTTTTTTTTTTTTTTTTTTTTTTTTTTTTTTTTTTTTTTTTTTGCAGCGTGCAAGGAAAAACAACACCAAGACTGCGTGGAAAGCGCAGCACAGTCACAGTGAAAGAAAAAGGAGCGGGAGCTCTAGAGCCCGTTCTAAACTCTATTGGGGCACATAATACAAATACACTTGCAAGATATTAACTACGCCATAAATCATCATAATTATTGCCGAGTAGCAAGCCCTCCACGATGCCATTATTCGTCATTCTGAGGAGAAGCGAGGTTACCACTAGGCGTCTGCAAGGCATTATGTGCACTTTGTTGATGCTGTGGCTGATGACGACGAAATGTTATGGCTGAGCACTTGGTAGTGCGTGGGAAGCTTTATACCACACACTCGTTGCGCAATTCTCATAGTGTGGCACATGGTTGTTGTTTTGCTCTTCTACCACACTATATTGCATCTGTTAACACGATAACTTGCCCCACATGACGCCTGCATAAGTTTTTTTTTTTTTTTTTTTTTTTTTTTTTTTTTTTTTTTTTGCAAATGAGTTTCAAGGCACCACCGTGGCTCTGTGGTAGAATACTCGACTGCCGCACAGAGGGCCCGAGTTCAAATCATATCCGATCGAGGACGTTTGTTTGTTTGTTTGTTTGTTTGTTTGTTTGTTTGTTTGTTTGTTTGTTTGTTTGTTTGTTTTTGTCACATTTTGCGTGATAGCGGTTACGGACACCGGCGGTGGCGGCGGTCAACTACGGCACTTTTCGAACGCGCTTCCGAGCTTGGCCTAAAGTAATTGCGTTGCGGCAAAAATATTAACGAACATTATTACGCGCGCAATTTAAGAAAATTGCAGGCTGTAAGCTATCTTCTAAAGGCTCATTTACACTAGCGCGACACGACACCGATTTTGGTCTGCTGACTGTCTTTGGGAGCGTCTTTTGTCGTGTCTTCGTCCCATTTACAATGCAACGACACCAAGAGTCCACCCCACAGACCATCGGCGGACTCTTGGTGTCGTTGCAGTGTAAATGGGACGACGACACGACAAAAGACGCTCCCAAAGACAGTCGGCAGACCAAAATCGGTGTCGTGTCGCGCTAGTGTAAATGAGCCTTAATGAGACACCCACATAACGGCCGAAATCTGCGTCTGCACTTTACGAAACGCTGAAACCGGAACACCGCCGAGGAAATGCCTACGCTGGCGCCCGCTGTCGACCGCAGCGGGGATAACAAGATTACCAGACCTAATGGGGCTGGGCGACGACCATCTTTCTGGTGTCGAAAAAAAAGAAAAAGAGAAAATGTGTGAGTGTGAACCAGTAAATTAAAGCAGACATTCAACTCACCAAAAAAATATAATTTCATATAACTTGCAGCATATTTCTGTCTTTTTTTTTTCCTTCGGGAGAAGGCTTAGCCAACAAACAAGATTGGTGAAAGCAATCGAAGGGTGATTTTACAGGCTTCTGGGAACGCTTATTGCTTGACTGTACAGGTTACGCAAGTGCTGCAGTTCAGTGGCACAAATCAGCTTTATGGTAGTTTCTTGAACGTCCTCCGTCAGATGAAGGCATGGTCTTAAGCGCTTTTTTGCGTGTGTACCTCATTTTATATGAACCACCTCGGTAGCTGAGTGGTGGTGCGCTACTAAGGTTGAGGACGCGGGTTCGATTCCAGGCCACAGCAGGCGCATTTCGATAGGCGGGAAATGTAAAAATCATTGCGATAGGTATGAAAGTTATTTAGATTTACGTGCACGAAAAAGAACCCCAGGTGTTCAAAATTAAGTTGGAGTCTCCGACTACGGCGCGCCTCATATTGTTTATGGTAATGGAGCGTAAAACACGTAGAATTCGCGATTTAAAAAAAAAAAAACTTTTGTAAGTTTTTATTTGGTCCGCAAACAGCGTTTAACGACTCCGCTAATGGCCCATCTATGCGAAAGGAATTAGCGAGGTCACAATGTCATTAACTAAACACTTGATCTTTTTTACTGTTGTTTTTGTGGGGGGCACTCCAGGAGGTGTCTATCAAATACGAAGGATTGTAGTTTTTTATTAAGGCAATTGGCAAAGAAAGAAAGGAAGAACGGTAATAAATAAATAAATAAATAAATAAATAAATAAATAAATAAATAAATAAATAAATAAATAAATAAATAAATAAATAAAATTTGTATGCAGGTTAGATGCAGTGCCTTAAACTAACATATCCACCGTAGCATATAGCAACAAAAATAATCTATGAATATGGCAGCTTCTGGCAGCCCGGAGTAAAGTGAATCTTTCATGCTATACCGTTTAGTGCACTGCTGCCGTCTTTATAAAGACGACCGTATTGTAAAATTTGCTTGTAAAGCGGGAGAGAATAATGAGCCTGTCCCAGAAATAGGGAGCACAGGAAATATACTTTCTGGAAAATCTGCATGTTACCTAGCTATCAAAGAGAGAGAGAGAAGCGACACCTAATGAAGGAACACGGCCCATCTGAAACTAATATGCATGTATATACGAGTACGCAGATAAAACAGAAATGTCATGTAAGGACGAAGCTTCTCATCTCACTTGCATTACGTGCGGAGCCTTGTCCATATAAGGCAAAGGGGGTACACAGTTAAAAAACACTGCGCGCTGGAAGGCTTTCCGTGGAAGCATTTTCCTGCCTGTCGAAACACGTGTGACGCAACACCTATCGAAGCAGAACGCCTCGGTCTTCCTTCCTAACGACGCCGTCGTGGAGCAGAGGCCGCACTGCTCGAGGAGCACATAATGATATCAGCGTTTGGCACTCGTGCGTACAAGAAGAACGGGACAAGATAGAGTGACTACTATAGCGAAAACGAGTATATCGGATCGAGAAGCGTCAAGGCAAAACGGGCAAGGACGAGAACAGATTGTGACGGTGGAGAGCCATCAACCCGAGCTTGCCACCCCTGTTCAATAATTCATACGAGAGGAGAGGAGGTACGGGAGTGGCTGGTTACGTCACTGCCACTGCGCCGCTTGTACACGCAGCATACCAATAAACCACGGCGCTGCAGCTCGTGTAGTACACAGAAGGCGGGGCGCCGCGTCGGCCGTGCTGCTTCTACAAGCAAACTGCCCCGGCTGCCGTAGCAGCCTGGTCTGGGAATCAGACTCTCAACAGCACGCCCCACCAGGCTGGAGTTATACTGTATATCTACTGTGGAGCTTCTATACGCTTGTAAGGCGCGTGCATGGTGCCGCCTTCCGAGCAACGAGGCAGTTTAGGAAAAGAAAACAGTGCAGCACACAAAGCGACTCTAAGAGGCATCTCGATTCGTTGTCTGCGAAGGGTGGCACGCGAACCGCGTAGCGCATGACAAGGTCGTCCTAACGAAACAAACGGCTGCATATAGGGGGAAGACGGCTCGCCGCTAGGTCGGTATATATATTACGTTCGTTTGGGCGCTCCCGCATAAGAAGCAATAGACGTGTGCATGCCTCGCTTTCCTCAGCGTCTCCGACTCAGCCGTTCGTCTTGCACACCGCAAATTGAAGAGCTGCGCAGACGCAACGGCAACTCGCAGGGGCTGGCACGTACCTTGTCCCCTACCGACCCGGGGAGAACGGACGCCCAGTTTACGACTTGTGCGGGAGAACCCTGCTCGTGATACGACTATCGTCGTTGTTGATGTACATGATTTCTTTTCCCTACAGCATTTCTCCTTTATTCGCCACATCATCCACAGCACTCACGGGCTGGCACTGCGGCTTCGGGAAGAGTGGGAGATCGGCGAGTGAATCCACGCGAAAGGGGACAAAGGGTATACAGGAAAAGCGAGCAAACCGAGAAATCACGATGTACTGCATGACGATAGCCCGCCAAATAATTTGCAGAGTGCCGGTGTGCTACCTCTCTTTTGCCCCCCTGCTCATCCCCAGCAGAGTCCGTGCCCACGAAGGTGTGTGCATATGGCGGCGGGACTGTTGCGAAGTTGCCTGGGCAGTAAACTGCCCTTTTAAGAAATAAACACGTGTAAGATAGTTGTTGCAGGGGCCGCTCCTAAAGAACTGTGAGCACGGTAAAGGAGTAGGAGTAGGACAAGACACCTCTCCCACTCCGTCATCCTCCTCCTCCTTTGCTTCTGGGGGCGGCGAGTGTGCAGGATCCACGGAACGAGGAGTGTATAACAGAACGTAATCTCCTGCCCCGCCGCCTTAGCAGGCAGAGCAGTGCCCCCCACGGAACGGCTGATGTTTACGAGCTATCCTAGGAGAGGCTCCCTGAAAATGAGATTCCAAGTTCCGCTAGGACAGGGCCCGCATGCTTGCGAGCCGCGTGCCGCTGAGAGTATGCAGAGCGTGCACCTCCACGGGCGCGTGCCTCGCCGTGTCCCCTCCCTCATTTCGGTCTTTCCTAAACATCTTGTATTGTCCCCACCCCGCGCGCCATCAAAACAGTCTAGCGTGCCGTGTGTCTCACTTGGTTGGCGAGGGTAAAGGGGGGAGGAATATTCCTCCACTGTGGTGGGTGTAGGGGGGGTGGAGGGTGTGGCATAGGGTAGGGAAGTAGAAGGCAGAAGGGGGAAGTGTTCTTTCCCAGGCACGTAAGCGATCCATGCTCGCAAGCCTTGGTTCTGTTGTGGGTGGAAAGCAAAAAAAACGGTGGCGCACAGCGCGAACTGAAGAGAGCACGCAGATGGAATTCGGATACGCGTTCTATAAAATGCAAGCAAATCAAACGCAATCAATCTTGAAAACGAAGTTATACGTTGCCTTTGGAAAAGAAAATGTTGGTTGACAGCTGCCACCTCACAAACGTCCTTTTCTGATTTTCGTGTCGGCGTTTCAATTTATTTTTTTCCTCATCCCCGCCGCTCTTCCATCTCCCACATTTTCCTCTTCTTTCTTTCTTCTACGAAGCTCTCATCACCTTCCTGGAGTGCGGCATAGAGTTCTTTTTCTCTACTATTGTGAGTTCACATCAGGGCTACCATTAGGAGCTCCCTGCACCTGTTTCGGACGGGCGTGGTGATTCGATTGCAGCCCTCTTTTTATTCTTGCTCTTCTTTTTCAGAAAAGTCTATGATGAACGCCTACAGTCTTTTTTTTTTCGGATATTTTATGCTTCCTTTCGCGTCTTATTCCCGAGTGCGCCTCATTTCGCTTTGTTTTGACGGCCCTTAACTAACGGTCTTCACTGTGAAAGCATTTTCACAGTGGCACTGCAACCGAACTGTGATGTCTACGCAAGGAACTTTTGATGGCTTCATTTTTTGTTTCATTTAAAATATGTTTCGGTGAATCAGCGTGAAAAAAATTACGAAAGAAACAACTTCTGTTGAAAAAATTACACCATCTCCCGCTAAAGGGAACCCTGTGTAGATGTGAAGCAGCGGGCGCTAACGCTTACATTGGCGGTGGCGTTGACGCTGGTGCTCATCGCAGCGTTGCGCAGGGGAGAAAACTGGGGAGGCGCAAAGCACGCAGTGATGGAGCGGTGTTTCCTACTGGAACATGCCAATCGCTGCTAATGGGCAATGAGAGACAGAAGACTCCGACTGGACACAAAGACCCGCAGTCCGCTTTTAGTTAACGCGCACGCTGCGAATTTTTATTGTTCAACAACGCACAGGAGAAATCTCCCATCAGCACCACCTTGGAGGTCAAGATCCATTGCCATATATACGGGATGGCCAGTGAACGGTTGTGCAGCGCGAGCAGTCGGTTTTTTCAACCAAGAAACTCGCTAGCAGATGCTGCCTGCGTCGGCGTCGCGAGGCGAGAGAGAGGGGGGAGCGTAGGAGAGGAGAGAGAGGGGGGACGCGCATGCGCAGTGGGAGTATGGACGCCGCGGGCAGGGATGCCTAGAGGAGAGGAGGGAACGTGGGAGGGGAGAGAGGAGGGGAGGCGCATGCGCAGTGAGGGTGTGGTTGCCGCGGGGAGGGATGCCTAGAGGAGAGAGAGGGGGGAGAGGAGGTTTTTTTATTTTTAATTTTTTTTAAAGGTTTGCGCATGCGCAGTAAGGGTGGTCACGCCGGCACACCACCACCACCACCACCACCGGATTCAGCTTCGCCATAAGATGCTTCACATCTAATTAAACACGAGTTGCCGTGTTGCGGAAAATCTTTCTTGTGCCGTAATATGACCGCAGCTAGTGGCAGTTGCTAATGTTCTGTAATGCTTTGTTAGTCCACTGCGTTAAAAACCCGAGCAAAGAATAGAATTTAACGCAGTGATGAAATGCCAAGGACAACAAACTTTTGGGTACTTGTATTCTAAATGGAAATTTATGCATAAGTGCACGTAAGGAACATAAGGAACACCAGATGGTCGAAATTTCCGGAGCCCTTCACTACGGCGTCTCTCATAGTCGTATCGTGGTTTTGGGACGAAAAACCCCCCGAAATAATAATAATAATAATAATAATAATAATAATAATAATAATAATAATAATAATAATAATAATAATAATAATAATAATAATAATAATAATAATAACAATAATAATAATAATAATAATTATTATTATTATTATTATTATTATTATTATTATTATTATTATTATTATTATTATTATTATTATTGGCGATTTATGCAAGTTTGCGCATGATGCAGTAATTAGAGAATTAGTGATATGCCGCCGGCTGCAATCGACTTGGGCAGTGAGAGTGCGTTACTTGGAATACGACACGTGTCGAAATTTTATGGTATCGTAATTTGATTCAAATATATTTATAAGCAGGAATTTGCTGAAATTGAGAGTGCTTCATGGTTCTTGTTTAAGTAGACGCGAGAGGGCCGAGTGGTCCGTCAATTATATAAAGACCACATGCAAATACGTTTGTGCTGTCGAATAGATCTGGTTTTATTTACAAAGTCATGGGGCATCAATCCTAAACAATAAGTAGAATATGATGTGCATATACCTTTTTATTTTTTTATTTAAGTATCAAATTAAAGATTGTTCATCGCTCAGGACCTTCTAGAGCAGGGGTCTCAAACACGCGGCCCGCGGGCCGCATGTGGCCCGCCGGCCTCTCGCTAGCGGCCCGCGGCCCACACATGACTCTTTTCATCCGATATATTTGTTAATAAATATGTTCATGATCTACACAGGCACGGCTGGTCTTAAGCAGTTTTTTTTTTTTCATGAGGCGCCCTCTGCGGTCACCATGTGTTGATAATAACCCTGAAAGAAAGCTGAAAGTCGACGTCAAGATTTTGAGTCATTTTTGACATAGAGATCGGTATCGTATGCTGTTGGAATCCTGGCCCCAAATCCCCTCCATAAATGACCCATATGTAATTTTTGAGAATGGCCTGTCAAATGGCAACGTTAGCCGTTAGCTGAGATTTTGTACAAGCTAACTCCCCCCTCTTCGCACTGACCGTCTTCCCTATCCTGGCTCTTGCAGGAGAAATTTTCGTCACTGAGGCCCGCTTGCTGAGATGAGCTTGAGACCCCTGTTCTAGAGGGGGCAAGGCCTTCTGACACACATGCTATATAAATCTGTTTTGCCGAATTATTATCATTTATGCACGAGACGAATTCGAAAGACGAATTCGGACGCTTCTAAATGTTGACCATCAGTAAAAATTATTCCTTCCGTACGAGATCACTATAAACACATAATTAGAGTTTTTCCACGGACGGTTTTATCCCGATGCCAGAAGCAGAACCACTAAGCGAAAAAGAATGGCTTGAATGGCTTGGTTTATGAGGTTTAATGTCTCAAAGCGGCTCATGATATGAGAAATGCCAATAATACTGCGTTCGGGCGTTCGAGACACTTTCAAGAGTGAAAGAGGATGGTCTATACTAGAAAAATAACGCGCACGTGAGTGCGCTATCATTGTTTATGACTCTTCTGGTCCATGTGCCCCGGCATACCTTTCGTATTGAACGAATTGATGTTGCTGCTGCTTTCCTAATATAAAACGTCTCGCACCCGTTTCCAATTTCCATTATTTCATTTGCTTCATTGTCCCATTCACTTCTTTCCGTTGTACCACACTCGCACAGCCGTCCCTAAATGTAGCTATTCATTGTTATCTACGTACGACCACGACACTGACACCGTAGTGTTGTGTCCCCGTGCACGACCTCGGAAACGCACCGTTCTGACTCTCTGCATGCTTTCTCCTGATCTTCTTTCTTCTTATTGTGTTATTAATTCACTGTGCCTCGTTGTACAGTCTGACTGCAACGACGCGTGCCGCTGGCCCTATACGCAGGGTAAACGGCGCCGATGCGATAAAAGCAACGACCTCACCGTAGAGGGTGACATTGTCTGTGGCTCGTAAGGCCCAGACGCCGATAAGGACAATAAAAAGCCGGCGTGGTCGCATTAGCGAGGTCTTTGTTTAGAAGCGGGCAGATAAAGGTCGCAACGAGCTTTGTTCCGTTACACTCCATGAAGCACTCTCAATTTAGCGCGCGCGCGCGTGTGCGTGTGCGTGTGCGTGCGTGTGCGTGTGCGTGCGTGTGCGTGTGTGTGTGTGTGCGTGTGTGTGTGTGTGTGTGTGTGTGTGTGTGTGTGTGTGTGTGTGTGTGGTTAATCGGGTTATCATGAGTGAAGATGCATGTTTGTAACGCTGAGAGGAGGCAGAATGCCCACGAATACAGGACCAAGAGGCTAACCCGACAACTTCTAAGCGGCCGTTGCACTTGCCTGGTTTTTGTAACCATTACCGCAATGTGCTTTTAAATGCGAATGCATTTCTTAGTCGGGCTATGTGAGGCGTCCGGCGTTGTCCGCGGCGGCGTCCGCGCGCCGGCAGGTGTTATCTCTCCGCTCTCACTCCCTCTCCCATAGCAACAGCTGCGGGCGCGCGCACTTATCCTCGCCCCTAGCAACCGGAGCATGTGGTGCGAGAGAGTGTATGAGAGGGTAGGTGCAGTGCTTCGCCGCTCCTTCTCTCGCCGTTCGCTCTCTCTCCTCCCTGCGCCCCACTCTCCCGTCCGCTCGCGCCTCACTCTCGACCGTTCGCTGGCTGGGCGCCTCTCAAGGCGATGGCACAAGTCGGTGAAGGCGAAATCTCTCGGCGCAAGAAATGCATTCGCATTGCCTCACGATACTTTTCGGGGAGGTGGGGGGCATTTTTTTAATGGCATACCTCCCTATATATCCTTAGCTCCAGATTGCGGCTATTATCACGATGCTAAGGTTATGGTACTAGACTTACTCGGAAGTAACATTGCAGAACCACTGGTTAGATGTTTCCTGGAAATTATGACTGTCTAGAGACGGCAACTTGGACGAGTTAGTATCGGTTCGTACTTCAGTGTAAGAGCGCACCACAACAAAACTTGTAACGGATGGCTATTCCTTTAAGTGAATAGCCATCCGATAGGCCATTCACCTAACATGTTTACGATGAACTTGACTTTAGGCCGGACTGGTACCCCATCTCCTCACCACTTTTCTTGAAGAACCCTCCCTGGACTCTCCCTGGACTCTCTCAAGAATTCTCCCTGGACTATAGGACTTTTACCTTCGAGTTTCTTTCCCAGCAGTGCTTGTACGTTTATTGTGGCTGTGTAACTGCAACAGTCCAACTCTCTGCGATACTGCGTTCTATTTTGATACGCAGTCTATTAAGTACCATGATATAAAAAAAAATCGCATGGCGTAATTGTTGCGCACTTGGAAAAACATTTTATTCTGAATTATGGGTTCTGTTCGGTCGCTGTTCGTGTGCGCGGTTCAGTTTTTTCTCTTTTCTTGGACTTTTACGCTGACATCAAGTTCTTCCTCGGTGTGCTAAGAAGACGTCGGGTGAAGACTCCGCGGGCCGGGCGCCTTAAAGGTACGAAGTTCCTTTATCGAAGACTTGGCTAATACGCTACCACTACGGTGGTTGGCAGCCATCGCCACGAGCCCTATGCTCGTCCAAGTGTGTCAAGCCATATGAGCGATAATACAGGACATAATGAAAAGCCCGAGGGCCTGCAGGCGCGACAAAACATCATAAAGCCAGCACGTTTACTCGTTCACAACCGTGAAACGGCTTCGACGAGTTCAGGAGCAATGGACGACGATGAAGCGCAGAGCAAGAAGCCTCGCTTAGATGAGAACAAGTTCGACGATAAAACGTCAACTTATGATCTAAGTGATGAAGATGACATGGGCGATGATGAACCATTTACGTTGGTGACGTATAAGAAAAAGCGAGCAGAGGGCATCCCGGTTGTCTTTCGTCCAACAAGCGAAGGGGCTAGTTTCTGGCAAGTGAACCCCAATCGCGTGTCAGCCGAAATTGTTTCCGCTGCTAAAGAAAAAGTGCAGTCATTCAGGACGACCAGAGATGGAAGTTTCAGTGTCAGCGTTGCTTCCTTAGCATCAGCAAAACGCCTTCTGATGCTGGCGAATGTAGGTGGTCTAGAAGTCAGGCCTTTCATCCCAGAGTCATACACGCGAAACGTTGGCAAAGTAAAGCATGTGCCGCTGCAGTATTCGGACGAACAACTCTTAGAGTACTTGAAAGATGCAGGTGTTATATCGGCACGGCGACAAATGAAGTATTACCGCCAGGAAGATGGAGCAGTGACGTCGCGTCCACTTCACACAGTCATTCTGACTTTCCGAGATGACCGCCCTATTCCAGGAAGAATCTACTTAGGATTCACCAGTCACCCAGTGGAGGAATATCTTGGCCCAGCACTTCGGTGCTATAATTGCCAGCGATTTGGACACATGGCGAAAAGTTGCCGCAACACACGCCGGTGCAAGATCTGCTCAGAAGAACATGACCACAAGGAGTGCAAGTCAGTTCTTCAGCCCAAATGTGCGAATTGCTCAGGTAATCACGCTGCCTCCTATTCAGGCTGCCCGCAAAGCAAAGCTGCTGCAAAAATGCGCCGTCATGAGCTTATCCATGGAAGAAAACCGCGCCCCAATGAACCCTTTCCAAACCTTGAGATTGTTCATCCAGTACGTGATCCACCTCAGCGGACACCGGAACAAAAACAGCCGAGAGACACACCAAGAGAACCGCCAAGAGCACATCCAAGAGACCAATCAAAAGAAGTACGTTCAAGCACCCCGTCCTACGCGTCAAAGCTGCGAACGCCCATGAGACCTCAAGCAGAAAGTAATAGAGCCGACAGCTCCAGTGTTCGCCCAAGCTACAACATGGAAACTCCACGTTATTCTCAGCGAGCCGCAGAAACAGAACCAGTTAATGGTGACCGTGCTTCTGCGTCAGTCACGCAATTGATTTTACCAATGCTTTTCGCAGCGCTTAAAGCAATCCTGTCTGCACTGCCTGAAGCAAATAACTTACCAGAAGTAAAAGCCCTGCTGCCTCTGGAAGCACTATTGTGTCAACAATCCGGGCCAAACCTGCGACAAGTAGTCTATGAATAACCGCTACAAAAATGTCTCCATATTCCAGTGGAATGCCAACAGTCTTCGAAGAAAGTGTGCTGATTTCCGTAAACTCCTTTTGCAATATAACTTTCCAATACTTTGCATCCAAGAGGCAGGAATGAATGACGATTTCCGCCTCTCTAACTACGTGATATACAAGTCATCTCGCCGAAGTGGTCCTAGCAGAGTCCATCTGTGCGTCAGAAAAGACCTACCATCTTGCCAAGTTCAGTCAAGTGATTCAGACTTTCCGGAATTCGTCGCTTGTAAAGTATCATTTGGTAAGCTGTGCATAACAGTGATTAACCTTTATCTACAACCTTCAAGTCGTATTTCGGTAGAAGAGCTAGCAAATATCTTTAATATTTCTAATTTATATACATTTATATGTGGAGACTTTAATGCGCATAACATAATCTGGGGTAGTGATCGCTGTGATGCACGTGGGAACGTTGTTGAGTGCGCCGCAGACAAATGCAATTTGACTGTTTTAAATGATGGCTCCCCAACTTTTCTCCGGGGGTATAATTACTCGAGTTGCATAGACGTTACCCTGTGTTCTCAAGATCTAGTGAATGGTGTGGGATGGACAACGGATGTGGAAACGCGAAGAAGTGATCATTTTCCGATCCTTGTAAATCATCCCAGCTTGCGAAATGATGACGTCAGGCGCTACAGCAAGCTGACGAACTGGAAAGCATTTCGGTGTCGCCTAACTAACCAAATTAGTGAACGTACAACTGTTGAAAACTTTACTGAATTTTTGCAGGATAATGTGAACAGGTGTACAAAGAAGGTTCCGATTCCAAAAGATTATGCTGCTGTTGACGGAGAGTACGAACATCTCAGAGCCATCAGACGGCGATCCGAAAGAGCATATCGACGGAGCGGAAGTTTAGAAACATACAAAAATGCTCAGAAAATCCATAATATAATGCGCAGACGACTAGAAAACGTAGGTAAACGGCGCTGGCGTGGATTTTGTGGCACACTCTCTCCCCACACACCTGTTCCAAGAATTTGGCTTGTAATTCGTGCATTTAGCGGCCCAGTAACACAGACCTTCCCATTTCGTGCTCTTGCTGTAGCCTTGGACAAACCGGAAGTAGTGGTTGCAGATGAATTTTGTGAACTTATCAGTAGGCCCGGTTCTTCATCACAATGTGCCTTGTTTGATAATTCTGTTGCGTTAGCCAACCAGAAAATTAATGCTTGTTATGGGGCCCAGCACCCTCAACTTGACCCTGCATTTACATTAAGTGAGCTGCAATGTGCAATAGCGTCATGTCGTCAAAAATCGGCGTCTGGACCGGACGGCATTACGTACAATATGCTAAGAAACCTAGGGCCAACAGGCACAACCATTCTCTTAGATATTTACAATAATCTATGGACACAAGAAATTGTACCCGAGTCTTGGAAACTGGCTCGAATCATTCCGATCTTAAAACCGGCTAAGACGCCCTTAAGCCTTGACTCTTTCCGCCCAATCAGCCTGACAAGTTGTTTATGTAAAGTAATGGAGAAAATGATTGATGCGCGACTTCAGTGGTGGTGTAACAGAACGGATGTATTGTCCGACTACTTAACGGGTTTTAGAAAACAGAGATGTACAATGGATGCAATACTGGACATAGTAACGTATGTGGAACATGAACGCGCCTGTGGAAGTTTGACGATCGCAGTGTTCTTAGACATCAAAAGGGCATTTGATACCGTCAGTCACACTCATGTTCTGCTAAGTATGTTAGATCTCGGAATCTGCGGCAGGTCCTTGCGGTGGATCTCTAAATTTCTATCAGGTCGCAAAATATTCATTCAGACAAGCGAAGGAAAGAGTGCAGAACACGATGTCAGGCAGGGAGTGCCACAGGGAAGCGTCCTGAGCCCTTTCCTTTTTAACTGTGTCATGGCTGATTTAGCAAAAAGACTGCCTTCCCAGTTGAGATTCTCTTTATATGCAGATGATGTGTGCATTTGGGCATCTGGGACTGACGTTCAGTTAATTCAGATGGCGTTGCAAGAGGGCATAAATGTAATTAACCACTTTTTAAAAGAAAGAGGAATGGCTCTATCACACGCAAAGACAGCTGTGTTACCCTTCACCCGTAGGAAGTTAAAAAATTTCGATCTTAATTTAGAAGGAAAACCACTAATGATTGTGACGCAGCATCGATTTCTCGGAGTAATACTTGATCGGCAATTATCCTGGACACCTCACATAAAGAAACTCGAAAGCGAAGTAAATACGCTAGTGAATATACTCCGCAGACTTGCTGGAACATCATGGGGCGGATCGGTATCATCCCTGCTCGCTGTTCACAATGCATTAATACGACAAAAAATTGCATACTCTGCAGCAGTCTTACACGGCATTTCCCACACTTCAGAGGAGCGACTTCAAAGACTATTAGCTAGGGGACTGCGCGTCTGCCTAGGTGTTCCACGAGCGACTTCCAGCAGCCTCGTAATAGCCGAGACTCGCCAATCACCCTTTCCAGTCATGAGAACAATGGAAACATGCCGGCATTTTTTTTCGCTTACAGACGCAACACAAAGACCACCCATTGGCACTGGAGATTTTACGAAGGAATAAAAGCAATGTTAATGAAGCAATACGGAACAATCTTCATATATTACCAAGGAATGAATTTTGGAGCTCTGAAGTTGACTATCCTCCGTGGCTGCTTACAATACCAAGCATTGAATTGTCAGTAGATGGTATCATCCGAAAAAGAGACATGTTCATTCAAGCTGCTCAACAACTAGCGCTTTACCAGATACACATACGGTATCCAGGGTACATACATGTTTACACAGATGGCTCAAGTATTCCAACCTCTTCGACATCAGCATTTATAATACCGCACCTCAATACTCAGGAATCATATAAATTATCTCGCGCGACATCATCTACAACCGCTGAGCTATTCGCTATTCTGTATGCTATCAGGTATATAAACTCAGCAGCAGACGCGAGAAAATGGGTAGTTTTCAGCGATTCACAGGCCGCATTATCATCACTCTCCAGTACAAACACGACGGTAATCAGGGATAGTGTAATATATGAAACACTTAAAGAGCTCACAAAAGCAAGCCAGGCGAAACATGAGATAAAATTCCAGTGGATACCTGGACATTGTAACATTCCTGGTAACACAGCTGCCGATGAGGCTGCACGACAAGCACATCGTAAAGATGTTAGTGTTTCCTTACCAATTTCGAAAAATGAATTGCGAAGTGTTATAAAGGCAACAACTTTCCGAATGAGTAAAAATACTTGGTTTGACCAAAACTCCATGAGCTGTGATTTATATCATATTGATCCATTCATTGAATTCAAAATTACGATAGCATTAGATAGAAGTATCGAAACACTTATTCACCGGTTAAGGCTAGGCACCGCATACACAAAACATTTCTTACACAGAATTGGCAAAAGTGAAACTCCCGAATGCGAATGTGGATTTGTAGATGAAGATGTATGTCACCTTCTTATGGACTGCCCACGCCATGACACACCGAGACGCCGTCTTAAATCGGAACTATTGGTATTAGACCGTAGACCGTTCAGTATCAAGAAACTTCTGGGCCCGTGGCCAACCGGAGCTTTACAGAAGTACGCCCTAAAAGCGCTAAAACGTTTTTTAGAAGACAGCGGAATTGCTGGCAATTATTAAGAAATAAGGAACTTATATTCATATAATCACATGTCTTACTTGTAATACGCACTATTATAAGACAGGCATTATATATGTGTGCTGAAGTGCATGTTATGTGTGAATGCTGAAGTGCATGTGACTGTTATGTCCACATGATCGAATTCATCCCCATAAGGACTAGACGTGTTGACTGCTGTGCTGAGCCGGTGGGACTCAATGATGACCACACACATCATCAGAGACATTATTCATTGGCATTCGGACATTTTCTTATACGTTGTGATGGTGTTGTTCTGTGGGTGTGTTTTTACATATGTGTGCTCTTGTGTTTTATTTTCCATGTACTGCTCTTTGTTTTTCCTTTGTTAAGATGTATATTCAGTACTCACTCAAGGGCAAAGGAGTAGCCGGCGCCTGACTTGTGCGCCAACATCTCCTTACATATCATATCAATAATATTCTGAATTATGTTTTACGTGACTTTTATGTATACATACATACATATACAGGACATGATGTCCCGGTGACGGCAAAAAACCTGCCGAGTGTGTCCATATAACTGATAACGCAATAAAAAAAAGTCACAGTTTCGCCACTAGGGCGAAGCAATGAATGCGATAGCAAGAAATTAGTTTGCCACACGAAGAACGACAAGCAGCTCCATACTTGCAAGGCGCCGCCGCAGCACAAAGAAGGACGCTCGAAAAGGACGCATAGGTATGCACAGCACAAGCGTGAACTAACAACTGTCGCAGTTGTTACGTGTTTGTATTTGAGCAACGCGCTGAGAGTGTCCACAATGCAGAAGCCGACGCTGTTGTTGTTGCCTCTGACATGGCTCATACCCACTCGGGGGGATTGGCCAAGGATTGATTATATGATTATATGACTTTTCAACGCTGTTTGATACTTCTTTTTCTTTTAAACTGCGGCACGTGGAATGACCCCTCTGCGTCTCCTGCCACGCGGTGGCGTCTCTCGCCAAGTGTGCCCGCTGTTCTTTTTTAGATGTGAAGCATCTTATGGCGAAGCTTAATCCGGTGGTGGTGGTGGTGTGCCACGTGGCCTCCCTTACTGCGCATGCGCAAACCCTCTAAAAAAAACCTCCTTTCCCCCCTCTCTCTCCTCTAGGCATTCCTCCCCGTGGCAACCACACCCTCACTGCGCATGCGCCTCCCCTCCTCTCTCCCCTCGCCCCTCTCTCCTCTAGGCATCCCTGCCCGCGGCGTCCACACTCCCACTGCGCATGCGCGTCCCCTCCTCTCTCTCCTCTCCTACGCTCCCCCCCTCTCTCGCCTCGCGACGCAGACGCAGGCAGCGTCTGCTAGCGAGTTTCTTGGTTGAAAAAACCGACTGCTCGCGCTGCACAGCCGTTCACTGGGCACTCCGTATATATGGCAATGGATTTTGACCTGCAAGGTGGTGCCGGTGGGAGATTTCTCCTGTGCGTTGTTGAACAATAAAAATTCGCAGCGTGCGCTTTAACTAAAAGCGGACTGCGGGTCTCTGTGTCCTGTCGGAGTCTTCTGTCTCTCATTGCCCATTAGCAGCGATTGGCATGTTCCAGTTGGAAACACCGCTCCATCACTGCGTGCTTTGCGCCTCCCCAGTTTCCTCCCCTGCGCAACGCTGCGATGAGCGCCAGCGTCAACGCCGCCGCCAGTGTAAGCGTTAGCGCCCGCTGCTTCACATCTACACATGGTTCCCTTTAGCGGGAGATGGTGTAATTTTTTTCCTTCTACATCATGAGTGGTACAGAAGGGAGCCACTTTTTCGTGGGCATCTCAGGGGCAGTTTTCTATTTGAAAGAAACTGTAAAGGCAATGCGTGATAGAAAACACGCTCAAGCTGTTCCGAGATCTGCGTACCGCGAGCGGCAAATGGTGCATACGAATAGCTCGCCGTTATATCGCTGGGAGGAGCGTGGCGTGTGGCTGTGTTGGCTAGCGCAGGAGTCCGCGGAGCGAGGGGGTCGCTGGTTCGAATCCCCGGGTAGGTAGTTTAGTTTGGAATTTTTTTCTATTGATTTTATTTTTCTTTATGCCTTTTTTATATATACACATACATATACATATCCGGGACATGACGGCGTGGACAGACGGCGACGGCGAAAATCAGCCGAGAGTGTCCATATAATTGCTATCGCAATAAAATAACAGATAAAACTGACACACAATCAATAAGAACAATTGACAACTGCTTCTAACTGTGTACTCGAACATGTGGCGAATACGTGTGTTGCCGCCTTAAGCTCGCACATACGCTTCTTGATATTGACTTGACTTCGCCTCGAACGTACCAAGATTGCCTTTGGTAAAGCAGCTCAGAAATGTGTCTTCGGATAAATGGTGGACGATTTAGCGTACTATGTGTAAAATACCAAGAGACAACCGAGGCACTATTCGCACAGTCTGTTTAGAAAAAAATTATTTACACTATGTACCGCAGCAAGAGAGTGGAACTGTCACTGGAGACGAGTTCTTGAGGGCACAGCTCTTATGTGTCATCCTGAGAAGCCTCCGTGCTAGATCAAGCTATGATTCCCAGTTCGGCGGCCTAACCAAAACAGCTTTACTTGCAATCAGCACAATATAAAGTACAACAAAAAATAATTAAGTTCCCATTGTTTCCTTTAAGCAAACGTTTACAAGGTTAGAAAAACTAGTTGGAAAGGTGCCATTTAGTCATGTGCTACAAATTCGTCACTAAGACAAAAAAATGCACAGTTTCGCCGCAAGAGCGAAGCAATGAATACGATACCAAGAAATTGGAATGATAGGAAGATCGACGAACAGCTCGATACTTGAAGCTTCCCGCTGAAGCACAAAGAAGGCACGCTCGAAAAGGACGCGCAGGTATACACAGGCACGGCCGCTGACACAGGACAAGCGTGAACGAACAACTATCACAGTTGTTACGCGTTTGTGTTTGAACAACGTGCTGTAAGTGTCGACATCGCAGAACCCGACGCCACGGTGTATATATCTTACACCATGCCCGACGCGCTCAGATAATTTTTCTTCTTTTAAAGTGCGGCGCGTGGAATGACTCCTGTGCGTCTCCTGCCACGCGGCGGCGTCTGACGCAAGGTGCACGCCGTTCTTTTAGGGGCGAAGCTCCTTAAAGCGGCACCCGTTCGTCCCTCGTCGTAGTCGTAGTGCGTAACCAGTCTTACGCTTTGACCTCCAAGGTGGTGCCGGTGGGAGATTTCTCCTGTGCGTTGTTGAACAATAAAAAATTCGCAGCGTGCGCGTTAACTAAAAGCCGAATTCTTCTGTCTCTCATTCCCCATTAGTAGCCATTGGCATGTTCCAGTAGGAAACGTTAGTAGAAGTAGAAGTGTTAAAAGCCGACTTCTGCTGTCTCTCATTCCCAGTAGCAGCCATTGTTTACCTCCAAGGTAGTGCCTGGTGAGATTTCTCCTGTGCGTGATTAAACAATAAAAATTTTGTTCAAAACGCCGTTGATTGATGAAATAAACCAACGAAAGACGCCAGATGTTTTCTAAAAGCAAAACGAAAAGACGCCAGATGTTTCTAAAGCAAAACGAAAAGACGCCAGCTGCTTAACGAAAGACGCCAGGTGTTTTCTAAAGCAATGGTTTTATAATCAAAACCATATCGCGATACAGGTTTGTAGTTGACGATGCTCGTTGCCGTCGGTGTGTGCTCGTATGCAAGAACCACTTAGCTTACATTTCACCGACCACAAAGCGGTCATAATGAAAGGACAACGGAAACCAGCAATAAAAGTTTGATAAAACATTTAATCAATCGTTTCACGTCAATTTTATCGGGCGAATTAACGGAAGAAATTTCACGGTTTAACCGATGATTACTTCCAGGAGCTTCGCCCAATCTCATCATCATTCACCTCGAGGATCTGCCGTCAATTTTTTTTTAGGGGCGAAGCTCCTTAGGGTGTGGGTCGTTCCCTCCTCAGTAATAGTATGTTGTGGTAGCCACTTCTAGTTAGTTTTAAGAATTACTCACTAGATGGCGTTGTGTGTATATGTCCTTTGGAAATAATATCAAGAGTCGAACCTACGACCTCTTGGTCCGCCACAAGCGATGCCGGGTGCGCTATCCACTGCGCCATGGTCACATAATCCCTAGGCTGTACAAACATGCCTTTTATATCTACCATTGTCCTCTCACAGTGTTATTGCTTAAGTGAACTAATGCATTATGACCGTGAAATGCACGATTAGTTCCTTCAAAGCGTCGTTTCTACGCGTCCGTCCCATTCGGCGCGTTTCGAATAGGAAAAGTGCAATTTTGTCGACGCATTAAAACATTGCCAGGTGGCGACGTTATAACCACGCGTCGGCGTCGCTCATAGCATCCATCCATACCGGAAAAAGCTCTGCTACGCGCGAGGGCTCAGCGTGGCCGTAACTCCGCGTTCCAACGAGCAGCGAAAACTCGCCGCCGGCCAAAGGGGAAGACACGACGCACGTTGCGTTTCCCTCTGGTCGAGCAGTGGTGCTCAATATCTCTAACATACCGCGAGTAGGAGACCTTAGCTCAAGTTTGGCATTCCACTCTGTGATGCTCTTGTGGGTGTCACACCGCTTTCTATCATTCCGCTCTCACCGTATAGCTACCATAAGCATCTATGACCACAAGGGTTTGTTTTATCATTGATCATGGACGTTAGTAGTCGGGATACAGATGTACCACCAAGTGCCAACGTGGATGCATCCACGTTAGACGGTGCTATAACTGCAAATACCAATAGACATTGTGCAAGCTCTCTTATATCAATGTACAGAAAACGTTTAACTATTTCTGTAAGGGCACGTTTCACTTTCGTGTTATACCGATTCCTATGACGGAGGGATCAATCATGTTTTCTTTTTTTTTTCTTCTTTTTTTTTTGCTCGAGTGTGACTTCTTCCCTTTTTGTAAATAAATGGCCGGAACGGAGGAGAGCCACCACTGTCACCGCTCCGAACCAACCTTCGTCACTTCATGTCTGTCTCTGCTGTTTGGTGACACGTTTGTGCACGGCAGAAGGGGCGACAAGGTGTTTCTTCAAGATGAGGCTGAGAGCGCTAAGAAAAACTTATTGCGTCCAAGCTTTCACGTGACACGGTCCAGGATCTTGAGTGAGCTGGGGAAAGTGACTGTGTTCTGCGAAACACGGGTGAGTCGCAACGTGCGAATAGACTAGCAAGTTACTGCAGCGAGTACAATATACAGTAGCGTAGGTAAACTGAGCAAGAATCACAACACCAGAAATCACAAAAAAAGAAAGTGGATAAATCGACAAAAGATTGCAATGCCAGGTCATATAGGCTAACATATTATTGAAAACCAATTTTTTTCGCTTGCTCAGTATTTGGCGGATTAATCTTCACAGCACGTTTAACAATATTTTTTTTTCTTCATTTTCTTAAAAACACAATGGTATGTGGCCACTTCTACGGGAAATTCATGTTGAAGGCCTCTTTCGTAGTGCCATGTCGTAGCAACTAAGCCTCCGTTAACGGGCGTATGCATGATCTAATACTAGAGGTTAAACAAATATACAAAACAGCAATAGCATTTATCAGTGCATTCTCTTGTAAGAAATCCCCCCTGATGGCACAGTACAGTCTACGTTATCCGTCCGGTTGCAGCGATTAAAGAGAGAATGCTCGTAAAACGGCCCAAGGCGTCTTTCAGAAAAAATAAAGAGAAAACAAACAAATGCGCAATAAAAAGCGAGAGATCGGCGAAAAGCGTTGGCGGCGAGGCGCTCCCGAATGGAGTGCGATAAACACCGGAGATTTGCCCAGTTAGCTCACCAGGAAGCGGACGAGTCAATCCTATCACGCGAGAGTACAGAGCTGCAGTTTCTTAGGGCAACGGGCGACAAAGGAGCCAGGTACGCTCGTTGCTAACATGGCGTCCTCTTAGCAGCCTCTCAATCATGTCCAACGGGCGTGCGAGCCTTTGGCTGCCAGATTAATGCCTGGCTTTTTCCTGACGCGTGATACATCACTTCCTGTATGTACCATCCCCCCCCTTGTCCTCCTCCTTTGCCTTTGGCCGGACCCTCTTTTTCTTTTTCGCTCACTCCTTCCCTCCCTATTTCTGGCGACTTCGAACGGACTCGCATCGCACAGGCCTTCGCTTGATCTGATTAGCATTCTGCATCTCTGGCCTAAACGACCGTAGCTCATATTTGCCGTCACTGCCTCTTGCGGTACTGACCTTCCACTGGCATTACACCGCCGTATACGCACCCGCCTTTGGCCATGCCATATCCTATCGGCGTCTTGTTTGCGTTATGCTGTCTGTCTGCCACTTCGTCTTGCTTTCTCGGGTTCCCTATTACCTTCTATTTTCCAATCTACATAGTAGCGCTAGGCAGCCACCTCTACTTGCAAAGTACGGACGGCACATATGCAACAGAAAGGAAGTAGAACCCTGAACAATGTGCAGTTTTGAGCAGTATCTATTCCCTATACAGGTAACAACATCAACCTGGCACCATGATAAGGGTGTGTGTGCTACAGCGTTCACAATTTAAGCCGAGATATAAAGGAAAGAACTGTTCACGAAAATGCACACTTTGAGACATCGACGCACTGATATGAGGAGGGCAACAAAAGTGACGCTTGTCGAGAAAATATGACCGCGTGGACAGCTGTTCACTAAGTCCGCGAAAAGGGTTGACCATTACTACTGTTACGCGCTGGGCCTAAGAAGGACTTATGGCTGCTCTGATGCTGTCTCGACCGCATAAGGTATAGATGACGGGAGGCACGAGCCTATTCGACAGTGGCATCCACAGCTGGGAAAGTCCAGGAGGGCCTGTTTACGAAAGCATATATGGCGTTAAAAAAATGCCCCCCACCTCCCCGAAGGGAATCGTGAGGAAATGCGAATGCATTTCTTGCATTCTTGCATTCGCATTCTTGCACACCGACTTCTGCCATCGCCTTGAGAGGCGCCCAGCCAGCGAACGGTCGAGAGTGAGGCGCGAGCGGACGGGAGAGTGGGGCGCAGGGAGGAGAGAGAGCGAACGGCGAGAGAAGGAGCGGCGAAGCACTGCACTTACCCTCTCCTACACTCTCTCGCACCACATGCTCCGGTTGCAAGGGCGAGGATAAGCGCGCGCTCCCGCAGCTGTTGCTATGGGAGAGGGAGTGAGCGCGCCGCCGCGGACAACGCCGGACAACGCCGCACAACGCCGGATGCCTGACATAGCCCGACTAAGAAATGCATTCGCATTTAAAAAAAGGTGTCACCTGGGCCCGGTGGATGGTCCAGGTCGGAACCAAGGGACCCGATAATATAATTGTTGGCTTTTACGTTCTAAAATTACGATATGATTTTGAAGGACGCGGCAGTGGAGGGCTCCGGAAGTTTTGACCTTCTGGTGTTCTTTAACGTCCACCTAAATCTTAGTACACGGTCCATTATCATTTCGACTCCATGGAAGCGTGGCCGCCACGGCCGGGATTCGATCCAGCGACCTTTGGGTCAGCAGTCGAGTGTCATAATCATGCAGTAGACCACCACGGCGGGTGAAAAAAATAAGGGACCCTCCCAGGTTTTGTAACAACTAACTCTGCCAATAAATAAGTCTCGCTGTTTCCCCTCCCCATGTGTAGGGTAGCAAACTGGACGTAGTCTAGTTAACCTCCCTATCTCTTCTATATTCCTTCTCTCTCTCTTTCTCTCTCTCGCTTTTGTCCAGGAACGCGAAGCAGTGATACCATAGCTCGCGCTATGCTATTCGCAGTAGGTTTCATGCGATATCGTTTAGAGAAAACGTTCGCAGATGTGCTCGAACAATCTCCTTTCGAGAATAAAATAGAGAGTTTATTTAATTATGGGGTTACCCGTCGGAGTCGTCTTCACTTCGCAGTGGCCTCAGCCATACACCCGCAAGAGCAGCCGAATGCCTGTCTTTGACGAGAAGTGCCTGGCAGACGAAGAGAAGGTGAAGAACTCGGCAACGTCGCAGCGATGGTCTCAACTATAACTGCACGTCGTAGCTGCAGAAAAAGAACAAAACATTCTAAAATAGTTAATGGTTGGGGCTTTGCATATTTTTCTGCGAAAGCACGCTCGCGCGTCTTCTTCCCTCCTAAATGTGCAGAGCTATTTAGGCTAATCTGCATAATTACCCTTCCGTTAGTCCCACCCTGCATAGTTTGCACCCCACTGCCGGCACCAAGCCGTATAGCCGTTCTACTGTTGTTTGGATTCGCGTCTTCAGCCATGGGCCTCGTAAACAGCATCTTCGGAAGTTAAGCAGGAATTACGCGGTATACTCTGCGTATGGGTAATCTCAGATAATCTTCATCCCCTATCATCATCAATTAGTATCGTGATGGCATCTCACATCCTGGTGTGTGTTATGCTGCGAAACAAGAGGAGAGGACAAGACGCTTTCCTATGGGTGGATGCTGCATTACCTCGTCGCATTCCACACTAAGCAGCGCGCATGACAGAGTAACATGCAGGAGAAGGTGGTGGTTTTAAAGGAATGAAACATCCTCGGTCGCGGGGTGTTGCTAGAGGCAAAGTTTCGACAAGTGGTCTTATCTTCTTCAAAGCTGAGGAAGGAAGGAAGGAAAACATTTATTGTGAGAAAAAGGTTTGTGGTTCGGGCCAGCTTAGTCCGCAAGTCCCATCTAGCAGTGCTGGCTGTCCTCAGTCCAGGACGCCACAGGCAATTGCCGCCCTGCGGGCCCTGTCGATCAAACTGATCTGATCGTCAAGGCTATCGCTGGCCAGCAATTCCTCCCACCGCTCCACACTCGCTTGTTCAATGACGGGCAGGCCGGGAATAGCCCGGCAGGTCCATGTAATGTGCATTAGTGTGGGTTTCTCAGAGCACCATGGGCAGCGCGCAGAGTATTCTGTGGGGTGCATTTTATTGAGAAAATGCAAGTTCGGGTAAGTTCCGGTCTGGATTAAGCGCCAGCTGACAGCTTCCTCCTTTGTGAGCTTCTTGTGGGGAAGGGAGTAGGTACGCCTGAGTCCTTTGTAATAATTTAGGATGGCCGCATACTCACACGGGACCGGGATAGGCTCCTCGGAGGCAGTGTCATGGGCTGCTCGGTCTGCTGTATACCCTCGAGCCACCCTGTCTGCCTCCTGGTTCCCCTCCAGTCCCATGTGACCTGGCGTCCATATTATCCTGTGCCGGATGATAGGCTTTCGTGTGTCCAGAGTGTCGTTGGGATCTGGTGCGCCAAGGAGAATTCTAATCGCCGCTCGACCAACTCGCCCATTCAAGAAATTTCTACATGCCGCTTGTGAGTCCGTAAGGATGTTTAGTGACCGTCTTTGGTGGTTGCCGGTAGCAACGGCCAAACCGATGGCCGTTTCTTCAGCCTCTGTAACGGAAGAGCAGCGGATTGATGCAGTGGTGATTTCGCGTAGATGATGGTCAACTACCGTGGCTACAGCCTTATTGCGATTACCAGGGTAGAGCGCTGCATCCCCAGCTACACCCCGTGTTCAAAGATTTTCTATCACTACCATACCAATCAATGTCGATGATTTCTTTCCATAAGAATTTAATAGCTCCGCACCTAATGTGAGGACCATCATATTCCGCAAAAAAACGAAAAAAAAACGAAAGAAAAATTGATGCAGGCACAAGTTTTCCATTGGCACGATTAAAAGTAAGCTATGAAGTGGGTGGCAACTTTATAAGCGGAGCTGTATAGCGTTACCAAGAGTGCGGTGATTTTACTGGAAGAGCTTTGCATACTGTGACAAACGATTCTGGACGTTTGTTCTGGTGGTGATACTACATCATTGTAGTTACATTGAGTATGGTGTCAAGCTGTCCAGTCTCTTTTATGACGCTACTGCATCAAATATCCGTTATCTCAGCAGCGCGTCGCGTACAGTCGACGCAATCTACAGCGTTGTTTGAATGCAAACAGAATGCAATATTGTCGTTATTATACATGACGACAACTCTCATTTCTGTCTGCTTTTGTTGAAGGAATAGGAATTTCCAAATTATTCCGAAAAAGCTAACAGGGTCCTTTATGCATTCGCCTAAGACGTGTTCATGGTAGTTGATTTGGATCTTGCGCCCCAAGCCGGCTTTTCACAGAGGGATCCTTCTTGTGAAGCGTCCAAAGATCTCGCTTTAATAATTTAGCTGTGTATAGACTCTGTAGTTTCTGCGTGCTGAGACCTGCTACCAACGTCTTCAACCGGACAGCTAAAGAATACGTCCAAACAAGCAGAACCTGAGAATGAAAGGACCCGGGCGAATCTCTATACAAAGAAAATAATGTCCCAGCAAAATAAAGGAACACATAGCGAGAGATACACGCGTAAGAACTATACCGACAGCTTGGACCTATACGTCCAGTACCTGCAAGCCTTCAGTAGGCGCTATGACCCGACGGCTATAGTCATTAGTAGTGAGGCCAGACATGTGTAAATAAAAGGGTGGGTAGTGTTAAGAGCTACCATGGCATGACTGAATAGAAAGCTCTCTGTCATGGTTCCAGATTCCGGGTGCTGTAGATTTATCCGCCGTTACATGTATTCTAAATCTGCCTCAGTACGTTTACGTACGCTGAAATAAAAACCAGCGGTGCTGAATCGATCACAATGTGTTGCCTCCGAGCCAAATGCCCAGAATAGAAACAGAAGGCCTCAAGGAAAAAAGGTCCCGTTTGTATAAATTGACAGCCACAACGGGATATAGAACAGGCGATCTAATTTCCTCGTTTACAGTGTCAGTCAGGACATTAAAACAAATTCAGACGTAAACGGAGAGTTATGCGGGAAGCAGTTAGTACGGACAGCAGTTATGCAGTGTCACGGGTCGCAACCTCTTTCAATTTTTTTTTCTGGAGCCAAATTCTCTTATTTATAATCTTGTAATTTGTTTTTCACGAGCGTTATGTGTTAAGTCACTCACACTTTACAGAATTCGTGTTCATGCTTATTGTGCTTTGTATTCTTGGTTATGCTGTGTCAGCGGGTGTGAAGAGAAATACGCATCCTCCAGACACAGCTGCACAATCAGCTACACTGATAGGAACGTCGCCGCAAGCAAATATGCGAATTCGATCTGCGTAAGCATTGCTCGTGAAAACGAGTGCTCTCGTTTGTCATAAGAGCTTGAGCTGATATGAGAAACCTGAATGCCCGCGGCCGCTTTTTATTCAGCCGACGTTCAATTATGTAGTCGCTTTACATACGAGCTTTTGTGGTAGAAGCCGTGATTTGCGATAAGCATAATCATAAACGCTGATTAACCGCGAATCAGAAGCGAACAAGCAAAAAAGTTGTTTAAATTAAATTACGATATATTTGAAGTCACAAATGTAGTCCATAGTAAATTATACCGCGAATTACTGTGTTGTGCTGCTTGTAGGCCCCTCGAAAGGGAAGACGCGTATGATACGAAGCAACAAGGGGAAAAAAAATAAGAAAAGGAAGAGAAGCTCTAGATGCTAACCAGATTAGGTAACCTGCGGTAAGGGAGATAATGAAGGTTTAGGACATTAAACTCGAAAAGATGTGATTGGGATAGGAATGGAAGATGCAGTGAACGCCTGCGCAAATTTTGGTGGCACCGCTCAACAAATTAAGAATAAAGAAAATGTAACAAATGTATCGGGATAGGGTTTTGAAAAAGGAAAAAAAAAATAGCACGGCACTCACTTCCCTTTTCATGTTAGGCTTATGGCATCGTTTACTTAAACTTTATCTTCTAATTTTGACACAAACCAATCGACATCGGAGAGGTGGCTCTCGTTGCACAGCCCACATAATTTACTCTATTTATGGCAACAATCTGCACAAGCCAGAGCCGCTACCTCCCAATCCCGACAGACTGACATTTTCTGCGGTACATTCGAATACGAAAATCCCGCATCGTATAAAACGCGTGAATAATTCCGTCGCAGACGCGAGGCTTTAGCGCATAATCTGATCTCGTTAAAGCGAACACGTGGTTACAGCGGCATGCAGTACGTGCTCACTCGCAGACACACTGAATCCTGACACGCAGGCTTACAACTGCAGAAACGTTGGAGCAAGTGACGCTACATAATGCATGACGAAATTCGCGAGGGACTTGCAGTTCTTAAGCTGGCGTTCTTGACGAAGTATGCTGTGCCGACTTATAACAGAAGTCTGTGAAGTCGGAATGCTGTATTAAGACAACGTCGTTTCGAAAGCGTTGGACGACATTCCAGTCTCCGTCCTGACTTCGAAAGAGGGACTTAGTTTGAAATACACTATAAAGCGTGTCTAATTATGAAAAAAAAAAGTTGTTTCTTTTACGTCTCAGCACCGCCGCTAGAATTATCGTAAAAGCGTGAGCCACGTGTACAACAACTCCGCGGGCTCGCGTTCGAGAGGACAACTATAAAACTATCAAGATGAGGCAATTCAAAGACTGTAGACAGCTAAAGTGGCTGAAATTTACGTTCGCAGAGTGAACTAGATGTTAGACGGAAAGATGACGCACCCCCCTATCCCAGTTCCTGCAAGACACAGTGCCTAAGCGATCACGCAACAATGTTAGGTAAATGCAGACAGTGCTATTACGCTGTACATCATCTTAGGTAACCCACTTCTTTTTTTCATTCTCCGATACCTGGCTTCCCCACTAGGCAAACAACTTTTCATCTTAGTGAAAGAATTCAGTGCAGGGCATTCTCCTGGACATTGCATTTGCCGCAGCGGGGGTACTTGGTTAAGGTGCTCGGCTTCTTACCCTGAAGACGTGGGTTTCATTCGGGCCGCGGCAGTAGCAATTTCGGTGGAGGCGAAATGCCAGAGGCCCGTGAGACTGGATTTAGGTACGCGGTAGAGAATCCCTAGCTGGCCGAAACTTCCGGAACCCTCTACTATTGCGTACCTTATAATCATATCGTGGTCTTGGGGCGTAAAACCCAACAGTTATTATTTGGTCATTGCATTCGTTAACGTATGTCTTGAGCCTCTCGTTGCTTTTGTTTTCAACGACTTCTAGTTGTCAATGCTTTAACAATGACCTGTAACTTCGAGCCACCGGGTTTGCCTTCGCACATTTCTTGGTGTACCCCTGCGTGCTTGCTAGCACGGGCGCAAACTAGTGTTGGGGATCCAGTGAGGACACGAGCACGACTAACCTTTGCATGCAATCTTCGAGATACATAGCCGCTTGGCGCGCGACTACTTTGGTGAAGTGGCCTTAGCTGGCTGCGCACAACGAAGCGTGCTAAGCGCATTAATCTCGACTTAGCATCGCAATCCTCACAGCTCGCAAGCAATCGCTTGTTGTCCTTCCTCATCATTAGATATTTCTCTGTCTTGCTTGCCTGGATGCGGTTGGTCGAATGGCGCGCGTTCAGTCCTGCGTGCTCCGCTATCGCGTCCCGCGCGCTATGTAGTTCTAGTGAGTTAGCACACCGCGTCGGCGCCGCACGCTTTGTTGGGTTGTGCACGTTAAAGAACCCCAGGTGGTTAAAATTTCCGGAGCCCTCCACTACGGCGTCCTTCATAATCAGATCGTGGTTTTAGGTCCGTTAAACCACAATAATTATTATTGTCACCGAAATGTGAATACCGTGGCTGGGAATCAAAGGTGCGTCCTGGATAATATCAGCGTCGCACTTTAGCCGGTGAGCTACAAGGACGGTTGTAAAGCATTTGGAGAGGCTTTCTTAGGACCCAGCGTATGCTAGCAATAACTTCAAGTTTATCGAGCCTTTCGAGTTAACTGCTTGAGTGCTTTAGACAGAAGTTTAGAGGTCTGTGAGAGCGGTGTCTATCGCTACTGCATTCAAACAGTTTTAGTTTGCGCATCCAGTTAAGATAACGTCAAATGAAAAATGCCCCCCACCTCCCCGAAGGGAATCGTGAGGAAATGCGAATGCATTTCTTGCGCCGAGAGATTTCGCCTTCACCGACTTCTGCCATCGCCTTGAGAGGCACCCAGCCAGCGAACGGTCGAGAGTGAGGAGCGAGCGGACGGGAGAGTGAGGCGCAGGGAAGAGAGAGAGCGAACGGCGAGAGAAGGAGCGGCGAAGCACTGCACCTACCCTCTCCTACACTCTCTCGCACCACATGTTCCGGTTGCTAGGGGCGAGGATAAGCACGCGCGCCCGCAGCTGTTGCTATGGGAGAGGGAGTGAGAGCGGAGAGATAACACCTGCCGGCGCGCGGACGCCGCCGGATGCGCCTGACATAGCCCGACTAAGAAATGCATTCGCATTAAAAAAAATAACGCCATATCCACGAAGTGAATGATGATGAGTGGGCGAAGCTCGATCGTTTTCATCCATGGCAGAAAGAGAATTTGTGGTCTGGAACGCGCTTATACTTCATGGTCATCAGCGTCATCGTTATCACGTGTAGTGGGTACATTCCACTATACTGGAACGCGCTTATACTTCATCGTTATCACGTGTAGTGGGTACATTCCACTATACTGCGTCATCGTCATCTTTATCACGTGTAGTGGGTACATTCCACTATACTGGAACGCGCTTATACTTCATCGTTATCACGTGTAGTGGGATACATTCCACTATACTGCGTCATCGTCATCTTTATCAGGTGGAGTGGGTACATTCCACTATACGTGGCTATCTACCTACCTACCTACTACTACTACAGAGGAGGGACAGACCCACACCCTTAGGAGCTTCACCCCTCAAAAAAAAAAAAAAAAAAAGAACGCCTGAACCACCCCGCGGTGTTTCGGTGTTTCGAGCACTATAGATTCCGAGAATGATTCAGATCTAGGAAAAAGAATAAAGAATAGCCAGTTTTTATGTATCGAAGCGGCGGTGTTTGCGTTCGTTCTTTTCCTGCACGGCCTATAGCGCTTGAATAGAAAAAAAAGGAATCCCCTCTACTTCGTTTATCTCACCATGTGTGCTTAAACGTTTCGGTTTTTCTACAGTGCGAGCTAAAGTAAATATATTTATTCCGGTGATCAGAAAAGCGAAACAACGTCATGCAAGGAAAAAAAAAACAAAGAAAAATGACAGAGAAAGACGCGAAAGGGAGAGTGAGAGAGAAACACGTGAAGCCTGCGGAATACCCATTGTACGATGTACAACGTAAGTTTCATGAAACTACACTGTGCGTATTTTCGCCAAACGAAACAAGATAGCAAGCACTTTTCAAGAGCCGCACTGCGTTGCGGAAAGAAATTCCCGAGCGGAATCGATTCTGGCAGAAAAAGTAAAAATAAAAATTCCCCATCTCCCGCTAAAGGGAACCATGTGTGGATGCGAAGCAGCGGGGGAGATAATTAGCTTGAGCGGGAGGAACGTCGCCGCTCTCATTTCACGGCAGCGGTCCGAGCGCTCATCGCGGCGCTGCACAGGAGAGAGAATGAGGCGCGCGCGCTCCGTCATTTTCATACCGCGGAACTACCGTGGCGCCCCCCAGCGGAGTATGCAGCTGTCACACCACCTGTCGTGCGCGCCGCTCCGTACAGAATTCCTAGAGGAAAGGACGGGGGGGGGGGGGGAGGGGGACGTGCATGCGCTGTGGGACGCGGGAGCCACTCCGTTGAGTAGAGTATTCCTAAAGGAGAGAGGGGGGAAAGGACGCGCATGCGCTGTGGGGATGAGGGACGCCGGAGCCGCTCCGTAGAGTAGAGGATTCCTAGAGGAGAGAGGGGGGAGAGGACGCGCATGGGCTGTGGGACGCGGGTGCCGCTCCGTAGATTAGATGATTCCTAGAGGAGAGAAAGGGGGGGTGAGCGTAGGAGAGGATCGGGGAGGGGACGCGCATGCGCTGTGCGGGGTGTGGGACGCTTCGTACAGTAGAGGATTCCTAGAGGAGATAAAGGGGGTGAGCGTAGGAGAGAAAGGGGGGAGGGGGGCGCGCATGAGCTGTGGGACGCGGGAAGGAGGGACGGACTAAGCCCCCTTTCAAACACATGCAAGCAAGATCAAGGAATGGGGTCAACCTGGGCGACAGACACCACCTGCCTAGCCATTGCTAAGCAGCCTCTCTGTGCTCTCGGCCATGACTCTGATGATTGTAGTAGGGTTGACGGCCTTCATATTACTACAGTGTTCTGGTTCGCATAATGGGTGCTTGCCTACTTCATGAAAGTGGCCGGTCGCGGGACGCGGGACGGCGGACGCGGGACGGGGGACGGACAGAGCCCCGAGCATAAGATGCTTCGCATCTAATAAGTTATGCTGCAGTACACACTTTGTTTAGTTATAGTTTATAAACTTCGACATATTTATGCAAGCACTACAGGAGATCCCCAGACAGTTTTTACTTCAGGACACCCTTCTGTACTTTATTTAGTTTGTAATTGCAATAATATATTGTAGTAGCAAAATTCCTGAGAAAAGATTGACATATAACCGTTTGTTCCGAAATGCGTTATTACGTTTCTCCGTGTCAACGGGGTGTTTGCATGCGTGCGTGTGTATCTGAGTGTACTGATTCGCGCATGTTTGTGTGTAGAAGTGTATGAGTAATAGCGTGTGAGCGCGTGTGTGCGTACTCGTGGACGTGTTTTGCATGTGCAAGTGTGCGTGTGTGCGAGAGTGTGAACGTGAAATTGTATGCGTGTGCGCATGTGCGTGTTCACACATGTGTGTGCGATATGGGGCGTGTGCACGGGGGAGAGGGGTTGGTAAAAAGAACACTTTTATGATGCGTCCAACCCCGAAGTGGACAAAGTTACAACAATCGATGCACATACACCGAAAATTAACTGGGTGTTCGCTATGTATAAAAATGATATGCAACCGGAAGCATCGTGATCTCTGGTAATCAATCATTTTCGTTCAGACCTTCCCACCCGACTCTCTATGCAAATAAATACGCACACCCAAAAAGCAAGAAAATAACAAAAAATAAAAGGAAAAGAAAATTATTTTACTCCTCGTAGTGAATTAAAAAGCGGGAACATCATCAAATTCGTCGCGCATGCTGCGGTTCTCTTCCTACGTAACACCGTTTATATTTCTGTCTTTCGTTCAAATTCATATTTCTGTTCTTTTTCTAGCGTCCCGTTGGTGTCAAAAACGTATATATTTATAGCACATTTTGCTTGGCATTCATTCCGCGCCTATCACTCACTAATCAGCCCGCAGGCAGCTCATCTCTCTTATTTTGTCCATTGTATTTTTAATAACACATGCATTAGGCATTCAGCCAGTATCGTGCGTGCCGCGTGCCTTTGTGAGCGCGCGCAATCAGCGCTTCCGTCCATCAGCAGAAGCGCTCGAGGCGGCAATAGCAGAAACGACGAAGCTCGGGCGTAATGAGCTTGAATCCCCCCTTCCCCCCCCCCCCCCTGCCTCCCCACCCGCTTGGCAAGAGCGAGCGGAAAATGAAAGCAGTTAACCCGCACAGGGATCTCTCTGGCGCTAGAGCACTCTACTTCAGTTTATCTCTCGTACAGACCCCCCCTCCTCCCCACAAACACCACCACTTCGCGCCTCTTCGTGACTCCCTACCCCCCCCCGCCCCTCCATACGCCATTCACAACACTGGCGCTCTGTCGCAGATGATCGAACCCAACCTTACCCCACAAACCTCACCTCTCCCCCCCCCCCCTCTCACCAAGCCGCTTCTTTTTATTCGGTGTTTCCGTCCGCTGCTGCTTCCTGAAAAATATTAGCCTATAAAATAACTAAGCGGCCCTCGCCTCGCGCAGCCCGAGTCCTATCAACGTTCAGCCATGCACCGACCAATCCCCGATGGGCAATCGATCGTCGAAATTGCCTGCTACCGCTTCTGCTATTGTTACCGCCGCTGCCGTACAGTTTTTTCCATGATTTCTTCGACGTTTTTGCTCTCAATGAGTGAGCAAGAGAAGGCGATAGGAGATGACGGAAAAAGAGAACAAAAAAAAAATAGTTGTGCATGAAAAGGCGCTGTTCTTCCTCTAAGACTGAAGTAGCTAGGGTTTTGTACGTGTCGTTCCTGCTCCGCCTGCATATCTCAGAGTGCGCATGTAGAAGCGCCAAGATTATAGCTACATATAGGAGGATATACAGGGGGGGGGGGGGGGGGTCAAAAGTTCCCAGGCCACGCTGCCATAGGAATACATGGGAGATAGTGGCCAGGGAACTTTTGACCAGCCCTGTACACCAGGGTCGTCCAGAACTCACGCCACAAGTAGCCAAAGTAGCCTATGTCATTTGATATTATCGCCAAATTTCTAGCCCAATAGAACAGAAACGGTATTATCAACAGAGTCTTCACTATTGATGAATAAATAAAACCATTTTGAATAAGTAAAACCACAAGTTTAAAAAAGATCCATGGCGCCAACTGGAAATTTTCGTTGCCAACGGGGTCAAAAAGTAGCCAATTCGGCGCAAAGTAGCCACCAACGGCAACCCATGATGTACACGGACTTGAAGATACTGTATCTAAGTGGGAAAATCGGTGTCATGTTTGAAGTAAATCTGACGTGCGGACATGAACGTACCGATGAGCTAGAATCGTATTAGAAGGCGCAGATTTGAAGCATCATTGTTGCTCTTTCTTTTTTTTTTCGCAATACTAAATCTGTAGCGTCAGAAAGCGTATTACGGATGTCATTTCGTGCAGTTTTTATTTTTATCTTTGTTGTCAGATTTACAGGAATAGCGTTGCGCTCTCGCCACGTGTGAGTGCATATACGTCTGTGTCGACGTATCTGCGTATGATAAATTTTAAGAGCGGAGCTCTTTATGCTTTTTGTTGCACCGGGTAGTGCGAAGACGAATCACTGCCATCGGGAACCGGTACACCATCGCTTCGTTCTCTTCCACTTCTGCGCCGCTCCCACAACACGTGGGCCTATTTTTCCAGCGTGATATACAGTAACTATGATGGGCGTGTCTATTGACTCTGAATGCGATTAAAATCACGTAACGTGACCTAGTAACGGGACTGGAATCGCGTAACATCATGTAACGACTAGTCACGTGACTAAAATCACAAAAGTCACGTAATAACTAGTCACTTAACTAAAAATCACGTAAATTTTAGTCACTTCACTAAAACCACGCGATGTCGTGTAATAGCTAGTCACGTGACATGTTCCCGCCATAAACCATGTAACAGCTAGTCACGTGGCATGTCCCCGCCAAAAACCATGACTAAAATCACACACTACAGATTGTCACGTGACATGCCTAGCCAAGTCTAGCCAAATCTAGCCATACTTAGTACTACTAGCCAAAATTTAGCATCTCTAGCAAAAGATTGGCATTACTCGCAAAACTTAGCTAGGTTCGAACACTAGCTCCGCTGTTGGTCCCACCTTTGCACTTGCTATAGTGGGAGCTGCGCTTTTTTTTCTTTTTTTTTTTTGCGTTGAAACAAAAAGACGAGAACGAGCGACAAGGGGGCGGTGGGGGTGGCAGAGGAAAGAGGAGACAGGGAAAGAAAAAGAGAGATAATTTCTGGGTTTTTACGTGGCCAAACCACGATATGATTATGAGGCACGCGGTAGTGGAGGAAATTTCGATCATAACGAGTTCTTTAACGTGCACTCAACATCTCACAGTACACGAGCCTCTGTAGCATTTCGCCTCCATAGAAATTCGACCGCGTGTCTGGGATGGAACCCGTGTCCTTCGGGTCAGCAGCCAAAAGAGACCGAGGGCTGGAAGATGGAGGTAGTAGGGCGTAGGATTTCTGGCAAGCCGTTTTACCGGTAAAGAAAAATGAAGAACATATGAGTTTTCCGATACTGCTGTCCCGAGGTCGTGTGCTATCCTGGCTTTCTCTTCGATGCCAACGCGCGCATTTTCCACCGCACTTGGGCATGTGCGATTTGCCATTGTTCATTTAATAAAATTTGATATAATATTTTGGAGTATAAGCACGGTGTATTAGAGTCGTGTTGTTTTTAAAATTATTTTCTGTAGATGGCAGCATTTTTTCTTTAGATGATTACAACATCTGAACAAAAGAAGCCGTAGAAAAAAAATGGAACGTTCTCGTGATCTTGAAAAAAAATCTCAATGTAATTTAGGCTAATGCCGTTAGCAGATATTATAGTTCAAGCTCTCTTCAAATATTTATTTTCTCTGTCTTTAATACATAAATAAAAAAAATTAGTTCAGGTTTAACTCTTGGTAAACTTAGTTATCACGAGCCAAAAATATATTTCGCTTCGTTTTGTAAAGATGCAGGCAGCGGCTGAAGTATCTTGAAATTTGGCACGCTGCCGCACTTTGTAAGCTTCTCTATAACGTGCGAATTGGGCCCCCCCCTTTGCACCAATTTTTCAGCGGGCAACCTTGGCTTTGCTTGAGATTTCGCAGCCAGTCGTCTATGGCTATATCTTCTGGATTACTGGATTCAGCGTGTCGTTTGCGCTGAAGCGCGCACGCAAGACGCAGCCGGCGGGCCATACAGGACGGGAACTGGACGACTAAGCGTCGGTGAAGCATCCGTTAAACGTTCACCTAGTCACGTGGCATTGCAGCGGCGAGGCTCCTAGCAAGCGCAGCTGCGGCGCCTTTCCGCATCGGATGACGGGGCGTGACTCGCAGCGAGAGAGACGCGGAGAGGAAATATCAACAGCCGCGTCTGTAGGCAGAATTTATTGTGAGAGACAAGATTTGGAAAAGTTTCGGTTTCCAACTGACGTAGTGCCACTGCTTCCTCTCGCGAGAAAGACGGCAGTGGCGCGCGGTAAGTGCAGCGAAGGCGTTTATAATGACGGAGGATGTTTCCAAATCCTGTCTCTCTCAACAAATTCTACCCACACTGTTATGCAGACAATTGTCCGGGCTGTGGCAGGTCACCCTCAGTCTTCCATGTCACGATTAAGGGCACCGCAAACCTCTTACCTCCCTTGCCAACTCTCCTCCACCCGCTTCGTAAAAAAGAGCAGTGGGACGATGCCCTCCGCGACGGACCTCCCGAGGTCGTCCAAGGCGTTATACAACGGGCTCGACACATCGCCGGAATCATCCTAGGGACCCCGGACTAGGTGTCCCTCCCATGCTATTCGCTTAATTGAAATTATTAATAAAGATGTTTCACCCTATCTCTCTCCCGGCGTCTGTAGCGTTCGAGCTGTCTGAAACCGTTCACCTATATCTCTGGCCCGCGCGATCCATGCGGCTCTTTTTTGCCAAGGTGGGCCGGACGCGCCTTTCATTTTGCACGCGTTCCGGCGGCTCGAGGTCATTGTGACACGATGAATGACCTTGCAAGGCATGGAGCAGTAGAGCTTTGGCGCTAAAAATTAAGCACAGGTTCACTCTTTTCTCAGAAAGCTTCTACTGATAACGAACGATTACAAGGAGAAATTATTGCGAGCTGAATTTATTAGAACTGTTTGCCGCAAGATATCGAGCGTGAGAAATTAGATCATTAAGGCGTTTCCACAACTGAAGTACGTGCCTACGACACGGTGCTTAGGCTCAGTCGACCGCACAACAGCGCCAGCGTTTACACTGTCCGCTTCTCCTACATTACCTTGAAACCCTGAGGCCCGAAATACCCCGCGTGGGGTGCAGCGTCATCGCTTCGCGAAGCTCGGTTGAAGAATGGCTGGCCTACCGGGAGAGGAGCGACTGGCACACGACCGTCAGCCTCCCATCAGTACTATGCGAACTTGAGAGCGTTCGGCCGTCGTTGAAAGGCCAGCAACGAGGCATATAAGACGAATCGTCCCGGACGGGAACAAGCTGTTCCGCGCAGGTGAAGCCTCCATTTGTCTTAGGCCCTCGGTGCAGTAGCCGCCATGACAGGGCTTACTCCACAAGCGTTCAGCTTATCCAAGACAATGATCACTTGAGTGCAAAAGCAGGTACGCCCGAGGAGGTGGATCATTCAGGAAAAATCAATGTATCTTTCTGCCATTTCAGCAAGACGCGTAGCAGTGATTTTTGCGCAGTGTAATAGAAGTAAAGAAGAAGGAACAATTGCAGAAAGAATGAATAATCGACTTTTTGTCCGAAGTAAAAGATACTATACAGTTCATGGCATTTGCCCTCCAGGTGAACATGAGCATAATTTGAGTTGCAACGCTGGTATAATCCTACTGCAAATATTTGCATGCTTATACTCCGCATTAAAAAAATCTTGACCCAAAATACAGTGCCTGCTAAGGTTGCATGTCGTTGAGAACAAGAACAGACGCAGCAACAGCCAACGAAGACTACATGAAAATAAACCAAGGAGCGGAAAATGTAAAGAGGTCTTCAAGTGCTAGATGCTGTTCGTAAGACTAAACGCCAAAGCTGTAAGAAAGCAAGAAGAGAGTCATATCGCATGCCCGCAATCCATCATTTTTCGTAAAGAACTATCCGAGGCTTCTTGTGTTTACAAAGGAGTACCGAGACTTTTGAGGTCATTCTATCCGGCTCTTTTTCGTGCAGCGATAAAAGAACCATGAAATACAATGAAATATTAAAAAAAACTTCGAAATCTCTCGGCTCAAACATTTTTTTTAAAACTTCAAGTGTAGCATGAAGCGGTACCACGCTTGGCTGCTTGGCTCAACCAGCGGATTTTCTTATCGTGTTTTTCAGGGTAATCTATCAGCCCAAACATTGTCTCGGCAGCCGGTTATTCGGCTTTTACAGTGAGTCCTGACAGCACCTAAAGCTCGCCAATGTACCAGTTCTCATTTATTTATCGTTTCATTTCCTCTTGCGCAGGAAATCTTGTAAACACCTTTTTTATATTTGTTTGCTTCTGCGAGTGATATGCAACCACACCTTTTCGTTGTAGTTATCTGCCTCACAAGTAAAAACAGCTTTTGTGTGCGTATGTGTGTCTGTCATTTGCATCACCTAACCAAGTGTACCATAGGCTGTGGAGCCGGTCAGTAGTAGTATCAGTAAGCAGCGCGCTGCCGAAGCGCCACCTGTTCGTATATATGCGGAAGTTTCCACCGCTCCATAAATTGGGAAAGCGTAGGCTAGAGTGCTGGGGGGGGTACCGTAAAAGCAAATCTTGGAGCTATGACTCGGCCGGTCAATCGGTTGTCCCGGTCAATCGGTTGTGCCGGTCAATCGGTTGTGCCGGTCAATCGTATTGCCCCTTCATTGACCAAGGCAGGCGTGGTGAGAGACAACTTTTCAGTGTAATGATTTGCCTGTTTGCATACTAGTTAACTCGTCGGGCCTATGTACATAAGATATAACTGTTTAATTACGGGGAATGTCAACAACGACCTGGGTGTTACGTTTCTGTTTCGTTTTCATTCATATTTTAACACGTCTCTGCTCAAGCGTAATGATATCAATGTTCACTGGGCTCACTATATTGAATCACATAACTTCCAAAAATAATGGCGTCGATGCAGGATTTTGCACACTTACGCTTGGGCTGTGTGTAACAAAAACGCGCTTAAAGTGTTTTTTCTCTTGCTAGCCGGGAAAGCCTGAAATGCATTAATCTAAATATACGAAGCTAATGTTACCACGACAGCACTTGTGCTGCTGTGGTGACACAGGTCAGTACCCCGCGTAACACGAAGCCTGCTACGCATGGTGATACCTTGTGATAAGCATAAAAAACGGCCAAGAGTCTTAAATTCGCAGCGCTGTTCGGCGTGATAATACGATAATAAAAGGAGTTCTCGTTGTATTAATGACATCTTCAATCGGTCATCGCCGCTTCACTTGTCTGTTTTATCCAGCTAATCACCGCGAACCCCGGCAAATAAGACAGTGAACACGGGCAAACGGATACCTTTACTCTAAAAAGTATGGTTGTTATTTCTGAAAAGCTAGACAATTTCCAGGCAACTAGAAACTTATTTTATCCCCAAATTTTATTTCACATTCATCCATGGAACTAGGGCTCGTACCTATTTCACCATATCAAAATTCACTCTGTTTATCTCCCCCTGTTATACTTCACTGAAGTTTGTTTTAAATGCGAAGCATTTCTTTGCGTACTGTAAGCACTTTTGCGTTTCTATCTATCTATCTATCTATCTATCTATCTATCTATCTATCTATCTATCTATCTATCTATCTATCTATCTATCTATCTATCTATCTATCTATCTATCTATCTATCTAGCCGCCTACGTCTGGGTGCTCTCGTGATGGCCTCCTTAACTTGGGGTAGACCAAAATTTGTATGGGAGGGTAAGAGGTATTGACGAATATGTCTGCCTGGTCATGACATGATAACATGAAAATCCCGTCGCGTACGTCGTCAAACTCATTTCTCCAGACACGTGTGGCTCATACCCGTATTTCAAGGGCCGCGGAATGCGGGTATGCGCCACGGGACTTTGACAATTTATGTCTACCCAAGAACGGCGAGAACAGGCATTGGTAATTTAAATGCAAGAGCGTTAAGAGAAACTGATATTGGTGGCGTTGACACTGGTAATTTAAAGGCGACAGCGTTAAGAAAAACGGACATCGACGACGTTCACGCCAGGAATACAAAGAATATAAATCAGAGTCCCAGCAGGAATCGAACCCAAGCATTCTGCGTGACAATCAAGCATTCTACCACAGAGCCACGTCAAGTCTCGAAACTGCTTTGGAGGAACACCCTATGCAGGCGTAATGTTGGTGAAACGTATATTGTGGTTGCAGTGCTGGTTATCTAATTTTATAAACATTACATACGTACTCCTATGACGAAGGAGTCTTGTCGGGTTAACGTCAGTTGAATACTTAAGCGCCATCCATTGTAGTTGGTTTACGTAGCGCTATTCAGGGCTACCATCCTTGCAAGACCAAGCTCTACATATCAGCTTACGGCTTCTGGTGTTGGCAATACCCATGTTTCTGTTGGCATCATTACACAACTGTGAACAACTCGTTATATGAAACATATGCAACTGTTCAACATGTCTGTGCGTGCAACATTTGCACATATCTTTAGCGTCATTTCATAACGTTTCGCTCAATAAAAAAAAATTACAACTCAGTCACCTTATCTGTGGATGCTTCGCATAACATCGATTCCCATGGTACTTGGGATCTGCCTAATTTTTTTACTCTTCTTTTCGCTAACAAACTAATGCTAAACTTCCAACATTCGTCTTGGGGACCATCATAATTTTATTGCAAAGAAAGCTTGGCAAGCTTTACTGGCTGCCACGTACCAAACGAAAAGAATACAGACTTCATAACGTAGTACTAAATTTGGGAGGCTAGTCAAAAGCGCACAAAGGACGAAGGGCAGTCAGAGAGACAACACGAGCTTAGTAAGAAAACTGGTCATCATGTCTTGAATAACGGTCGCTAGTTATATAGCCCGTGTTGTATGCTCTTTCTCCATTTTGTCCAGATTTCTAGAAGAAAATTCAGAAAAATAAATAAAGATTAAGGTCTTGTTTTTTTCTTTCGACGATGTGCAGTAATATCTTGTTTTTCTGTCAAGGATGTGCAGAACCTAAATAATTTAGAGCAAGAAAATGTCAAAAACACTGGCGTGGAACGATTGAAAAAAGGGCAATATATAAGGGCTCAATGACTTTTTCTTAGTCAAGATCGTAGTTGCTGAATGACGTGAAATGTTGCGTAGAACTCAGAAAGAAAGACAAGGAGGCAGACTGAAGGCGAAAGACAGACGGACTCGTTTCTTTGTTACACACAACCTGATAAACACAACATACTGTTATGGGCAAGGGTCATTATTTGTCGTATTATATACGAGGACATTACCTGTTGTAATGTAACTGTAGTGTAGTATTTGTGAAAGAAATAGTTTTCAGGCCATCCTTTCACTCGCTGTTATGAAGGTGATGGTCAGATAAACATTTCGAGAAGCTCGAGCGACCATGGCGTCATTTTCACCCTTATACACACTATTCGTAGTCTGAAAGTAAACGAAATTTTAAGGAGACGACGTCTTGGGTAGTTACGCAGTAAAGGATAACAATAACAGCCAAAGATTTTAAAAAGTAAAATAAGATATGCCACGTCAAACTTAATTGAAACCTCAGAACTAGTACTCAAGGTGATACAGTGTTGATGTTTCCATATCATTATTCAAAGAGCCATGACGTTGTGTTCACCTTTCATTACCTGTTTCCGAGTAAAATATAAGTAAAGTAGACGGAAGCACACTTGTACTGTGGAAACTTGTACTAAGCAGATGCCGACGCTATAGGAATTATTAACGTCCAATGTGGGAGCTGGTTATTTTATTTATATCGTCCATTTCTTCTCACTCATTTCGTGCACGAGTCATCAGCAGCGTCGACGAATCAAGCAAACATTAATAACAGAAATCAGTGTCTGTTGCTCACAGAGTGCATTGCGGTACCATGAATTTCCACGAAGGAAAATAAGGACTTTGAAGCATGTTTTTTGCATCAAGGAGCCCAGGAAATTGGTGTGATGAAAGTACTCAAGTGGGAGATGAGATACGGGGTGGGCTTTACCCTGTTTGTTTTCTTTGGCTTTTAGGCACGCGATCCTGCTAAAGCTTGAGTAATACAGCAGAAAATCAATACATTGGGAAACAGAAACTGACATTTTGTACACGTTGTGCGACGAAAAAATGTGATAAAAACAACATTGAAGTTGTACAGGACGATGGTGAAATAATATTCAAGCTAATCATTCACCGAATGGCTGTTTCTGGGTACAAATTTAGCATATATTAATCTCGACGTTAAGCAAACGAATTTTACCTGAGACAGTGCGCGAACTGTGACTGAACGTTTCAGTGTGACATCTAAAAAATAATATGAGAAAAAAATTCAGGGTTTCCACACCCCGAAATCGCGATATGATCATAAATAACGCCGTAGTGCGGGCAATGAATCAATTTTGGTCACCTGGTGTTCCTCAACGCACACCTAAATCTAAGTATGAAGCGTGTTCTTCGATTTAGACTTTATCAAAATACAGGTTGCCGTATGAAGCAAACCCGCGTCCTAAAACTTAGTAGCTCAACAGCTTAGACGCCAAACTACATCAGCAGGGTGAACAAATAGAGAAAGAAAAAGAAGCAACACGAAGCAATTTTAGGGATGTTGGGCGCTTCTTAATTCCTTATTGGTGCAAGAAAATGAATAGTCGACATCGCAGCAAGGCGACTGAAGTTGTCTTATTCCTCGAAATTTCGGTTAAGAAGGATGGCCTTTTTCTCTATGTATTATTGCCTCTGCCAGGAACATCTTCTTTCCAATAGTATAGTCCGATTGGCGGTCTCTTATCGTCCATCTCCCGTTCACAATGGGCTGACAGATGCGGCCTCTGCCCGAGTCATCTCGGCCCGAGTGGCCTCCCATCACCCAGCGCGTGCTCCATCCGTTGTTCGTCTTCTATCGGCCAGCCGCGGAAGACCGCAAAACAGCTTTTATCCGAACAAATTACATTGCCTTCGATCCTTACGCCGGCAGGCATTTCTTGGCTCGAAGAGCCTTCCCCTTCAATCCTCTTTTCTCGACCTTCCATTATGTTATCTGTATATTTCTTCCTTCGCTCGCTGCACCAATCACCTGAAAGAAGATATCCAGCGCAGCGTGGTGCACAACAATTGAAAAGATTATCACTGTTGAGATGGGAGGGGCGGACTATGTAAGCTTTAAGCGTGGCATTAAGTGATAGAAGTGACAACAGCAACAACAAAAAAAGTACTATTGTTGTCAGGCCCGTAGCCAGGGGGGGGGGGATTCTTTGCTACGGGCCTGATTGTTGTACAAGACCGTAATCCTACGCTTCCTTCTTTTCTCGCTCGCCGCCTTTGTTGCTCTCGGTTGCTGCGGGCAGCAAACGGGGACGTGCATGACATGCTGAAGAACACATCAGTCCTTTCCTCGTTTCGGATGTCTTTACGTTTACTGCTTTTTGCATTGTAAACTTGGACATTGGGGTAACCTGAAGCTTTATCCATTACTTGTACCATTCTGCGTGTGTAAAAAAATAGAACGAACAATAGGAAACAGAAAGAAATAGACGGTCGATTTCTCCCACAATTTTCGTTCTGCTTTGGCCCCTTAGGGCCACCGCCGCAGCTAAGCGATAGAATAAGGTGCCCTCTCGCGGTTGTGTTTTCTCCTGCGCTTCAACCGTCCGCTTGTGCTGAAAATGGGAACCTGCGTAGAGATGGAGCGTAAGGGTCGAAAAACTAGCTGAGTGCTTTGGTATTTCAATAAAGGTGATTGAATGCAGCCCTCGTTTACAACATTCGACAAGCTCTTTGCAGTGCCGGTTAAATTATACATCGGTCGGGACTATCGCGATGCTTCTGACTATTTGAGTGATTGATTTAGTGATTATTTTAGCGATTGCACAAAATTATATTTTAAAAACGGTTACACTTATTACAGAGAGCGAGGAACCTTCTAAAAGACAGGGCATGCTAACATGGACACAAGAACTAAGTCAAGACATCACAAACGCCGACCAACAACTGAAGAGGCGCACAACGGCGGAAAAGAAAGAAGGCACGAAAACTTATCTGCGCATGTCCATGCAATAGGCGAACCTATCAATCCGGCACGCGTGGGAGTCTACGTGAAAGATAACAGTTAAGGCATTTGATCTCATCTTTATGCAAGTCAGTCGACGGTTGGCTCACGCATGTGCAACCACTATTATCTACATGCCATGCCTCAATCATCAGACGCGTTTCTTTATTCCTATGCCGGTGCAAAACTTCGCATTTATTCAATATAGGTGTGCACTTATACTCTCGACAACGTAAAAAAATATTTGGAGGTGAGCCTCTGGTTAGCGATCTCTTTTCTTCCAATAATCTCTGGTTAACGCAGTGGCCCGTCTTCCCTACGTAGAAGCGGCCGCAGCAGAAAGGAACCTTTTACACCACACCTGCAGGGTAGCCAGTGAAATTGTTGTTGTGTTTTACGAAACACAAACATCGGTCCGCGTTTTGTATTTTACTGACTCATTATTTGTCTGCACAGCGGCACAAATCTTACCTAGCTTATGGGCAGCCGCAAAAAGAATGTACTTTCTTTAGCCTGTGAGATGCGCAAAGAACGCACGGTATACCTACGACACGCTTCTTCCCATCGCTTTCTGCAGCCATTCTCGGACTTAACATAACGGACTTCTTCAAACGTTCAGCTACAGTAGCCACGTTGCAACACGAGCTTAACCTACACCTAAAAGACGCGTAACCTCTGCGTTAAAATCATTACTCATTTTCTGTGCTCACACGACTTGGTGAGGGCAGACTTAAGGCAAGACGTAGCTATACCGTTTTTTTAGAACCATCGAGTGCTTCGACGAGAAGTTTAACAGAGGTTTCGAAGATCTCGGAGAATACTGCCAGCATTTATGGTTCTTCTGAAACGTTAAGGCAATGTCTAGAGTTTGTATTACATTATTCGGAGGCAATTATTTTGTAAATTACAACCCTCCTCGATATAATTCAGAATTTTAGCTTCATGATTTGAATGGTAGTCTACTTTGCGATTACGGAAGGCTGAAGACTAGGCAGAAGGTTTATTCAGCCCGTGCCTCCTTTTATCGACAAAACTGAAGCAGAAATCGAAGCACCGTTCGTTCTAGAAGAACTACTCTTTGAAGTTGAACAAAGTGTGCTTTCATTATACAGCGCCGAGTCCGCTGTTTCTTCCTGTTCGCGTGCCGTGTTAAGAGAATGCGCAAGCGCAGCGCATAAGAAAACGTGGTTCCTGAATAGTTCCGGCTGAAGTGTTTTGTTCTTGCACAAGTTCATCGCAGCGGACGGTTATCTGTTGGTTGTGCTGATGTCGATCTGAATTTGCATGAGTACTATACGGAGAAGCTAAGATGTGCGGAGATATATGCTCTCGCTCTTCCTACGACGCTTCTGGGGCAGTCCTCATGCCATGGTGATGTGCTCGCCGGTTCTCCATTCCGCGTTCGTGGTGATTACTCGAAAATTGAAGAGGAGACTTCAAAGAAAAAGGAATTAGTACTTAAAAAGTGAATGCGTACGAAAGACTTCGTACAGGAAGCATGTGAAGGCTGAAAAATGTGGCTAAGAAAATGCGATATTATTCACAAGAGGGTAGCCTACACGAAGTTTTCTCGAAGGCGGATGCAGAATTTTTTTTTTTACAAAAATTACACACTTTCATTACTCAGGTGTCGTTCGGAACAGTTGAACAGAAGCATACACATGCAGCAAATTAACATTCTTTATAACGCTGTGTTTAATTGAGCCGCTACTTAAGTCACTCAGCAGCAGCAAGTGGAGAAGGCGTATCTAACTGCATGACAACGTTACTAAAAAGTTTCTTTTGTTAACGTACGACAAGAGGGAGAAAGAAGTTGGAAGATAAAAATCGGACAAATTCCCGACAGTTTAGTTTCAAGAAGCCTCGATAGGCGAAGTGTCGTGACGGATCTCGACCACGACTCGAATGTCGCAGTATTCCACCGCAGGGACTGTCAACACAACAAGAAAAAGGAAAGGAACAATAGAAAGAATCAATTCGCAGAGTAAACGACAAAACTGAAAGCAAGTTATACTGGTACTCCACGGGCAGAGACGCTTGGGAGCAGCGGAACGCTTCCTTCCAAGACGGGATATCCATTTCGCAAACGAGACCTTGGCGAGTCAGACAACGACCGGCTTAACAGGCACTCACAACTCCACACTGTCATTTGATCGCCGAACGGAATGTTGGAGGGGAGTTAGACCGGGTGCTGAAAGGGGAACGCGTGAAAGGGGAACGCGTGAAAGGGGAACGCGTGAATGGGAAAGTTCTAATCAGAGTGGGGGGCAAGCCGAGGATTAGGATTGAGCCTGGTGCATCGGATACTCCGGGTTGGCGAGGAAGAAAAGGAAGCTTCGGACTGTGTCACAAGAGGCATAGAATGGGAGGAAGTTGTATATCAAAGAAGAGATCTGAAGAGGAGGAGGAGAGAAAGTGTATGTGTGGGAATGGCAGCGGGGTCCAGATTGCAGTTTTATGCACTTGGGCCTTATAGTAGGGCTTTCTGCGTTTACAATCTCTTATCGGCCATCTTCAGAGAGCTATGAAGGGATAAAAATAAGCCGGGACCAGTTGCTATCTACAAATACATGGTGTGCTAGGAAGAGAGGGACGGCGCAATATTTGTTCGGACAGGATGGACAAAGCTTTTTGTAAGGTCTGTTCACCTGTAAGAGAACGTGTTCAACAATAAATGCGAGGTTATGCAATGATTATTAACTGTACGTTGCTCGGCCTGCTTTATCAACTTAGTAACAGGGCAATATTCGTGTCACTGTTAAGGTGTACAGCTGGTTTAGTGCTCCTTTCGACAGATTAGCTTTAGTGATGCTTTGTTTCAGCTCTCTCATCTTCGCCGTTTCTCCTGCGCAACCTTGCTCGAAAAGCACCGGCTTCCTTAATGTCTAGTAATTCATAGCGAGAAACAGAGAAGTACACCGGCACAAACAGTATGAATATGAAGAGCGCGAACCTACGGCGAAGATTAGAACCACAGGCAGTGCAATGTCCTGTGGTTGTTTTGTTCGTGCACTCTTTGCGGTGTCCAATGTACTGCTGTTTTATGAGACGTACCAACAAGCCGAAGGAAACAAGCTCATAGCAAAACAAGCTTGTCCTCGCCCTTCCTAGATTGCCGACAGGTGTTGTTGTAAGGAACCAACAATGCAAACCCTATAATAATATCATTGTTTCTTAGGGTACCTTGTTCAAGTGTCCACATAATACAACGCACACACCGGACACAAACGTACAAAGCTGTCGCCAGTTGCTTTACTGCCGGTTGCGCTTAATCAATGGTTCCTGTTTTATCGCATGCAATCACTTCCACGTGATCGCTCCACTCAGCATTTGTTGGTAAGTTGCGGTTTTCCACTGTAATTCTCAACTTGCTTAAGCGTTGATTGCAACTTTCAGTACTCCGATCGTAGAATAAGGTACTACCTATTAGGATTGGTTTCGATAAACATGTAAAGCAGGAACTCTACTAAAGACTATCGTTTTTCTATTGCGCAGTTAAGCTCTCCGATCATCTTTTACCGTCATGTTCGTACCACGCAGGCAATAGAAGGCACGGCACCTTGCGAATCTTAAGTACAAACCCGAGCCTGTGACAAGGAAAAAAACAACCAGCGCGCGTTCCTACCTGCACACCGCACATCGCCGGAGCCATTACGTTAATTGGTTTCCGCGTCCAGGTTAACCAGGAACCACCTCGAACATGGACACGTTTCCAGGCCCTACTATGACTAATACAGGCTGCCGCCAGCGCTACCTTCCTAGAGGCCCATCGTGCGAATGTACACGGCTAGACCGAGCCTGCAAAGCCCGAAGTTACAGCTCTGCTCCAGAGCCACAATTCCGTGCAGTCATGCAAAATTTCAACGCCCACCATGTGTCTAAAAAAGCGCATCCTTGGTCGTTGTCTGTCGAGGGGCGACAAATGTTGGCACTAACCGAACCCAGCCCTGTGTGGTTGTGCTACTCAGTAGACCTTTAGTGCAGTAGTGTGCACATCGTGGGCTTACAAGGAACGTCCACTACACCGGCGTCAATTGGTGACTACACTGGATAACTTATGGTCTGACATAACGTCAGCAGTCAAGTTAGAGCACAGGCGTCTGCATTATCGTAACGAAGAGTGCTTTACCGTGTAACGATGTGGATATCAAACGTAACTCGCCTTAGCGTCTTCCCCCGAGGTCGATGAACGCTTGAATATAGGTTGCTAAATCATAAGAATACAAATGTAATGTTTATTATACTGCTATAAAAGTGGAACCAACACTGGAACCATTATTGACGCATGACGTCTGTGTCATAGGTGTGCATATGTAATGTTTATTGCATTTTGTTATCAAATTAGATAGCCAGCCCTACAACCACAATTGAAGTTGCACCGATCTTACGTCTGCATGTGTCTTGTTCCAAAGCAGTTTCAAGGCTTGGCGTGGCTCTGTGGTAGAATACCTGATTGCCACGCAGAACGCTTGGGTTCGATTCCTCTTGGGACCCTGATTATTTATCTTTGTATCGATCGGGTGAACGCTGCCGACGTCAGTTTCTCTTAACGCTCTCGCATTTAAGTTACTAATGTCTGTCCTCATCGTTTCGGAGTAGATATAAACTGTTTATCATCTGTGGCACGTACCGTGGCCTGTGGTATACACGCATGGGCCACACGTGTCTGGAGGAAAGGGTTTGACGACGTACGCAACAGGATTTTCATGTTATTCATGTCATAACCAGGCAGTTATATTCCTCATATCTTCTTACCCTCCTATACCAATTTTGGTCTACACCAAGTTAAAGAGGCGATCACGAGACCACCCAGACGTAGGCGCCTGGATAGATAGATACTGCAGTTCGTTAAGAAATGCTTCGCATTTATTTTGCGCAATTCATATGGTAAAATCATACAAAATGGCATGAATGAAACCCAAAGAAGATACAAGAAATATCATGGGAAATCACTCAGCCAAATAGTAGTACTAAGCAGGAAAGATTCCAATAAAACAGGTGTAGCCAAACGGACCGCCAGTACCTACGCAGCAATTTCTAAGCACGATGCCCGCAGCAACACGCAGTATGTCTTTGGACGACGCGCGAATGTTTTGCGAGGATGATTCCCGACCACACGGAAAGCAACTTCGGGAGTGGACTCGCGGTCCAAATTTGTACAATGAAGCACACTCCTCTATGCCGCATATCGGCTCAACCACAGCTTCGCATAACACTGCACAGAACAAATACCATCAAACGCTCCAGTTGGCCTAATTCCTGAGGTAACAAAGCGCAGACGCCCCCCTGCTTCACCATGAGCTGCCACGGCAATTTATCGTACATCCTGCAACCTGTGCGGCGCAAACAGATAAATAAATAGTAATAAACAAAAGTTTATGTGGTGCTACGCGCATTCTTTCCCTCTCAGCAACGTTTATTTATGCGGCAGATAAATATCGTGTCAGTAGTATCGGCGCACGTGGCACAATGTAAAAGAAGTACTCACAACACGATATTACAGAGCGCGCGGAATTCAGATTGATGATCATGCAGAATTAACCTTTGCTGTACAATGTTGACGAGCGAAAATGACGTTGTGGTGGTTGCCATAGAGACGTGCATGCGCGCTATCTGCATACTGGAACAATGTTGCCATTAATAGACATTGGCTCAACAGCCGAGTAAAAGAACTATATATGGCAACTATGACTTTCCCCTTTCCTGAGCGATTTTCGCCTATGATACCGCACCACCAATCTCATGAAAACACTCATATCATTTCTAGACAGGATGCAATGAAGACGAATGGTAAAAAAATATCAACATTTTGAGGAGCCCACTGCGCGTCAGTCGCGTCACTCAGGACTCTTAATAAATTTTCACCATCCGTCCATCCATTTTGGAATTACCCGCTCCGTTAAATATTTGTGACTTCGTAGCACGTGGTTTTTTCAATATCGAGCATTCTAACGCAGTGGCCTTCTCACCACCACTTTCACTATTTTATATGCACTGATAACACTTCTATGCATTATTCTGCACAAGTCGGACATCGCCGTGGTGATAAGTACTGTGGCGCCCCCCACAGACTCCTTTTTTTTGTGGCATTCTTATTTCCTGTTTCATACGCCCCAAGTACAAGGTGAACAAACGGAAGTCTTCTCTGGCTAACCTCTCTGCCCTTCCTTTGCCTTTATCTATTTCTATCTTTCTAATATCTGTCATCTCGTATCAACCAACCGACTTTAGCCTTACTGTAACATGCCCTGTGTCATGCTAAATGACGGGTTTGGAAACCTTAGCCAGTTGAGAAAGGTTACTGACCTCTCAGGAACGCACAACGTGCTTACCCGTCGACGGAAGCTTACTTTCAGAGATGTGGACGCCAAAGGATGTGCCTCGCTTTCAGAAGTTCTCGCATAGTCCAACAGCCTATAAGCAACTTTAACATCATATGTGCATTCTACTCATGTGCATGTGTCCGCGCGTGTTTCTATCAACGTGCGTGCGTGTGTCTGTAAAAACTGGATTGCCTGTGTGATTGTGTGCTTTGTATTTTAAAGCGAAATAGTAGAAGCAATCGAAAAAGAAACCGAAGGAGGTGTAAGTGCAGGGATGTTTTCAGGTGGTCGCGTATTATAACAGAAATGCACAGAGAAGCAACGTCAAATCTAAAAACTTAGAAATGGACCTGCATACAAGCTTAAAAAACGACAACTACGGTACACACATACTAAAACTGCATTCCTTCCATGTGCTACGGAAGCCAACCTTCTTTACAATCATTTCTGAGCACCCCTGCTCGCAACTCAGTTTTTACGTCCTCGGTGAGGTTTCTCCAGCCAAATTCTCGCCAGTTCTACGCGTTTCGCGTGGCTTTGGGCAGAGAAAAAAAATACAAAAAAAAAAACGATTCTCAAAAAACGGCCACACAGGTTCTCGTTCGCTCTCTTCCGACGCGGAAGAAAGAGTGAAATTGCTTCCATCGAGCCAATATTGCCCGAGTCGCTCCCGAAAGTATGTCGCGTTTCCTTTTTTTTTTTTTTGTCACTATGCAAAGTAGACGCCGATTACCCGCAGGCGTTGGGTGCGTGTTCGGGAAACCGGAGTCATTGCCTTTTTCAGAAATACGTCCACACCATGCACCCGGTAATCCAATCTCGGAAAGCTATGACCAACATGTTACGCTTATACTGAACAGCAGCAGCGGGATAGGTCGAAAGCCCTTCCCAAATCTCGCAAAAAAGTATTACTACCGAGGCAAGACACCACAGAGTTCGGAGCGACATCGTACAAGAAGCAATTTTGAGTGGCCGAGTTCTAAGCCACTTTCTTCTTCTGAATTTTCTCTCTCTCGCTCTCTCTGTCGCCGTAATTTCAGTTCCGCAGAAAATATACGCGCAACCGAAAAAAATCTGTCTACACTGAACAAATTGCGCTTTGGCTTTACCGTGAAGCCTTACAGTCTGCCTCGTCCACACTTTTATGTATACCGCCCTTTAGCTCTACTATAAGTGTCACGATCGCACTTCTTGAGTTTTACATTTGCTTTAAACGTGCCTTCACTTGGCCTGTTTCCAAATAACATTTTGGAGCGCACTCCCCTCCGTTATCGCGGTGCTTTCTTTGTAAAATATTTCGAGAGGAGCCGTAAAATGCTGGTTTTCTTGGTTATTGATCAAGACGTGTAGCAGACCACTTTGTCGCATGCAAATATTTTATTGCCAAGTTATGACAGTTTTTACGAATAGCATCTCGTTTGTTAGAACGCCTGGTTACTACGCCTAGGTTGCAAATCAGTAAGACTCTCTCTAAACCAAAAAAAAAAAAAATATATGGCAGCTTCGCACTATAGTGGTGTCAAGCCTCAAAGAAGAGCGGAGCTGGGTGGCCTTCCTTATTCCTTTTCATTTATTTCTTTCTTTTTCTCTTTCTTTTCCTTTGTTTCTTGTATCTGTGCATGCTTTGTGCTTGTTGCTTCCTATTTCTTGCTATTTAGTTTTTTCTATTTATTTCTCTTTTTATTTTTCTTTCTTCGCTTTCTTTCTCTCTCGTTGTTTGGTTCTCTTTTGCTCTCACTTTGTCTTGCTCTCTGTTTCTTCTATCCCTTTTTCATGTTTGTTTCATTCTATTTCTTTCTCTGTTTCTATGTCTTTCTATCTTTCATTCCATTTCTTTCTCTCTGCTTATTCCGCTCGTTTTCTATGTCGTTCTCTCTCTCTTTTGTTCTTTTGTGTCTTTATTTCCTTTATTTATCTGTGTTTTTCTCTTTCTCTTTCTTTGAAACACTTTCTTTCGTTTCTCTTTCTTTCAATATATTGTTACGTAAAATGAGACGAGACGTGACTATTTGCGAGTCTATTTACACCGATCGATCAAGACGGAGGGCAGCACGCACAGCGGACAGGCCAGTCCTTCTTCGTCGTCTTCTGTACGGAGAATGTCTCTCCCTTGATGTGGTAGCTATGTAGCATTACCCTCCGCTGTAAAAGCGCCGTCTCGGTGCACTTTAAACATGGTCTTCAGAAGGGGGGGCGGTATGGTTTCAACCTACTGACGTGCACTACGTCACTGGGCGTGTTTGCAGACGGGTTAGTCTCGGAGATGGGAGCGATCTCGTAGGTAACGTCCGTTACCTGGCGGATGATACGGTAAGGACCCATGTACCGAGATAGCAACTTCTCTGACAAGCCGACACGACGAACTGGGCACCACAGGAGAACTAGGGAACCTGGTGAGAAGCGAACGTCGACATGCCGGCTGCCGTAGATAGCCTTCTGGGTTGCTTGGGAAGCGACCAGCCTAGAGTGGGCGATCTGACGTGCGTGATCGGCACGAGCGATAGCATTACGTGCGTATTCGCTCGGCGGAGGTGTTGTAGCCGGTAGTATGGTGTCCAGCGGTAACGTCGGATCACGGCCATAGAGCATATAAAAAGGTGAGTAACCGGCGGTGTCATGACGAGATGAATTGTAGGCGAAGGTGACGTGAGGTAGCGCTAGATCCCAGTCATGGTGATCAGATGAGACATACATCGAGAGCATGACCGTGAGGGCGCGATTTAGGCGCTCGGTGAGGCCATTTGTTTGAGGATGGTACGAAGTGGTCAGCTTGTGTTGCGTTGAGGAAGAGCGCAAAAGATCGTCGATTACCCTTGACAAAAATGCGCTGCCACGGTCGGTGAGCAATTGGCGAGGAGCGCCATGGTGTAAAATGACATCGTGGAGCAAAAAGTCGGCAACGTCAGTAGCAGTGCTGGTGGGGAGCGCTCTAGTGATGGCAAACCTGGTCGCATGGTCTATAGCAACGGTGACCCACTTGTTCCCAGAGTTTGATTCAGGAAAAGGACCGAGAAGGTCTACACCAACACGGAAGAAAGGTTCGGTAGGGATGGAGATCGGGTGAAGTCCAGCAGGAGGTGCGGCAGGTCGCTTTCGACGTTGGCATTTATCGCAGGAGGCCACGTAACGTCGAACGGACCGGGCGAGACCACGCCAAATACGCCAGGATCACGAGCAGGAGGTAGGACGACGTAGGTAGAAGTCGCGGTAGGGGCGGGTGGTGAAGACGATTTTCCTTCAACCTGTGCCATGGCCGGTCCCGCGATGATACGGCCGTTGCGGAGCTTCGTGATGGGTACAGGGAAGAACCAGCACCTCCACCACAAATATGTTACGTAAAATGAGACGAGACGTGATTATTTGCGAGTGTATTTACACCGATCGATCAAGACGGAGGGCAGCACGCACAGCGGACAGGCCAGTCCTCTTCGTCGTCTTCTGTACGGAGAATGTTTCTCCCTTGATGTGGTCGCTATATAGCAATATTTCTTTTCTCTCACTCTCTTTCACGTGCTTCACGTGCTCCACTTCGCCGAGCAGAGCTTTAGTTTGACTCTCGCATCTGCTGTACACGGTAGTGAGGCTTGCCCAATTGCTGTGGCGCATAGCCACCTGTGGTTTTCTGCGGACAACGCGCGCCTTGCCGGACCTCAATAAAGTTTCGCGCCCACCCACCCACTAAAGTTTTTACAGCCGGCATAAACAGCTCCGCAGTCAAAACATCTGGAGGCGACCGTAATACTTGACTTGGGTGTCCGGTAGTGACACTTGCACGTCGGCGTTCGTGTGCCCCGGTGTATTACGTGGGTTAACTTTGTGTTTCGCAAGCGTCCGAAGAGGATCTCGGAGGCCACGTAGACAGAAGTGCGTGGTTGAGATACGCTCCACCAGGTGCCGCAGCCATCCCAGCTGTTCACAAGAAGAGCGTATACTCGTTCAATGAACTCAATTAATTAATTTTCACTAATTATGGTGGCAGTTTGTTGGCTCTTACTTGAAGTAAAGTTATGCTCCGATATCATGTGTGTCCGATATAACTCCCAACTGGAACCAGAACCATGGATTTCTATTTTTTAGAAGTCTTTTTCTGAATATTCGGAAAAGCGGAAATGAGTGCTCGAACTGAAGTGCTTGGAAGAGAAACAATAGTGTTACTCGGTGCTCCTGCTACTAAAAAAAAAACAAACAAAAACACTGTAGGAAAAGCGCTACTGACACAGATCATGAGGAGGGACTTTTTTTCCCTCCACTCGGTAAAAAAAACAACACTTTGAGGGATATTTGACTAGCCGTGGTTTGTTTAGCCATTTAGTAGAAAATGTCTTCGCACTCCCATTTCTTTATCGGAGGTTGCAATAATGCTTGTGGGCTGTACGTTTGCACGCACAACGCAATTATTTTCGCTTTTTCGTCTCTGAAATCGTTCAAAACCGGTTAATATGAGGTGATCGGCAGGAAGCAGCCTTTTGACTTTCACGAAACACTCCGTTAAACGCATAAATCCACACATTTCGGCACAACGTTAAGTGAAAATACCCCCATGGCACAGATAATACAGTCAGACTTTATTTGAGAAGTGCCGCCAGTACAAGCACCATTTCTGAAGTTACGAACAGCTTGTTAAGCGTTCTCTGTAAGGTTTCCAAGAGTTAACTCTATGCCTGAAACTATAAGTGCAGCCCCACCACTCCCCTGTCCCCTTTCTTTGCGTCTTGGAAAAGGCACCACGTGGCAGCATGCTGCCACGTGTGGCTTCTAGCTGCAGCTGTTATAGGAACGACCAGATAAATTAAGAACATCTCCAGCAACTTGACGAGGGCCATTAAGTTCTTGAACGCACGTCAATCTTACCTACAACGTCATTCATGCTCACCTCTCAATTTGATCGCTGAGTGCCGGTGCAGCTCGTAGCGATGACAGTTGAGTGGTCCTCAATGAACTTAAATCGACGCAGCATCCTTTTCCATAACACCTCAGACCAAAGTTCACCGACTGGTTAAGTTCGGGCCCAAACACAAGCGGAAAGCAGGCATGACTTCTATACGTCCCATGGCTTACGCCGTTCCCTTCACGTGAGGACGGCAGAAGCGTAGTATCTGGGAATACAGCATACCGGTCGCCGCAGCATGTATTATGGGAGCACGAATGATGTGCGATAGTCGGCCGGAGCAGGAGCAATACGAGAAGACGAGTGTCCCATGTCCGCAGTTGCCACAAGTTCGAGGGGCAGCCATTGCTGCTGGAGCACCCGAATGACACCGGTTTCGACATTCGTGTCAGAAGTTGACGCTCGAAGCACGCCAAATGTGTTGCGGGTCTGGCTGCAGAAGCCACACAGAAACGAAGTCACTGATGAAGCGGGATGAGCATTCGCTGCGGGTAACGTCGAAAAAAGATCCTGCCGGTCTGCTGATGCGTATACGCCGACAACCACAGTGGTTACTGCGACAGAGCCGAAGAACTCCGTTCAGTATGCGAACAGCAAGGCCGGCAGAGGCACCTGTATACACTGGCTCCCGCATAGCCCTTTGAAATCGCGAAGATCAGCGCGCCCTGCGGCACATAAAGAACTGGGAAAAGAAATTGAGTAAAAGGAATCGGAAGACGGTGCATGCAACGCATGATCGCTTGATTCGGAATGTTCCAGGAAGTGTTTAGGCGGCACAATCGTATACTGATAAAACGTTATCGCTTACCGGTTGTCGCTAGGCTGCACTGCGGATGGCCATGGCTGGCAACGCACGCGCACGCATCATTTCGAGACTTTCCCTTCAATAATAATATGCGGGGTTTTACGTCCCAAAACCAAGATATGATGATGAGAAACGCCGTAGTGGAGGGCCCTGGAAAATTCTACCATCTGGTGTTCTTTAACATGCACAGACATCGCACAGTACACGGGCATCTAGCATTTCGCCTCCATCGAAATGTGACCGCATGCGGCTGGGATCGAAGAGGTTTTCCCTTCGACTTCTGTTGTACAATGGCACCGTCTCGTTCTGGAGACGCCGTAGATCGCAATAAGCGGCCGCATTCCACCTCCAGCTAAAGGTAAACGTATTCTTGAAATGCATTTATAAGTAGGCCTATATGTATTAGTGCCAGTAATTACGACAAACCCGTTCATCCATACGTGGAAAAAAATATCAACCGATTCCGGACATAGCACGATGCTGCATCAAGCTGCGGTAAATGTAAACCAGACTTACCAGCTCTACACAGTAAACATGGGTCGATTCAGAAGGCAGTGAGGTGCCGTTACGTGCAATATAAGAATTTCCAGAGAACAACACTTAGTAGGGAAGCACGTGGGCAGAAACCATGGTGTAAGTTATATACGTGGAGCACTTGCCGAGCGTGGTCGACCAGGTAATGCAGCAAGAGCCATCCGGGTTGGTAGCGGCAGCAGATGTATTGACCGTATACGACGCGACTGCAAGACCGAAAATGCTTTATCTCACTTTCTGTGGCAGCTGGCCTTTTGCGCGAGATCTGCCTGATGGGCGCGTGTCTAAGTCGGTGCGTCGGGCCGGTTAACTGACGCGCGTCTCCGTCGCTCACATACTTTTCGCGAAGCGCTGTTTGCTATCAACAGGAAATAAAACTTAAGCCTCGAAGTTTCTCCGCACCACCCATATACATTCGTTGCCGTCACTGGGCCAACGGGTGCACGCTGTTGCTACTTTGTTCAATTGCGCCTTGTAAGGAAGCCGTCAAGCGTCACTACCTAATGAGTATCTTATACCGTCGCCGAAGCTAATCCGATATGCGGCAAAGGTCAACCATGATTCTCACCTGAGATAAGCATGAGTGCAAGCGGTCTTGTTTTCAATCCTTCCGTAACCGAGGTGTAGAATGCCCACTTTAAGCCCATTGTGTGTACTCTTTTGCAGCGGCTAGTAGATGTGGCCTGACAAGCACGCATAATTACGTGTCATACTTTAGCACACAAAACCACTACCTGGTATACTCGGATCGAAGACGTACAAAAGAACACACGAATGAGAAGTACAGGACCCACGCAAGAAGGAAACAGAAGACTGCACCGCTATAAGTGGAGTGGAGAATGTGGAATAGAAAACTACGCGAGTGTATGTACAGCCGTGAGCAAAAGTATGTGGACCATTGCTGTCTCTACACTTTTGCCGTCTGTGCCGTCTAGTGGCGAGCCGTCTGCTGGTGAGAGTATTCCTCCGACAAATTTTCTGACAGGAACACTCTCACCAGCTATTCCGTCAGAGAAATGCTCTCGAACGCCGACGGCTTGCCACTAGAAGACGCAGACAGCGATTTCGGCACGCGCTCCCATAGTCCGTATACTTTTGCTCACGGGTGTACGTATCAAAGTTGTCCCCAGTACGGTCCACGTGCGCCATTATAGCGCTTCCCACAATACATGTACAAGACAACCTCAACAGCGCCAGAAGGAAGGCGAACGACATACAGAGGGTATTTCGCGTAACAATAACCAAGGATTCTAAAAAAAAGTGTTTAAACGCAACTAAATGAAACCAACAGTACATGGCAATCCGTCGTCTGGCTCTCGTTTGGCTATTTTTATATGGCAATTAATTACTTAACAAACTGAGACCCATTATGCAAATCTTTTTATTATTCAGTATTTGGCCAAGTGCGTTTCGTTACGTTGTAGCGGGCATACCAAAACGACTTGTCCAATTTTTTGTGCCAACGTACTACATGCTGCGGGGTGATACTTTCCGGCGTTTTTAAAGAAAGCCCGCGAAATATGATATAAAACCACGTTACTGAGTTCATGCGCTACATTATCGCAGCGCTATCAATCGTGCTTCAAGCAAAACAAACATGTGGATTGTTTTCGAAAACGCCATGAGCGAAAATTCATGCATGAAAACCAACAATTCCTGCTGTGCAAAGGTTTTTGAAGTTCCGCTGGACCCGCGTTGATCAAAATACGTTTGTGCGTTTTCCATTACATTGTTGCCTCTATGTAACTTGTACCCTAGCCGCTGCGGCCGCATTTTCGATGGAAGCGAAATGCTAGAGGCCCATGTGCTTAGATTTAGGCCTGTGCACGTCAAAGAACACCCGATGGTCCCAGATTCCCGGAGCCCTCTACTATAGCGCCCCTTATAATCATATCGTGGTTTTGGCACGTAAAACCCCAACAATTATTATCTGAGTAACTTGAAGGCAAGGTGTGTGGTCATAACCAGTTTGAGCTGCAACAGAATGATTTACTCGTGTGACAAGGTGAACCAGCACAGAAGAATTTAACGGCAGCCGAAACAAACAGCTGAGAATGTCACGTATCAGCGTTAGCTTAAGTTAAACTATAATTTATTTGAAAGGGCCACACGATTATGCAATATTGGTCACTCCTTGCAGTGATGAGGTCAGTGGTTAGACAGCAAAGAGTGGGAGGAAAAGAAAAAAGAGCGAATGCGACGTGAGCTTCTCTGTCTCGCCTTTACCGATGATGTAAAAAACAAAAGCTGAGTCACGTGTGACAGCCGAACACCTTCAAGTAGATTACCTTGTGCTTAAATACGCTCTCCGCTCTCAAATATTTATGGAGGCGTTCTTCACGGACTAGCTGTGCTTATCGGCGTGAGGGTGTAATCCGATTTGTACCGAGGGACGGAATTTGCTTATTCAACTGATTTCTATGGCACTTCTATTTACTTCTTAACCTCGCTACGTGCTTTGCTGGGCTGGGTGCCCGAATACCTGATCACATATCCACCCACTTATCAGCAGTATAAAACATCACAAGTAGGCAGAAGTAGCAACACGATAACCAATATAAATACAAAAATAAATTTACCTTACGCTTACTTAGTGCCGTTTCGTCGGTTCTCACAATTCTGTCAGCGTCACTACTGCCACAACCAGAGTCGAGGGTGACTTGCCGCTGTATCAATGACGTCACATGTCATGTTTCTGCTGCGGTCACGTCACTCTCCCGCATGCGACCTGTGGCCGGAAGTTCCGATGCGGCGCTCTTGGGGGTACGGAAATGCGATGCGCCTATCTAAGGAAACATTACCTCAGAAAGGAGCGGCTATTGTGCTACGAGAAAGATGCGCGAGTCACCTTTTTTTTTTTTTTTTTTTTTTGAGAACAGCGTCCACGAGCAATGCTGACTACCTGTCGATAGACAGCAATTTCTAATGATATTGCTGGAGATGTTAGCCTGGTTTATTTATTTATTTATTTATTTATTTATTTATTTATTTATTTATTTATTTATTTATTTATTTATTTATTTGTTTATTTATTCAATTTAACAACAGTGCCAATCTCTTGAGAGACTATAGGCGGGAAGGCACAAGAAAGAAATTATTTGTTTACATATATCGGACATGGTTAATATTATACATTACTATTAGGAGAACATAATGTTAAAACAATTTCAATAACAACGAAATCATGGAGGAAATTGTCTCTGAAAACAACTACAAAAAAAAAAAGATAAGGTATACATATGTAACATGGCTTAGGATCAGCAACCTCACATTACCATTAGAAGAACACACTATTAAAACAATTTGAAGAACAAATTAATCAAATAACGTGTCACATAAAATAACAAAAATAAAAGAGAAAAGCTTTGCATTAGTAGCATAACATACCTAGATCATCGCCTGGCTTGCTACTTCCCAGGTGTCGGGTCATGACTTATGATGTATAGAATGATCACGTGCATACACAAATAATACGTACAGTCACAAACGCACACACATACACAAAAGAGTCATTCATGAAGTTTCGTTAAGGCGAGTAGTTTTCAATAACACCAACAGCGCTTTTGTTCTGCGCATCGCACAAACGCTGCTTTGCCACGGGCCGAGAAGGAGCCGAAGCTCCAAGCTCAAGCCGCGTCGCAAATGAAGTGCTGCCGTCAGATTCTGTCGTTTTGTGTCGCAACGCGAACAGTCACAAATGAAGTGTTTTAAATTTTCCCAGAGTGTTACATGTGGTGGGCGTAGGATAGTTTGACTGCTTAATCTGGTGCTTATAGTAGTTAGTATAGAAGACAGTAGGATTGGGCGTGTTGGTACAACATGATTATGAGTGCAAATCAGCGCAACCGACAGGAGGGAACAGAGGAGAGGACACAGTGCGCTCTGTGTCCTCTCTTCTGTCCCCTCCCCTCGGTTGCGCTGATTTGCACTCATAAGTTAGTATAGGCAACGTCGAACCTCAGCCGCCAAATGCATGCATGTTTCTTCTTGCCTGGTTAGTCCTAGTGGAACATAAAACCTGCACGACGGCTCTATTCCGTACAGCGGTCCCTACTATTTGCTTGCGTCGCGCCGTATTACTCGCTGTAGATTCCAGGCGAACGCGGATACCAAAATCGCTGCGTCTTTTCTTGAAAAAGGAACTTCAATTTTCTCAGATGCCGCATGATAGGCGGCTCCGCCAGCGGCGTCGGTACGAACATCTCCTTGTATGCCGCAGTGAGAAAGAGAGCTCGCTGGGACGTTTGAGAGAGACAGAAACGTGACGATGCTTATTTAGGCTAAGCGAGCAAACACTTGACTTGAGGATTGGACACTCATGTAGACAGTCAGCGTTCAGATAAATCCTACTGCGTAGAGTAAGCATTATGCAGGAGAGTACTTTTCACGTGATGGCAAATCGTTGCCTTACTATTCTGGCCTCTACCTCCTGCCCTCTATGTCCCATCTCGTGCGCCAGCGACGCAGTAAACTTATGAAATCGTGCGCCCTAAATTAGTCAAACCGCGGAACGCGTTCGAACGTTCCCTCTGCAATACATCCACTCGCTATGCGAGTAAACGTAGTCTTCTTTAACGAACTCGATTCAAAGCGAGAATGACGTATAAGAGCAACCTGAGAGTTGTAATACGTCAAGACGCATAATACAATGCGCGATCTAAAAAGAAAGAAAGACAGTTCACTTTGAGGAAATAGAGTCACTCACGCCAGTTTAATTTTAGTTCTCATAAATCTTTGCCCAAAGTCCGGCCGAACCTTCATATCGTTTCATCGGTTTTCGCCTTCAATAACGCATCTCCTAGAAGCGCACGCTTAGGTATAGAGGGGTAGCGATCTCGTATGTCTGCACACCTTTCATACACGATCTATGTCCAGCCTTTCTTTTGACTCTAAGCATGAGCTAGCAATCGGAGAATGTCACGTACGCTTCGCGTGGGACCCTCTATCACGTCGTCCTCGTCCAGCAAAAGAAGGGAGTGGTCATTGTATTGCTACGTCCAGTGGAATTGGAAACGCGACTGCCTCAAATGCACCTGGTCACGGACTGTTGGGCGGGGTACAAGGTTTAAGCAGGTCCGAGTTTCGAAGCCGCAGATTGAAACCGATTGCGCAAGCAACCCCATATTTAGGCTTTTGCCAATCGGAGCTGTGTCGACTCCGCTCCTGAGTTGTAGACTTCCCACTGCCTTAAGGCCAGGTGGTTCCGCAAGGCACAGTGTTCGTTAACAACAACAAAAAAAAAAAGTGCCGGCCTTGGTTAGAGTATCCCAGAGATCGAATCCGCCTGTTCATTCCAACTGCCTCACGTCGATAGATGGTTTCATCTTGCTTTGTCTCGAGTGAGCTTGATCTTGCTACGATAAAGCTTGTTCTAGAGTCTCGTTGATTGGGGGGTATCGCTCGCTTTAAGACGTCGGCGGGACTCATCGCTCCGCTGGCTGAGTAACCACGTTCACTTGCACCACTAGTGTGAGTCACAGACGGGTAGACAATAACTCACAGGCACGCAGAAATTGTATTTAGTAGTTGCACGCCAGAAGTCTGACAAATCGGGTAGCTTAAACAAAGCGCGAATAGTCCACGGGGATGCAGTATACTTAACGTAACTACAGCTTTTTCCCTTTGTCACTGAAGTGTCGCCGTAAAAGAGAGTTTGCAGCGAACCAAGGAAAGAGATATTAGAAAAGTGCCGTGTTTTACGCTAGCATGGTCGGTTTGCCGTGATGTCGATAAGAATTAGTTCACAAACAAGATGCGAAGTCGGAATCAAAATATGAAATAAAAGTTGAAGCAACGTGATCGGTCAAGCTGTTCTCGTACTTACACCAGAGATTCTTTCGGATACACAAACTTGCTGTATGTTTCTAAATTTCACAATCTTCGGCCTATTATCAAAATCAATCGCACATAATCATAATTTTCCAAAATAATTACCGAATACGTTACGCCAATAGACCACCCCTTGTCTAACTTACATGTTATGCAGCTCTATTTCTTCGACATAAACCCAAGTAGCGCCTCCGATTTGCCGATATACGAGCCGGTACGTAATACTACAAAAATTATGCTACATGTGCAGGAGCAGGATAACCAATGTTTAGAATATATAGCAATGCGAAGCAGATATGAAACAATATCCACATGTTAAGAAACTAAACATGTTGGGATGGGCCCAGCCAAAGGCGTCAGCCTGCGACGTTAGCGAAAAAACAGAAACAGACGGCGCGGGTGGTGTGCAGTCTTTCAAACTAGCACTTCGCAGACATTGCTCTTGTCCCCTGCAGACGCCGGTCCCGGCCGTCTTTGTCGTCGACAGTCCTTCTTCGCTTCGACGCCCTGTTCTTTCTCGCACCGCTGCTTTCCCGAGCTGTTGGTTGCCGCGCGTTCTCGCTGCTCGCCGGTGTTTGCCTTCCATTTCGTCGTCAGAACGCCCTCGGGCACACTATATGGAAGCGGCCAACACGCACGCACGTGTACACAAAGCGCGAGAATAGAAGAGCGGGGACGTGTGAAGACGATGACGACAGTTGGGGAGAAGCAACAACCCCTACCGACGCGGCGACGACGCGAAGAGCGTTGGGACGGTGCCGCCACCGCGAGAAACTTGGTGGTCTCCTTTCTCTCACTGTCGTCTCTTGAGAGTGGACGCCTCTATTGCCCGCCGACGCTGCAATTGCGGCTCTTTTGGTTTGGTTGTACGTGAAAGCTAATCGTTAAAGGAGTGTGTTTTCGCGCCTAGGGGCGGAGAAAAGAGTACGGTATATAAAAAAATGAAAACAAGCCGTCGCTGTTATTGCTATACTACCTCGCATTGCACTTCACGGGACTCAGTCTCTGGTGTGCGCAGACGGTTAACGAATCATGCTCGAAAGATAGAGCATGCGGGCACGCAAATCTACCTGTTTTAGAGCACAGCTCCTAGGCACCCCGTTCCTGCGTTGAGCGGTGTCGCGGTCGTAATTTGTTGCCGTCGGTGGCGTAACCGATAGACATGAAAACATAAAATTAGAAAAAAATATGCCCAGCATTCAATTGGATTTGAACCCTGGCCCTCTGCGTGGCAGTCGAGTATCCTACCTTAGAGCCCGATGCTGCCTGAAACACATTTGCAAAAAGACCCTGAACAGGTGTCATGTCGAGCAAGGAATCGCGTTAACCTATGTAATATAGCGTGGTAGAAGAGTAAAGTAACAACCAGTTATCTCACAACGAGTGCGTGTCGCTAATGAACGACTACAAGAACTACGCTAGCGGAGGACTACGACAGCGAGATAGTGATAGTGAGATGACATTAACTTGCGGTAGGCAGCAATCGTTGATATCAACGGTAGCTTAACATTGTGAAATACGCACTACATCGCATACGGAGGAACTTCAAGGTCCCTGCACTTCTGTTCAATTTAACTCGATCCGTTTATACTATATTTTTAGGAAAACGTGGGACTCAGTCAAGAGTACGGTGCTTTGTCTTTCAAAAATAACAGAAAATGTCTCCATGCAGGAGTAAAATATTGCTGGTCATTTATTCAATGACACGTTTCGGTACTTTAGTGCTCCCATAAACGGCCCAATAAGCGAGAAGTGAAACTTAGGAGGCTGATACATGTAATAGATAGAGGAGAAAGTGAAGCGACACATAGGGACACTATTTAGGTGAACTTTGGGAATTGAGCGCAATGTTCCGGGCCATCACCGCGTGTAATAGCTGGCGGGAATTGGAGTATAGCTGTATACCTGGAAAGACAGCCGGAGAGCCTCAGCTTCAGCGATGGTGATGCGATTGAGCTTGTGTGCCGTGAAACGGCTGTAAAGCGTGTAGAGGTATGGGTGGTGTAAATTCGTACTTCCGCTCTTATGTGCAAGGAGGGGGGGATAGGGGTGTACGCATTTGGGAGGTAGTAGCTATAGCCGGGCAATAAAATACGGCAATGATAAAGTTTGTGCGCCAACTTCCGGAAAGGAAGCGCCGCATTACTGTTCCCCAAAAGAGCACCCCATACAGCGATGAACGCGAACTCAGGATAGTCTTCTTGTACAGGGGCGCTGAAGCGTCCGCACGTACGCAGCCAGGTCCATTCCGCAAAGGCGAGATGATCGCGCTTTAACGCTGATTTCACTGGGTCGTTACACGAAACAGCTGAAGCGTGAGCGGGCGTTTAAATCGTTTCTGGAATTAAAGGTTGTTGGGAAAGAGAAGTTTGAATGGGCCGATGAAACGCGAAATGAGATGCGATAGTGGCCCGCCTGATCTCTTCTCAAGAAAAAGTTATGTTTCAGACTTACTTTTTTTTCCCTGTCGATACAAATGTTCTCGGTAAAGTCAATGCCTTATTTTTTTTTTATTTATGGCTACAGAATATCTCGGGGTAATTGAACTCAGGATTATACTGTTTGGGGTAGCAGACGAAATCAAATTATTCAGCTGAGGACGAGAAAGAGAACGGGCCAATGAGGTTAATTTTCTCTGGTCTTCTCTTTTTTTTCTTTTTATTCTTTTTTTTCACAAGCCATAAGTTCAACCGGAAATGTGATATAGGTGCTGAAATCGGGACTAAGACTCATGGAAGCTGAATGTTGCATTTTCTGTATTTATTACTTTGCTGATATCGTATCTATGCACAAGTTCCACTGACGCTCAATTTTGCATTAAACCTCTGATGGAGCATGGCGCACCACCCTACAGCTTTAAAACATTAAAAAAGTTCGGCAGATCCTACGTACCTTGGCAATAGATGTTATGCGAAGCATGCGGTGGGAAGGCGACTGTGTTGTAATTTTTTTTATTGAGCGAAACGTTACGAAATGACACTAATGATGTGTACAAATGTACGCGCAGCCATATGTTGAACAGTCGCATATGTTTTATATAACCACTTGTTTAGAGTTGCGTAACGATGCCAACAGCAACATGGGTATTAGCAACACCAGAAGCCGTAAGCCGATATGTAGCGCTTGTGCTCGCGAGGATGGTAGCCCTTGACAGTGCTACATAAATTAACTTCAGTGGATGACTATTAACAGCAATTGATGTTAACCCGACGTTCACGGCTGTGTTATAGGACTACATATGTCATGTTTATAAAATTAGATAGCCAGCACTGTAACCATATTTGAAGATTCGCCAATATTACGCCTGCATAGGGTCTTTTTCCATAGCAGTTCCGAGACCAGGCGTGGCTCTGTGGTAGAATACTTGATTGCCACGCAGAATGCTTGGGTTAGATTCCTGCTGGGACCATCACATTTATTCTTTGCATTCGTCCAGTCAACGCTGCCGATGTCAGTATTTTTCTTAACACTCTCGCGTTAAAATTACCAATGTCTGTTCTCGCCGTTCCTGCAGGGTAGATACAGACTGCCAAACATCTGTAGCACATAACCCGCATACCTGGGGCACATACCCGCCCGTGGTATACGGGCATGTGCCACACGTGTCTGGCGGAAAGGGTTTGACGACGTACGCGACGGCATTGTCATATTATTCATGTCATGACCATTCATATTCGTCAAACCATCTTACCCTCCCATACTAATTTTGGTTTACCCCAAGTTAAGGGGGTGATCACGAGAGCACCTAGACGTAGGTGGCTAGATAGATAGATAGATAGATAGATAGATAGATAGATAGATAGATAGATAGATAGATAGATAGATAGATAGATAGATAGATAGATAGATAGATAGATAGATAGATAGATAGATAGATAGATAGATAGATAGATAGATAGATAGATAGATAGATAGATAGATAGATAGATAGATAGATAGATAGATAGATAGATAGATAGATAGATAGATAGATAGATAGATAGATAGATAGATAGATACACTAAAAGTGCCTGCCGTACGCAAAGAAATGCTTCGCATTTGATATTGTGCGTATGCTAAGCCATGTGGGAATAAGCGAATGATATTTCCCACTGCTTTCATCATACTTTTTATACGGCGGCACAAAGGTAGAAGGGCTAACACGGTATCCATACTGATAAGTACAATACATCATGCTTGGTGATTAACGCCTCCCACACATATCGTAAGGAGACGATTACACACGCATATTAATATTACTCTTCAATAAACATATATAGTGTTGTATGAAACGGTGCTAGTACTATTACCATGTACAAGTAAGTGCCAGAACACGTATTCTTCCTGTGTAAACTTCTCTACGCTGACGCCACGACTCAAGAATGCAACGACTATCCCAAACAATATTGTCACAGCTGTCATTTATGCTTTCCTTCTACGTGTCTCAGCTGTGTGCGAGACCCAAGCCGCACTCGCTAAGCTTATCTCGGCGAGACAGATGAAGCCAAACGTAGAGAACGAGAGAAGGTAGGGTTCTCATCCCTCGCTTCGGACGCAAGATCGCCCTTGCTGAGCACGCTTGAAAAGGAGAACTATAATAACGAGCGTAGAGCTCCACTTTTAGGCTAAGAGTAAGAAGCATCTAAAGACAGTATAAAGGAAGATTTCGAAAAGCTGGATGTGCAGAACTCGTACTCAACTGAAGCAACCTTAGTTGCCTGACCCAGCCCAGTCTTTAGCGCCTCCAGGCAGCCGCTGACACACTTCAGCGAAATAAGACTGTTGACAGGAGGCCTGCGGTAGCTACGGAGAGGGCATGGGTGTACACGCTATGTCGCTCCGGATATTCCGTTCCGCACTGACACTGTTTACCTGTTGCATCACCTTTAATATCTCGACCCGGTTGTCAAACCTCTCGCCATCCTCTTTTTCACGCTTATTCGTGGGGCGAGGAAGTACCTGGGCGGCGCATATCTCCCCCCGACACTGGCTGACTTGGAATAACCCTCGGCTCAGGAGATCGTAGGCTTGTCATCGAAATGAGCTGGCCAGGACCCGCAAGCAAGATTGCATAAGAAACCGAGCCCGTGTGCAGTAGACGGAATGAAGGTGACGTAGAGGGAGCTAGAAAGGAGGAGATATAAAACTTGCGTTTGCGCATACATAGGCACCTGTAAAGGCTTTCGGTAGGAAAGCCTAGGCTGCCACTAGTTTCTCCGCACTCTCATTGGTCCTTCGCAGAGCACAATTTTCCCACTGGTGTTTACTGTATACATATTGCTGTTTTCTGCGCTGGGCGTAATTGGAAACTTATTAGAGATGTGATTTTGGTAACGGCAGCCTTCATGTTCAGGGAGGTAGGTGGCATACGGAGCAATGAAATTGCGCCGGGCTTAATATTACGAGCAATACCCCGGGAAAATGTGCAGGATAGAGCCCCGGTGCGTCCTATAATATAGGCAAAGAGGGCACTCGAGAAGTCTGACGTCGTTGTGTATGTGGAAGCTTTTATCCTCTAAATAGACTAAGTTTGCTTGATACACCTTCCTATAAGGGCCTAACATACAAACACTGTTCGATTAGACGCGCGCTACAGGTGTTGTGTATGCAATACAGTGCAGTGTATAAGAAGTGCCTTCGCTGATAAAACAAACTTTATTAAATTTTTCCTACAACTACACCCCACAAATGCGTCGGATATTGTCTAGTGACGTGAAGAGTGACAGTGCTTGAGTAACACTGTTTGAAGCAGATTCTTTTTCTACCTCTTTCTCATTTGCGTTTCCTGAAGGATATTCTCTCAAAATGCAGCAAAGAGGCAGACAGACACACAACTTTATTAAGGTCCTGAGTAACGCTCCCGCTGAAGGCGGTAGAGCAGCGGGCCGCTCCCACGTGGGGACGGGTAGGCAAACAAACAAACAAACAAACAAAAAAATAAGGGAGCTGGAGCTACCGAGTGTATTGTCTCCATAATATAGGTACTAGTAAATGGAGAATAAACCTCCCAAACAAATAACCCCTTCGAGGCGGCTTTATTGTGCATTCTTGCGAGCCAAGTGCTTTCGCTCTGTGCACGCATCGGACGGCAGCTGCTCTCGATGGACCAGTAAAGTCTTGCCTCGCAATCCCCCCCCCCGCCCACCCTCTTTTTCTTCTATGTTTACTGCTTAGTCGCTGCTAAGCATTCTATTACGCTGTAGTGCTGGGCTCAATCTGCGCGGCAATGCTGTGGCACGCCGCATGAATCATTCATTGTTGGCTGGACTACGCAAAAGAAAGCTGAAAGAATGGAGGAGGAGCATGTCCTTCGTATATAGCGGCTGACTGAGAGCGAGAGAAGAAGAAGAAAGGGAGTGACGGTTAAGCGTGATAACACACGTCAGGCAAAGCTGGTCATCTGCACTTTCTACACTTTCTACACTTTCCCGATAACTACGTTTTGTTTGAATTTACATCTATTGGTCCTTCGTCCCTTCCGAACGTCTGACAGCTGCACTTGATAGCGATGATAATATGATACACATATGGCACCCACGTAGCGCCTGGACAGGGCAATAAAATCTCATAGGAGAAAAAGAAAAGGTACAGGGTAATGTAAGAAAGGCGGTGACCGCTGCTCTGTCGCGAAATCGAATGCGTCTCCGGTGCAGCGTGACATCAGCCTAGTTAGTGTCGTATATTAAGAAAATGTTTCTTTGATTAGATTGAGAAACTTCGAGCAATCGCTTGCGTGGAAGAAGGCCTCTCTAAGGTGCGAAATGCACCTAGGGCACTTGTAGCGTCACAGGGTCGTCATCCAGAAGCGAGCGTAGGATCGCCGGCATACGCCTGGATCACGGAATCACAATCAGCTATGCCTGCAAGAGGAAGCTCGAGTTACCGTATAAATGAGGTTTGGAGAAACCGCATGCTGCCGGACAGCGTAGCACAAACAATTCCACCAACGTAGAGAATTTCATCCGAGGCACCTGGAGCAATCGACCCTCTAAAAAAAAATATATATATATATTTCGGCGTGCGGTAAGATCCCCTTCTGCCGCAGTCTTGGACTGCTTACATTTGGCTAGAAAAAAAAAACGAAAAAAAAAGAAAACGGCGTGATTACGGAAGAGTCATTTATGGCCTTCACAGAAAATTATTGCTGAATACGACATATATTTTAAGCATTCTGTTGGTTCCTACGTTTGAGTCTCACCGCTTTCAACAATCTGTAGGCTAATGGCGTTGTGGGGCCTCGTCGTGCTGGTTGTACTGAGTGTTCTTTACTTGCAAATCACGTGTAGACAAAATACTACATTAGCAGCAGCAGCTATGGTATTCCTCTATAATCTCCTTGTAATGGCCAGGCGGGAGGGTATAACCTATTTTTTTTAATTATAGTTATACTCCTGTCTCTAATTATTTATTTTTTACTACCGGTTCCCACGCTCCCAAATCCACTCGTTGTTGGCAGAAGCCAATGCGTAAAATCGAAGTATACTTCGATAGGTCTTACGCCTACAGCATGCGACAAATCACTGCTGCATGCGGGGGCACTTCTGACCGATTATTAGGGACGAGCATTGCTTAAAAGATATTTTAATTTGGTTTTAAAGTAAAGGTGAGTGCTCAGGTCCAATCGACATTTTTTGTGGTTTGACGTGGACAGAGGATCAGAGAACATTTTCGGGGCGCGCACAATACCCCGACAGGCATTCCCAGGATTTGGAGACATTCGTAGGTGGTGCCATCTCTGGCGGCAGCAACCGCGTCCTGCCATAACTGAATGGGAAATAGGTAGAAAAAATCATATCTTTTGAAATAAGTTAGTTATCAAAAACGACTCCGGGATCTATACAGCAGAGACCTACTGGAACACTGTGGCGAAATTTCAGTATCGCACTACAAAACCTGTGGCTTCCCTAGACAATTGAACACCCCCATTGGAAATACATGGGACCCATTGTTAAATATTAAACACTCTGGGAAGCCACGCAGTTTGTAGTGCGACACTGCTAATTTTGACAGAATGTTTAATTAAGTCTCTGCTTTGTAGAACCGGGAGTCGTTCTTGATAACTAGCTTTTTTCATGAGATATAATTTTTTTCGCCTCCTTCCCATTCAGTTACGGCAGGATCGCCGCTGTCACCGACAAGAGAGGGCGCTACGTGCAAATGTCCCCAAATCCTGGTCATGCACCCGGTGAGGACTATTGTTCGTCACCCCTCTCGCTCTGTTGTCGGGCTGTTCTCAAGGTTCTTTTGGCTGCTTACGCCAGGAATGCTTTTCTTCTTCCTGAGGGGGACACACTCAAAGCACCCACATCGTTTCATTCTTCCACCGCCCGTGGATACCCCTATTTGAAAACGGCGTGTTCAGCGTCACCGAAGTTTGAGCGCACGCAGTCTCAGGTGCTGCCCCGCTGTGGGGCGCTAGTTTCTTATGTTATTTAGGCGGCCGTTTCAAATAGAAGCGAAATCGTTCTGAATTAACGACGCTAGCATTAATTATACGATGCGTTAGAGGATTTACGATTCAATTTCGGCATTACCGGACGCAAAAGCTACAAATTACTGTAAAAAAGTCGCAAACAAATCTTTCGCTGTCAGGGGTCCTTTAAGAAAAGTCATGCAAGACGCGTGAAGAGACTGTCATTTCTGCACCAGCACAGGAAACTTCGTCATTCTGCACGAAATGGATTGCGAATGTCAACAATGAATGTGTAATCTTAATTATGATTTAGAAGAGTTCTTTCGGTACTTATTTACATTTACACAAAAATATTCTTACAATTAGCCATTTAAATAAAAAAAAACGTCGCCGTTGTTTTAACACACGCGTGGCCACTTTTGGCTACTTTTCCCGTCCTTGGCTCAAGTTGGCTACTTTTTGTCCAATTTCTTGGCTATTTTTTGTCTTTTCGACCTGGCAACCTTGCCCATCGGCTCATCTATTCTTGCAATCGCTTTCAATGTCTTTTTTTTTCTACAGATGATTATGCTTCCCGCTTAGCGTTAGCGTATATACGCACCATATTTGCCAATGCCTGCGTCAGCGTGGCCGCCCGTCTTATGCCATCTATCAAGCTCGCCGTCAGCGTGATGAAGCATCTAATACTAAAGGATGACTTATTTACATCCTCATGAGTATTTCTCCACACATGAGGAAACGAAGGACGAGCCTCTGGCGGGCAAGCACGGTGGCCGATGTCTGTCATAATGATAACAGGTAGCCTGCCAGAAGCTCGATGTCTTCCGCTGATTTTATTTGCTTATTTCCTTGATTGGTTGCCGACGTTCCACGTTCAGCTTTAGCTTCCGACGTCCAATTTTAGCTTCCTCTGGACAGACGCCATGCCTCTCCTCGGCCACGTTACGAAATGTGTCCTGTATCTCCCGTAACGCTGCAGCTGTGCTGGTGCGGGTGCGTACAATAACGATACTCGTAATTCGGGTCACTTTCTGTCCAACTTGGGGAGAGGTAGGCGGATGGTCCATGGCCTCATTGCCAACTTCCATTGCCACAGCACGGGTTCTCTCGCTGGCTTGAGTGTCGCGCTCACATCTCAATGCGGATGTTTCAAGAGTCAAACGTGCGTGAAAAAACTTTTGTGGTGAGTGATACCAATGTGAGGGGGGTCGGTGTATGTGTGGAGAGCACAATCTTGCGCAACAGCAACGAGGACAGTGTCCTACAGGGACGGTCCATTTAGTCTTGTTGTTTGGGATCAGCGGTCAATTTCATCTTTGCGTTGTCGCATCGTGTATCAAGCCCACAATGTAACGGGGGCTGGTGTGCCTGACAGAAGCGTTGACAGGTTGGTTTATTCACACAGTGCAATCAAGGCAGCGTTTGATTTATATGTCTCTCTTTTGCCCTGTTCCCCTGGGTTAATAGCTATGTCACAGTGACACACGTCTCTGCTGATTGAAAAAGCCACGAATAAATTTCTCACTATGGAAAAGAAAGCTTTTTGATGGGACTGAATGAAATGTTTGACCTGTTTAAGACACATCTGCTTTATATGGTGCGATAGATAAATAAAATAAGCAAAAAGGGAAGTATAGGATACAATAACACTGTGAATCAATAACGCACCTTTGCTATGTTACAAAGAAGCTGCAAGCATTTGTTCTTGCACTTTAAAAATGAATGCCTATAAATTCTGACAAACCATAGCTTTAGCTAAAGCGAGTATCGTCGGAGGACAGTTCAGCGTTGACTATTTTGCTCGCATCTGCGACCGTCATAAAGCAAGACAAAAAAAATATGAAATTAAGTTTGCCCAGACAATTTTTATTTTGCTTCCCACACATTCCCTTGAGTGCTAGCCATTTGGGTAGCTTTCACTTCCGAAAAGCAAACAAACGAAGAAACAAATAAAAACCATAATATTATTATTACCGTGCGTTATTAGAATCACGCGGGCTGATATTGCATGGTGGAGCGAACGATGATTATTTTCAACGTAAATCCTGGTGAGCGCACAGATTAACAACTTTATCGACGGGTAGCCCGATGAGAGAGTGCTCTTTGCACTCATAAATATTCACTCGTTAATATCGCACGCGCACGTACATCCGCTTCACTGAAAAGGCGTGTGTGACTGCGTTTGCCCGGAGCGTTTTCTTGCCTTCTACCGCGTGACAGCCGGCTTGCTGCCGATGTGTGTGACCGTGATGGATGCGTATTTCGTTATGCTACCACGCGCGGCCTACGGGGTCCTAGCCAGTGGTGGAAGAGGGAACTCACGGCAGCTTCGGTTGCCAGCGGCAAAGTGCGGCGACGGCGTGAACGCCTGTCTGCCTCCCTGCTTGCTTGAGTGATCGACTTTCACCAAACATCGTCCCCCCCTCGCAGCCCACGTCGACGCTTCCTAACTCCACCAGTACTTCTCACTCTCGAGGCTACAGCTGCTCTTTAACGTGCCCAGAAAACGTTGCTCACGTATATGGTAGCTTTTATGTGCCCGTTCATTCAGGTGCTCTCGTTAACTGAGTTAGAAAATGTGCAAATGCGTGAAGCCGGTGAATTTTATGGAGTTATAGCTGTGGCACCGAAAGTGAAGGCGTCAACTTTTCTGCTGGCTAGCTTGTGCAGTTTCCCAATTATCGCTTTTTTTTTCGGCTCAGTGATTGCTCGTTACGGGGGTGATCTGCAACGCCAGATCATCTGGACCGAAACATGCTCATCCGACTCACGAATTTGTGTTATGCTTGGGGAAAGAGGCTGCGGCTTTGCCTGCCGGGCCACGAAAAAGTACCCAGAGGAAGTGTGATGACGGAAACGTAATAAATGCAACAAGAACGAGGCCTTGGGATAGTGACGAAACACCAAGTAAATAAATGCGGGGTAGCTGAGTGTATGTGTGTGTGCGCGCGCGTGCGTGCATGAGTGTGTCTGTGTGCGTATGTAATTAACATATAGTTGTTGGGGATTTAACGTCTCGAAACCCCAATGTGTGTGTGTGTGTGTGTGTGTGTGTGTGTGTGTGTGTGTGTGTGTGTGTGTGTGTGTGTGTGTGTGTGTGTGTGTGTGTGTGTGTGTGTGTATGTGTGTGTGTGTGTGTGTGTGTGTGTGTGTGTGTGTGTGTGTGTGTGTGTGTGTGTGTGTGTGTGTGTGTGTGTGTGTGTGTGCGTGTGTGCGCGTGTGCGTGTGTGTGTGTGTGTGTGTGTGTGTGTGTGTGTGTGTGTGTGTGTGTGTGTGTGTGTGTGTGTGTGTGTGTGTGTGTGTGTGTGTGTGTGTGTGTGTGTGTGTGTGTGTGTGTGTGTGTGTGTGTGTGTGTGTGTGTGTTTGTGTGTGTGTGCGTGTTTGTGTGTGTGTGTTTGTGTGTGTATGTGTGTTTGTGCGTGTGCGTGTGTGTGTGTGTGTGCGTGCGTGTTTGTGTGTGTGTGTGTTTGTGTGTGTATGTGTGTTTGTGCGTGTGCGTGTGCGTGTGTGTGTGTGTTTGTGTGTGTGTGTGTGTCGGGTGACGTTTTTCTGCGGTGCAGTAACATTTAGTATCTGCCAGGCAGGTAGCCAGCACTAAAGTAAGAGGTCGAGGACGAACACGCATTACAGCTGTAACAACAATGCCACGTCATATCACCCGTTTGCGCAGAGTCAGTCTTATCAGCAAACCTCTCGCAGTTGTAGCCTGCGCTTGAGTAACTTGGGCGACTCCATCATCTTCGCGGCGTCCTACGTAACAAGGCACCATTTTATCAGGTCGGTCAACAACAAAGAAACGCCGGAGTTCAGATGAGTAATTCAATGGAATGCGATCGTTCGCTGGTAATTAGCTGCACCTACATTGTCAGTTACGTTGCCAGAAATGTCGTACGTTACTTTCATAATAGTATGCTGTTGCTCCATCTAGTTCAAATAAGGATGCTCAAAATTTATTTGTTGGGCCGACGTTATCAAAACTAAAATGAAGAATCAAAAGAAAGAGCTTTTCGAATCTTTTGCAGTAGTTTTTGTGGCAGATGCTGTGCAGCAACGCAGTTGACTCGCCGCTACTGTACCATACACTTGACTGCATTTTAATCTTTAAATACGCACAGATGCATCATAAAAGGTGCGCCTCACTCTCGACCGTTCGCTGGCTGGGTGCCTCTCAAGGCGATGGCTTTAGCCGTACGTAAATAATGAGGTACAAACAAGTTCGCTTTCTGCTTTTATGAACCGATGCTCGTGCCTTCTTTTAAAATGAAGCGGGTGGTGGTGTAAGTGACAGTGAAGAAAATGCAGCTGAGTGCTTTAACAGGGCTGCAAGATTTGTCGGCTTTTCATGTTATTTATTGTCGTTTTTTTGTCACCGCGCACCAACCCGATAGGTTAATCTTGGCGACAACTACGGCGTAGCAGAGACAGCTACGTCTCGACCTCTCACGTACAGAAAGTTGAATAGACTAAAATGAAGGAGGAGCAGAAAGAAGAAGAAGCGACGGAAATGCAGGTAGGTCAGCCCATTCTCAGAAGTAGCTTTCTTGCGCTGGGGAAAGGGGGGAACTGGGAATCAAAGAAAACAGAAAGAGGATACTGCAGAAAAAAAAAGTAAACACAAGAATAGGAATGAAGAGTATAGAGTATTCACCAAGTTATTTTGTTTGTAAGATAATTTTACCACTTGGGATCCTGTTTACGATCCCCGTTGTCTCACTGCTGCGCATGGTAGAAAACGGGAAACTCTGTTCTGGTTAACCTCCCTACTATTCCAAAGTTCTTTCTCTCTCTGTCTTTCTCTCTTACAGGCAGTCATCAGTGACCATCACTAAGCTGTGCTGGGACAGGATTATAGTTCTATTTCACACTTTCAACTTATTCTATCATTTGAAGTCTCCGGGAACATGCAACATGCCCATATGTCTCCCTACTGGCTCAACTTTTTTTCAATTATTACGCCTTACGGGCCTTACATGCGCAGCTTAATCCGTCCTGCTTCCAAGGTTTCGTTGTATCAATTTATATGTATATTACTCACTGATCAACGTTTTATTTCTTTTTATTTCGGAACATAATAAATTCTAATAAAAAAAGAACACGCTATCTTTCCGCCGCGATCTTCTCATTAGAAATTGCAAGCACACGTGGGCGGTTTTAATTAACTTGAAGAAAAGTGGGACTAAGAAATGAGACCTCAGCGTAGCTGGGTGTTTATCTCGCTGAAGCCAGTCGCGTGCACTTCCTGGCACAGGTCGAGGGTCGAGGGCGCGGTGTTGAGAACATTTTCGAATAATTTTTCAAATATTCAATTATTTCCGCGACACTCTCCGCATCCGCTAAAGCAATTACGCCAGATCAGAACGTGAGGGCACATTGCAGCCAATCTCTGAGTCAGAAACGATGTTAGCAAATGTAATCGGCCAATAGCAAACTGCTTTTGCGAACATGGAGATTTGTTAATACAGCCCGAGATGCTCACTTTTCCAACGAGGAAGATTAAATTTCCTCAAACTTGCAGCACTTAATGAAACATCAGTAAGCGGAGTTTAGGTGCATGTTCTGAACTCTGTGTCTGTACCAGAATTCCTCTTTGTAAATGACACGGCCTACTCTTCAAGCCCTGTTTATAAACCTCACTCCACTCTTTAGAAGCCCCCCATGAGCGAAAAAAACTGACACGTTTTGTTATTTTTACCTTTCCGTACAAAGGCTGCGTATGCGAGGATAACATCGCTGTCAAGAGTGCGAGAATTCTTGACGTCGCGCCTTCTTTCGATCGGTTGCCGCTAGCGAGTGGCTGATATCGGTGCGTAGTCAGGTGTTAGTCATGTCTGCTCGGTTAGTCGCGTTACTGAGAGCGATTGACAGTTTGTCTCCCATCGTCCATTGCCACTAAATCTACTGATTTAATTTGCTGGGCTTTTGCCCAAGGTCCCTTCCCTTGGTATCGTCTCTGGACTGCACTTTTCTTTTCGACGTATTCCGGCTTGCCCTTCGCAGATTCGTCTCAGTTACTCAACTTATTGGCTGTTTTTTGTGCACCTCAAGATGACCGGCAGCAAAGATTCAGCGTGCCGATCGAAGTGCGCAAGAACAATTGAAAAATTACAGGGACGGTACGTGGCTGGAGTACACAAGCGCAGTATTTTCGATAACGAACACGGGGCAGTCAAGCAGAGAAACGGCACCAAGGAATAAAAAAAATGCAGCGAATGGGACAACAAGAAACTGTCAGCGTCCAAATCTTTGGCATCCTACGAAAACAAATAAATGGCGTGTTTCTTCATCGCATGGCAACCCCCCCCTTGTGAAGTCTCGCCAGCGGTCACCAGCAAGGTATAGCACGTGGTTACCATTGTTAAAAAGACTTCTGTCCGGTGATTGTTTTTTTAGATGAATATTTTTTATTCTTCAGTTAGTTTATTTAGGCCAATACATTTTATTAGTAAGCGTACGTCATATTTCATTTGTTCGTTGGGATCTACGCTACTTGCCATCGATGCGAGTGTTTAACAGGATGTCTCTAGTTGTGCGGTTGTTGCTACGTATGTTCTTTTGTACATAGGTCGGCTTTGTATACGACAATTATTGACACTTGGGTATTTCTTTCGCTCATTAGTATTTAAAACTAAATGTGTGAGTATATTCCTTCTCTTCAACGGACGTCTTTTTTTTCCTTTTGCATTTTATCCGCATCATTGCATGAATCATCTGTATTTTTGGATACCACTTAAAGCGTTTTAACAAAGCTCTTGCTTAACGTAAATTCCCCAAAAGTGCGCAGAAATTGCCACCTCTGAGTATTTTGTTTCATAAAGTTTCAACAACATATGAAAGCGTAACTGGCACTCAACGTTCATTGTCTTAATTGTCTCGTAGCACCTACATAACGCAACGCGTAGCTTGTCTTCTATAATTTCTTAGGCTTGATTACTGAAACATTCGTATAGAGCATATGCCAATCGCCAGTGGTCTCCAAGTCTCCGTTGCCGCGAGAGCTATCGCATCTATACATGGAGTCCTCATTTTCCGTACGACCTTTAGCGCTATGAGCACTGTTTCGGGTTCCTTCGCTTGCATTAATGTTGAACTTGCAGCGCGAGTTTCGGCTGATGGACGCAACTTGAGTGTATCGTGTCTCAGGGGATAAAGTGAAGTGCGGCCGACCTCTTTGCAGTGGTAGTGGTCTGATTTTTTTTATTATAGCAGATAGACTTTGTACCTCAGTTGTCTACAGAATGATCACTGTTCACTCATCTCACAGACTCCACAATTGTTATCACACGTGCAAGACCACTCGGCGAAACTTTGTAGGTAAGGTCGAGTCGATAAAGGCCACACGGTAAGGTATACACGCCGGTTTGCAACACCTATCCTTCAGGATGATTTCACAAGGCTGAAAAACAGTACGATCAGTATATGGATTTAAGTAAAATCAAGAGCTCCAAAGTGCCTGTTTCTCATTAAAACGAAGCCGCCTTCAATAAATTTCGCTACGCTGCGATCGGCTCAGCAGATGTTCAAGTTCCCATCGCGTTGTGTCGTTGGCCCCTTTCTCAAACAACCTATATGTGTTCTATCTTGCACCGAGTTAGGAAAACAGACAAGACGGGTCGTCTACCCGCTGGCCTATGCTCTTGCTAAAAAGATGCCAGCAAAGTTAGTCTAGCCCTGCGTATACACTGAGAAACATTGAGTCACTCGGCTCTCGGTTGAAGAGAGTATACATGAGCCGACAGTAGAGACGCAGCGAGGAAAGGGTACGCAGCCAGCGTGGAGTCACAGTCACATATTATGCAATTGGAACTGCTGTTGCTACAGCAGATCTTTCGAGCCCTCGCAGTAATTAGTGCGTAGCATTGCCTAAGAGAAGCTTCTTTCGGGCGGGCCTCGTGTGTGGAGTTAGCCAACACCTGTGAGGGAGTAACGGTAGATGAACTGACAGCAGGGATAACATGCCCCAAGGGCTGGACTAGCTAGGGTGCACCGCGTTATCTTTAGTTGTACCCTGGTGATGCTGTGCTCGTCGTTCTTTGCGCGTCAGGGGTCAGCGAAGGGCAGATGTCAGTGGCCATTCGGCGAATCTTTCTTACGTTATGTTGCGGCGCACATAATGGCCGAAACAGCCTTTCTTTCTCCATTTGCAGTAATTACAGAATATGCGTCTTAGTTTTCATGAGATATAAAGTACACCATAAAGCACCCAGGCACACGCACAACAACGCGTCTATAACGTAACAAGAAGAAATAAGCTTTATTGTAGCAGTCTCATTTCAAGCATTCGCTGCGTTCAAGCATTCAATACTTTCTTTTACAAGTTTTTGGGACACACACGGTAGTTTCTTGTGTCATGTCGCGAAAACGTTTGGGATACAGAAATGAATAAAGTGAATGCAAATTTCTCGAGACAGTGCCAGTATTTTAACCACCCGCACAAAGTGTTTATCTACTCTCGCAAAATACACATTTACCGCGTGCTTTCCTTTGTGACCTTTATTTGGCTTCAAGAGCACAGCGTACTTCGGAACATTAAGGTGATACACCGCAAGCGTCGGGAAAAAGCGCTTTATTCCGGTTTATTCTTCGGCTGGCCCAGCAGTTCAAGCTGTTTTGCAACAATGTACGTGGGCCTACCAGTCCAACTAAGAACTCTTCTGTATCGTATATTGTCACGTGGTCGTGACGTCGACGAAGGCAACAGTCGGCGTTTCAAATAAGAAACTCTTTATTAGGCCGAACTTGTGGCCGGTAAACGGAAAGTCAGAATACAGCAATAAGCACTGTGACTGATAGCGGCGAACGTAGCGTCGGCCGTCGATGAACTGAACATCGTTGGAGCGCGCCGGCTTTTGTGCATCACGCGTCGAACATTCTAGCCTTATCACTGGTCATCGCGCAAGCTCTGGAATAATCTCGAGTGGTCGCGTCTTGCGCGCAATCTTAACAAAACGATCTGCAATAATCGCGAAGCTTCTCGAATGCTAAGGCGTGGTCTGCGCCGAGCGTTACTGACAGTCTTTGTGGGCGGAAACCGAATGCAGCAAACGCGAAAATAAGAAACGCGCGTGTCAATATATAACTTCCACCTAGAACTAACCACCATTATTTTTATTTATTTACTTTATGGGCAGCCTCACCCAATTAATCGCAGTGCGCCATTCTTGCCCTGGACATACTACATCCAGGGGAATCAAAATACTAATTAAAGCCGCACCTGTGTATCCATCCCCAATGAGCTTTTAGGGGCTTTCCTTAGGCTCTCACACAAAAACCGTTGTCGTCGAGGCTCGCCGTAGTCCCTAGTCAAAGCGAAGGTGCGAAAAATCTGTGTGCAATACCGTCTACAGTGCGTACATAGCGCGTATATGGTTTTAAAAAAAAGAAACAAAATAAAAGGCCGCAACACCGTACAAACACCGACATTTAACCACCCATCAATCAAAGCATATGACAGAACAAATAGTTAACAAGAACAAAATAAAAGGCTGTTATGCAAAACAAAACAGAAGGGCCACGATTAACGATCCGATGCACACTGCTTCGCCCCACCATCAGCATTCACTTCGTGGATCTGCAGCCATTCTTCTTTTCTTTTTTGAGTTTTTGTCGATGTTATTACACATGGCAAAAGGAGCAACAGATACTATTTCCCTCCTCAACCATGTCTCCTATTTAAGCGACGCATTGAACAAACGCAACAAGGCATCTACAGAAGAGCTCACAATTTTCTATTGACTGCGCAACACATGTATGCGAATCAGGTTTTAAATTATAGCTTTATACTACGTCCGGCATTCCGGTACACGAATTGATTCGGATTACCAGACAGTAGGGTAGCGACGTCTTGTGAGGCTGTCTACACTCCATTATAGACGGGATATGTATGCATGCATGCATGCATGCATGCATGCATGTATGTATGTATGTATGTATGTATGTATGTATGTATGTATGTATGTATGTATGTATGTATGTATGTATGTATGTATGTATGTATGTATGTATGTATGTATGTATGTATGTATGTATGTATGTATGTATGTATGTATGTATGTATGTATGTATGTATGTATGTATGTATGTATGTATGTATGTATGTATGTATGACACTTTGCAATGTCAACGCATTCGCAATTATAAGCTCCAGCCGGAAATTTACGCCAGCAGTTAAGTAGAGCAAACTTGGTTACTGCAAAACAGTTCTACGTTTTCTTCTGGTTGATCTCTGTGCCACCGGGCGGCGCGACCGATTCAGACACCCCCCACAATCGCCTACGGTAACAGTGTAACACGCGAACGCTAAGAAGTCTGCGGACAAACTTTTTATGCCGCATGCATGTCGTGGTTCTGACCTGAAAACTTTTCACTACACACATCGTAATAATCAAATAAACTTAGACATATGGCTAGTTTTTACGCCGTTCTAGTTTCTGATTACATATAGCGCTGTGGCAATGTCCTCTTTCACTAAGAGCTCTCTACACGGTGTCACACTTGTGCACGCACAGTGACGGCAGCTGCAGTGCTTTAGCTACCGTCATTATCTTTTCACTTTTTCACCGTTAATGGCTGATAAAAAGAAAAAAAAAGCTGTCCACCGTGCTTCGGGTGTGTGCTACGTGCCTCAAAAAATGATAGTGTAAACTCTAATAATAACGTGCTTTAAAATGAAACGTATAAGACCAAGTGTTCCAGAGTGTACCAACCTTTATCAAGAATGCTAAAAAAAATGAGCGTAGAAGTGTTGCAATGAACGCAACAAACAAAAGAAAGACAAGTGGCCAACTGGCGCGATTGAAAGGGAGGAAGCGTCAAGATAAAAGGAACTCTGCTGTTGATTGAAAACTATGCACTTTCTGTGATGCCGCCAGTGCTCCTCCTACACGTCCTGGGCTTCTGAGTGAGCAAAGAAAAAAAAAAGAAAAGACACTGCTGAGTGATGCGGCAGCGTTCTTGCTCAGAGGAACCTGTCCACAATACATGGTTGGTAAATACGGAATTAGACAGAAAATGAAGGGCGATGTAAACAACAAAGAAAAAAAAGTATCCAGTGATTGGGAATGTAACGAGGAAATAGTTACAAACCGAGGAAAGGACAGCCTAAACACCGATAAAGGGTTGAAAAGAGAGGAGCTGCGTATAAGAAGGCGTCCTCTTCTACACGTTGCCTTTCTTTAGGCAGTGTAGGACCTGGCAAGAATGCGAAGAAAACGGGTCTCGCTGTTTTGCTTCGCTTTCCCAGCACTGCGAGCCTGAGTGCGCGGGCACCCTGCTTTGAGATGGGGAATGACATTGGTTGATGGCAGTGTTTTCTCGAGATGCACGGCCCAGTTCATGCTTGGATGTGCCTAGGTAGTAGTTGCACTTATAGAACTCAGTCCTCGGCTCAAGGTGGATGATAGAGGATAATGAAGCGGAGACATTTGCGCAAGCACTATATACGGAAGTTCTAAGGAACATTAGATTTGGTTGCTTACACATCCTCGCCTGTAGTCTAGGTCGCTCTCTGTAACGAAACGAACTAGTAGTTCCTCATCTGATGCAGCTGTTTTCGAAATATTGCGCTAGTTACCTAAGTACCGCCGTGTTGGCACTCGCTGGGTCGACAGCACTTCCGGATATGAAAACATTCTGGGAAGTGTAGGCGTAATGGTTGCACGATTCGCTTGGCACGTCCTGATGTTATGAAGAAGTGCCGGTGGAACGCGTTGAATCTTCGCACGGAGTTAGAAAAGCGTACTTGTGTGGAAATTCTTTGACGCTGTAATGGCGTACATGGGGACTATGCGGCCTCCCGTCTTTAAAAGATATCATTCACGGAAAATTTCGTTGCGGGGCTGCGAGAAAGCAGAAAGTAATTTTGAAGCAGCATAAAACAACCCTCACGAAGGCGTTGTGTCACATGAAGTTGTCTAAGTAGCCGAATATAATACTGAGTTGAAGAATAGTGAATTGAATTGCATTAAATTTTATTTGCCGAAAAGATACAAACATCGATAAGTTGAACGGTAGGAAGAGCTTGCGGACACCATGTTGACGCAAAGGGAAGGTTCGTCTTGGTAAACAGTGAAGAGAAAGATTAAGAACAAACTAAGTGATTTTTTTTCTTCCGTAACAAAAGAAGTTAAGCAAAAGAGGAATAGCAAGTTCAGAGTGCAGTTCAACCCACCAGAGACCGGACTCCTTTCGATCGCGGTAGAAAAAGATCAGCAGTTTCTGTGCTGATGAGCATTTGAAGATTATAGATTCGTGAAGTATTCAAATTGTCGAACGAGGTACCTATACGAAACATGACGATAAAGATGCTCTTCCGTCATTCCAACAATTTTTTAGTACATTTTTCCTACGAACGGCGTACCCTTACTGATCCAGCACATTAAGTCTCGAAGCCGGGTCCACATGATTGGTACGTGTCTCCATCATGTCCAGTTTGCCAATCATTCTCGTTATTAAGCCACTTCGTCTTCCTCAGCTGCACATTACTTTGCCGTATGACTAATGCAAATAAAACTTTGCCTCCCCCCGCCTCCTCCAGCGTGGCTGAAATTCGTATCAGGCTTCAGTCTAAAGAAAACACATACAGCGTATACACGCGTTTTGCCTGTCCGTTGACACTTAGCAGGTTTCCTCTAGCCAAAATCATCGCGTTTGCAAGTGGAGAAACCTAGACGGTAAGACAAGTAAAGATAACGCCTTAACACGTTACCAGCCTGGTAACCGCTGGTACCTGGTAAGTCTGGACGAAACCATCTCGCTCATGCTAGGTTTCGTGGCACGTACTGGAGTTTCCGAAACAACGCGCGGCGGGCTGTGACTCTAAACAACGGTGCGCAAACCAAGAGCTTTCCTCACGTTCCCGAGATAGTAAATAAGGAACGACAATGCTGTTTCAGCGGTGGCGAAGCGCGAAGGTGGCGCCCTTTGTTGAATGAGACAACACGGCGAGGAAAAGTAACACCAACCCTCGACCTGGTGCTTCTTTCGCGCATAACGCAGGCCTGTTTTGCAATAGGCGTGGTCGTCTGCGCACATCCCGTTGGCCCACTCGTGCAGTGTAGCCGCGCCAGGAGAGTTCTAACGTGGCGTTGCGAAGGAATGTGCCTCACGTCAAGATGGAAGGCAAACACGGAGTCTCTTCTGCACGTAAAAAAAGCAGCCTGACAAGGGAAGGACTGGAAAAGGCGACGAAGGCGTCTCGAGTGCGCACGTGCATCGCTTGCCGTGCCGGAATAGGATGGCGCTGAACCTTGATACAACATTTCGTCCTGCTGCAGCTTTCCCTACGAACGTGTCGGACTCAGTTCTTTTGCTGTCTTTATTGTTTTGTTGCTTCTGTCGTTACGTCCTGGTTTGTCACAACAAAATGATAAAGGATATGTGTATCACGTAATCTACTAACGACACTACTAGCATACATGCATGAAATACGACTGAGGCAAGTAAGGACACCTAACATGCACTAATTAGTCAGCCACGCGTCCACAGGCATGAAGAAAGTCAGATGGCAGTTATTAGCGCAGGTTCCAATAATTTATATGTCTATTAATTTCTGTAAGATACAAAACATCCCGAGCTCTTCTTGGTATATTCTTAACCATCACAAAACATATATATCTCAAGCACTCGTTACAGCGTGTTCTTCTGGAATGGTACGTGCATTATTTCTCACTGAATACTAGGGTGTTCCTTCAGTCGGAAACCTTGTTGAGTCACTTTTTATCGCAGTCAGAAGGTAAACTATGACCAGCACAATAACTTTGCCGTGTAAACCATGTTTGCGGAGTCTCGAAGCGATGGGGAATAGTTTTGGAACGTTTCATGAATATTGACCTACGCTTTTCTTCAAGAGTTCTCGATTTACTTTTTGAGCGCATGCATTCAGGAATCTGTGATTACAGGAATCCGAGACGTGGAAGGGAGATAAATAAACCAATAAATAAATGTTATTCACGCATGTATGCTTTTTTTATGTTCATTCCTTCTTTTCTCCAGGGGTTCAATCCTTCTTTTCTGTGGGGGGTGGGGGGACAGGGGGGTGCATGTTACCAAACTCTTTGTGCTATAGCCTAGTCTAAACTGGGACTAAACTCATCATACCGTATTAGCATGAGTTAACCCTACCTGACCGAACGTACGAAGTACGCGCATTTAGGGCCTGCCTTTGATACATATTGAACATCATAAAGGCGTACGTTTGGTGTCGTGCTTTTGTGAAACCTCGCGAAACGGCCCGGGTGGCTGCGTCACATTTCCGCTTGTCTTCCCTCACCCCCCCCACCCGCACCCCTTTTCTGAATTATACATGCGCTGAAGAAACCTTACTTTCGATTCATGGCTAAGGCATGGCGAACAGTATAGCCAGTAGCGATTGTTCTTTCAGCCTAAACGAAGCCAGTTTCAGAATTAACGGGCAGATAAGGTGAAAAGTAGATTTGCGGCGACAAGATAAACATAGAGATTCGCGGAAAGAAAGTGGAGAGATTTACGAGATCAAAAATCGATCAATAAGCTAAAGGACACTATAAATATATACAGAAGTACTCGAAAGAGAAGGAAGCTAGACAATGAAGGAGAAAAAAGAAGAAAAAACGAGCGGAGGATAACATTTTGGGATAATTTTGCGACATCGCGCCAATATCTTTTGTGCCTGAGAAATGCATAAAGAACTATTCGAGACGAGTCTGTATAACCGGTCATGCATCTCGATCCAATTGTTTTTCTGACTCCTCTCTCTCTTTTTTATTAGGTACATTTGTTAAGCGCACGTGCCTCCGAAGCGAATAAAAAATGTATGGAGGTACACTGTGTCCTTCTGTTCGTCCTTGCGATATTGCATGGTGCTCGTCCTTTTTCCTTGCTGACATTTTTCTCAATTGCTTTGTCTCTGTCTCCCGGCAACCCGCCTCCTTTGATCAAAGCCCGGACACAAAGATTTCGTCTTTCTTTTGCTCTTTCGTAGCTGCCAGCCATGGAAATATGTACACGTGTCTTGTTTCGCGAATTCGTATTTGCACGTGATTCGCACGAAGTATTAGGTTTTAGTATTCCCTTTTCGGTTACCTTGACAATGCGCCATACAATAATCTGGCTGGCTCAAGGTGGTTTTTCTGCTGAAACTGCTTCGTTTGAACGGTACTTTGTGAATTGCCCTACCGATTAGAAAAAACACACCTGTTTCAATATGTATTTACATATACATACAATACAATTGTTAACCCGCCACTGTGGTCGAGTAGTTGTGGTGCTCTACTGCTGAGGTCACGGGATCGAATCCCCGCCGCGGCGGCCGAGGTCAGATTGCGGCGAAACGCTAGGGGCCTATGTACTTAGATTTAGGCTCATGTTAAAAAACCGCGGGTGGTAGAAATTTCCCAAGCCCGGCCCTCTAGCTTTTTGCCGCCATCAAAATGCGACCACCGCGGTTGGGATTGAAGCTGTGGCTTTTAGTTCAGCAGCACGTTAATATGCAGTTGCGAGGTAATATACTCTACACGCCAAGATGCAGAGCGCATAATGATGAGCTAGTTGTAAACTCTCAGCAGCCGACGTTTTGTAGCTTCGTGTCTGCGCCTGCAATTTTCAGAAACTAAGAGAAAACAAGCATGCGCGTAGATCCCATGCTGTTTTGTGGTGCACGTAATGATCATGAGAAATTGACGGCAAACACACGGATATCAATTTGAGTTCCCTGATTATTGATTCGCTATAGATAACCTGAACCATATCTTCTGGTTTCTGTAAGTGTAATTAGCTCGAGATGATTTAATTTTACATATATATGGGTCTTTTATGCGTGGTATATCACACGTATTGTGCGACACGTATTGTGCGACAAGAACTAGAATCCAGCTCAAAATAAGTGCAATAGTGGTAGATAAGAGCGCGAACTCCTGGTGATATATCCCTGATATCAGCTCGTAGGAGGCTTAGGTACAACAATTCGCGGCTATGTATGCCGGGATAACCCCGCCTGCTTCAACATCATCACCAGCACCAGGGAGACCTACGGCCTAGAGTTCTCATTTATGGTGAGCTATTGAGAACATATCTTTTTATAGAATGAACTTCTCAGGGGTGATCCGAAACACCGCAGACGTGGGAAGACGCTTAATAATATCCTATTTTATGCCAGTCACAATGCTGATTTTTAGACGTCCCTATTGAGGAACTTTTTTTTTGTATTTATCTGCTCGAGCCTCCGTCAGCGTCTTTGTTCCGCCACACTCTGTTGCCTCTCGCTCTTCCTTAACACATCTTCTTTGCACATTTTCTTTCTACATCGTTTTTTTCAAATCTTATTTCCCTCTCCTTTGGCATCCGTCGTCAGTACAAAACCTCTCCCTATTGTTGTTATTCTTTTTTATATTCCTCCAGTGCATCTACTTCTGTGCCCCACTTCGGTGCTCTGAATGGCAAATTCAAGTCAGCCTCGCTGACTATGCAAATTAAGTAGCCAGATATCGCTCCGGCGTAAACGCGGTCCTCTCGGCGCTGGCGCACGCCGGGAACACCAGCCAATGTGTCCCTAAACTACCTAGCGACGCGCCATTCTAGACGCCGAGCGCACGCTTGCTGCTTGAGTATGCCTCGTGCATTTGCTCTCAAAATATTCTTATTCCGTGCCAGCCTTCCTGTTGCTGTGTGCCATCCCGTTGCGAAACTCCCATGGTGCAGCCGACGTCGCTATGTGGGAGTCTGTCCTTTGTTCTTACAGCTGCGAATGCATATAAAATGTCTGACTGCTTTGTGTGATAAACGGTTGCCGCTTTCTGTTCATTTATTTTAGATGCGAAGCATCTTATGCTCGGGGCTATGTCCATCCCTCCCGCGTCCCGCGTCCCCCGTCCCCCGTCCCGCGTCCCGCGTCCGGCCACTTTCATGAAGTAGGGAAGCACCCATTATGCGAACCAGAACACTGTAGTAATATGAAGGCCGTCAACCCTACCACAGTCATCCAGAGTCATGGCCGAGAGCACGGAGAGGCTACTTAGCAATGGCTAGGCAGGTGGTGTCTGTCGCCCAGGTTGACCCCATTCCTTGATCTTGCTTGCATGTGTTTGGAGGGGGCTTAGTCCGTCCCTCCTTCCCGCGTCCCACACCACCACAGCGCATGCGCGTCCCCTCCCCCCTCTGTCTCCTACGCTCACCCCCTTTCTCTCAACTAGGAATCTTCTACTCTACGGAGCGGTCCGCGCGTCCCACATACCCCACAGCGCATCCGCGCGTCCTCTCCCCCCTCTCTCCTCTGGGAATCCTCTACTCTACGGAGCGGCTCCGGCGTCCCACAGTGCATGCGCGTCCTCTCCCCCCTCTCTCCTCTACGGAGCTGCTCCCGCGTCCCACACCCCCACAGCGCATGCACGTCCCCTCCTCCTCTCCTACGATCCCCCCCCTTCCTTTCCTCTAGGAATGCCTCTACGCAGCGGCGGGCACGACAGGTGGTGTGACAGCTGCATACTCCGCTGGGGGCGCCACGGTAGTTCCGCGGTATGAAAATGACGGAGCGCGTGCGCCTCATTCTCTCTCCTGTGCAGCGCCGCGATGAGCGCCCGGACCGCTGCCGTGAAATGAGAGCGGCAACGTTCCTCCCGCTCAAGCTAATTATCTCCCCGCTGCTTCGCATCCACACATGGTTCCCTTCAGCAGGAGATGGGGAATTTTTTATCTCCCCGCTGCTTTGCATCCACACATGGTTCCCTTCAGCGGGAGATGGGGAAATTTTTTTCCTGATATTTCTGCCTAAGAGGACCTTTACAGCGAAGCCGGTCTTAGTCTACCCTGTGCAGTCGCCGTCGTTGTCGCCGTCGTAATAGTATTATTATATTATTAGTAGTAGTATTAATAGTAGAACTAGTAGTAGGCGTCATGCAAGTCACATGACCAGAGGGGGAGTGAATAGAAAAAAAATTCCCCATCTCCTGCTCTCGGCCATGACTCAAGGAATGGGGTCAACCTGGGCGACAATCCACCTGCCTAGCCATTGCTAAGCAGCCTCTCTGTGCTCTCGGCCATGACTCTGATGACTGTGGTAGGGTTGACGGCCTTCATATTACTACAGGGTTCTGGTTCGCATAATGGGTGCTTCCCTACTTCATGAAAGTGGCCGGACGCGGGACGCGGGAGGGACGGACATAGCCCTGAGAATAAGACGCTTCGCATCTAATAAATGAAATGATATGATCACGACGTTGTTGTCACTCTAAATGATGATGACGATGACGATGATGCACGTGACCTCGCTTCCCAATCACATCACGCGCTTACAGCTTCCCTGTGCGATGGTTTTCACCGCGTGAAACCGGATGAATTTTTTGCTATTTTCCAACTGAGAGGAGCAACGTTTGCAGCAAAGTATGAAAACATCCGCAATCGCCATCAGTTTGCACTGGCAATAACCATTCCTTAACTTCGTTTGACTTCCACGCCAACACTGCGAAATAGTAGAAGACCCTAAGTCTAGAATTTTCTCTCGCAGTGTGTCCTTCGTTTTCGCGTTCTTTTATCATGGTGTAAACACAAGTGCACTGTAATGTATAGTCTAGGGCACAGTGCAGCAGTGTGCGTGTGCGGCTGAGGAGATCATGCTGCACAGAGAAATATTTCTCCTTAGCAATCGTGAGCAAGTTGTCATTTTGATGTAACGTGTAGCTCTTTTGTGTTACCCGATAGAAGACAGAAGGCCCAATGAAAGGAAGGATGTTAACAAGGTCTCCTTGGTGTGCATTTCGAACAAAGGAAAGAATCGGCCTTTGACAATAGGAAGGGTCATGAGGGCTCGGCCTCGGCACCTGTGTAAAACGAGAATACCATAAGTCTTTCTGCATTAACTTTAGGTAGTAAATGTGTTGATTTCCCAGATTTAGACATGCTGCGCCTCATCTACGACACTTGACGACGTCAGGTCGCGCTGCAACCACAGATAAATAAAACAAAAATATGCCCGACGTATCCGGATTCCGCTCTTCCTTAAATCTCTCTATTTCGCTCCATTCACTTCGTCTATAGGAATGTTCAAAGTGGACAAAGTTCAGTGAACCTAATGCCACCTCAAACAAGTTGGATTCCCTTTCCATTCTTCCATCTCTGTATAAAATCTTGGAGCGAGAGATGTGAACAGAAAAAGACACAGTGATAGGCCCGAAAGCGTGGAATAAATGCGCGGAGACGAGTTAAAGGATAACGAGAAAGGAACATATTTTTGTCTGTTGAGGTTCATAACTCGACTTTCCACCTCCATAATTACCAAGTTTCTTTTGAAATACCATTTCCCTCTATCTTGCGTTCGACTTCCTTTTTGTGCTTGCATGTCTATTTCTTGTTTGTATATCGCCTGTATTTTTCAGCAGCGTACTTAGTGTTCTTTCGCAGTGTTGTTTCCGCTTGTTAACAAGCTCGTGTTGAATGGGAATACCCGTGTCGTCATAGCGACAATTCCCGCGAAGTGCTCGTGTTAACGAGCTGGCCCGGCGACACGATGTAATTGCGCGGGTACAGGCTTGAGCCACCGTAATATAACACACCCCGCGAACTCTGGTATAGTGACGAATATACGGCACGCCTTCACATACAGCGCATGCGGCACGTAAAGAGGACGCATCGCTGCTTGGCTGCCTTCGTACGCCAGCAGAAACAGCCATACGTTCCAACTGCGTCCATGAAATATTCAGTCCTCAAAAAAAGTTTTGCCAAGCAAATAAAGTCGCGCTGGGAATAACTAACAACTCTGTCAGCTGTCATAAAGCTGGGCCCTGTGCCTTAAAGCGAGCAAACGTCGCAACATGTTACTGGCTCCGCCGCTAAGCGTTGTTTCGTAATCTCTCAGAAACAGCAATTCACGTTTCAGTGGTATCAGAACAAGAAGAAGAAACCATCGCACACGACACCTCGTCGTCTTTGTTGCATTACAATTCATGATTTCTTTTATCTCCTCGAAATCCCCGTTTATTATTTTTTTTCTACGGCGTCTCTGAAAGAAGTGCAGCCGCACATTGTCAACATAACTGCGCGTGAGTCGCCCTTCCACGGAAGCAAAAATAACCGGAATAGCAATACTTCGTAATTCACGAACGCGCTTAGCAAAGAAACAAACTGCCATCGTAAATTTCTAATTAAGCAAAGCATGAGACGCCTCGTAACTCAGCCGACCCTGAGCCCGCTCCATGATTACAACATGGCACGAGCCGGTGCTGTAATTTAGACTGACTCGCGTTTTCGGGGTCCCTAGTCGTCTTGCGCACCATCTAACACCCTGCCGCCGCTTGAAATACTTCACTTTTCATTGTTAATGAGCGCGCTATTATGACTGTCATCTGTCTTGACGGCGGGCACGTTCTCAGAATGGAGAAGTGGCAGCCCGCCGACTCGTTCGTGGGTATTTTTACTCGCGCTTCTCCGTGTGTAATTAGGTTGCCTCTCTCTAGTGTAGTTGCCTCGTTTCGAGGCACGAAGAACATGTGTGCATAATCATCGCTAAAGCATACAGGGAACGTATCTCGCAAGGTTCTTTTGCTCTAGTTCACTGCATAAAAACGTCATAAATCTAGTTTATTTTCGTACAACATTAACGGCACTGTTCTGAAAAAGTCATTCGATAACTTATTGGAGTCCCGGCATTCAATTTCCGATAAAAGCAAATTCTCCGTCAAGATGATGAACAGCGTTGAAGCTCTTCTTGTGGAGTGCATTAAATAAGGCTGGCTTTTATTATTTTTGATGAGGTCTTAGAAGCAAAGAAAAAGAACAGATACAATACGCGAAGCAAAATTCGCCGATTCCTTGCTGATATTTCCCGGCTTCCAACGGCGTTGCTGTTTCTCTTTACAAAGGAAAGCGTCACCGGTTGTCATGACTAAATTGCCTGGGGAAACAATGGGCAGCTTTAACGCACGGATGAATCACGCTAGTGTTCCGCACATGCCCGTGCTTGGAAAAGGCTTCGGTCGAGCGAAACTCTGTGGTTCTTTTCAAACAGTCGCCGTTTTCAAAGCAAACTAAAAGGTGGCGTTCCCAGAGTCTTTATTTTTGTCTTAGTTCGCGAGAAGTGCTCGATGTTAGATAACAGTGCTTGTTGTTAATGCGTTGCGTAACGTTATTGGCCAACGGCAGTTCTTAGAAATCATAAATAAGAACATCTCGCCGTGGGCAATGACCTGTTCTTATAAATCAGGAGGTCGTCCAGCACAAAGGGTGTTGAAGTATACGTTGCCCGTCTTTCCCGAGAGACAGCCAGCATTCGTGTACTTTCGAAATACGTTTCTTGGAAGGTAGAGCTGTGGCTACATTCACATGGTACAACCGCTAAAAGGAATCCACTCACCTCGAAGTTTCAATGAGCAGTTGTCGCTTTACTTGCGCTCGAAAATCTCACTCTTCAACATCTCTACAAAAAAAAAAAAAAGATATACTTACAGCGTTGTACCGCGCTAACTACAACAGTTACATTATTTCAATTTACAACTGCCTTTGCGTATTAGTCGAACGTAAAGCTACAAACTATGGGCTCTACCTCAAATTTAGTAGAATCGCAAGACTAGCCTCAAGTATTTCCCGTTACTTTTGCTGTACACAGTTTGTCGGATTGTCTGTCGAGGTGGTACAGTGATTACGCTGCTCGGCTGCTGACCCGAAAGTCGCAGATTCGATCCCGGGTGTGGTGGTCGCATTTCGATGGAGGCTCAACGCTATAGGTCCGTGTACTGCGCGATGTCAGTTCACTTTAGAGAACCCCAGGAGGAAAAGATCTCCGGAGCCCTCACTAACGCGCGCCTTACAGGACCCCAAGAAAGTTTTTCATCCATGCACCTAACCGTTAAGGTGTGCCTCTTAATCATACAGTGTCTTTTGCACGTAAAGCCTCTAGATATTGTTATTAGAGCTTGTCGGTGTCGGCAATGAAGAGGAGCATGCACTTTTTCGCACAAGGAATCAGCAAAAGGAAAATGTGAGTAACATTGCTTTGTGAATATAACTGTATTACGGCTTCCGAGACGAAAAGTGTACCACTCTCCTGCTCAGCCGTTCGCGAAGCAAGGACCGCCATTACCCCTCTCTCTCTCACTTTCCTTTTTTTTTAATGTCTCTGAATCCGTTTAACACTATCATCGCGCCAAGTCATGCCTTGAGATCCCATTGTATATCGCTGGTGGGTAGCGAGAAACATAAAGTAGAAGCCCTATCAGACTGAAAAGAATCCCTCGGCATCTCGTTTTCTCCGCGTAGTCATTCAATATTTTCAGCGCTCTATACTTGTCGTTTGTTTTTCTCGTCCGACTTAATCCGGTCCGAAGTGAATTTGCACCCCTTTCCCCATTTTGAAATCCCTATTTCGCCGGAGAGCCAGCGATATGCGCCCGTGCGGCGCCGGAAGACTCAGCCATCTACATTTTCCTTCTTTTTTTTATCTGAACTAAATTCGATAATGCAGCTCGGTGAAACCCTATACAGTCGTCGTCCTTGTTTTTTCGATGGAGCCGAGAGGGGTCGGGCACTTTTCGCCGTCGCCGCATTCATGTGCTCACATTTCGTGTGTTATTTTGTTGTTTCCTGTGTATTACCAAACTACCATGTTCAGCTTCTTCCATTACAGCTATACGCCGATTGAGGTAAGCTTCTCGCATACGAGGTCTATCAGTAATTACTCGCTTTTTTTTGTTTTCCTCATTATACTGTGTTTGTTTTCGTGAAAACATCAATAGTGCGTTGTTTCGGATTGATGCGGTATGAGAAAAGCGAGTTAAACTTGGATGTTTCGCTGCAAACAGTTACGCTGTCTTTTACAGTAAGGCTGTGTATGACTAGGTGGCGGAAAAACGGAGTGATCCATCAGTGCGCATAAACTAGGATGAAGAAGGAGCGCTAGCATATGCTACCTCAAGGGGTCTCCACGCTTGCACTAATTTCTCTTGCGGTTTTGTGAGCATATACCGGGTGTTTCAAGAAATGTGCCCAAAATCCTGAAAAATCAGGGAAATGCGACATTCGTTGGACGCCTTCACAATTACTTCTTCTGTAGCCGCAGGCAGCTTAATATGGTTGAATACATCATTTAGCATGGCAATTAGAAAAGTATAATTAAGTGCTTAATTATCGGAGTTAGGTGGTTATGTCGAATGGGAGAATTGAACTCCTTCGTGCGAATAACTAATTGCAGCTTTGAAATTTCGAAAAAGAGGCCTCTAGTAATTATTGCAAGATATTTAAATTCAGCCGAACTGAACGGCAAAAACAATACCGAAAGGCGGAATAGCATGACTGCCACATTCTTCTGAGACGTCTAGAATGAGTGAGCGTCTTTCTATCAACCATCAACCGGCTTCGTTGAGTCAGCGTGCGGGCTGCCTTGCATTTATAGCAGGCATGGCGCACATACGTTAACGAGCGCGGAAGAACTACACATCTGCAATCGTTGTTTTGAAAAGTGACGTCATTCTGTTCACCTGCTTGTTTCGCTTAATTGGTGTTTCGGTATCGGTTTTCGCCGTTCAATTTGGTAGAATTTTATTACGCCGCAGTAATTTCTAGAATCTGCTTTTTCTAGACCTCAAAGGTGCCATGGGTTCTTCCTCACCAACATTAATTCCTCCATGTGACATAACCGGCTCACTACAATAATTAAACAGCTAATTTATTTAACTTGCTTAATTCTTGTTCCAAATGATGTCTTCAGCCATCTTAAGATGCCTGCGGCTACAAAAGAAGTAAATGTGAAGTCATCGAACAAATAGCACATTCACCTCATTTTTGAGGATTTTGGACACATTTCTTGAAACACCCCGTATAGCTAGGTATGATTGCCGCCGCAGCATATGAATCACTACCTGCGGTAAAACTTCACCCCCGTAATCGAGAACAGTGCGCTCGCTCACGCTCGCCAGGCATTGAGAAACCAATCCGTTCGACGATATCAAGCCAATGAATTCTAGGGAGGCATGCCATAGGATAAACGTAAAATGGTTTCAGATCTACGAACTTGGTGCCTGATTAATGTGTGGGCGCGTCATCAATGTTCTCGAATGACAAAGACCTCCGGTTTCTTGACAATGATTCTAGCATGCAATGATAGGGTACCTTTCAATGTGATTGCTGCTGTTGCCCAATATGCTCATATCGGATCGTTTTTTTCGCATTTTCATGGAATTTAAAGATAGTTGATAGTCCAGCATACCTTCCTGTTCCTGTCTCTGTTTCTCCTGCTTTCTTTTAATGCTGTTGGCATTCGCTTACCTAGAACTATGTACCAACTTGCCCAACAAATCACCCTATTAAATTGAAAACATTGGAAGAAACATTATTACCTAATAGATGCGCGTAACTTTTTCGTGCGCGGAACCAAGAAACTGCTGAATTTCTCTATTCGATTCTGAACTCCGCATCAACGCTAATATGTGAAGATTATGCAGCGTAATTATTGATGGTTCCAGGGAACTTATTTCTTTAACGTCGTTACTTGAAATATTGCACTATTTGACCACTAAGTGCAAGGTAAAGACGAGAACTGGCGAAATATTTCGCAAAGGAGAAACACTGGTGCCTTTACGGATTATTCTTGCACAGCTTCCATATCCAGGCAGTTTTGATGAGAGCATGAAGTTGTCTGTGGAATTATTTAGTTTTTCACCGCACAACAACCCAACCTCAACGCAACGACTCATGACCGAGCGCGAGAACTCACACACCGCGACGATCAATCAGCCACCGAAGAGCCGGGCCCAGACTTTACAGTTTAACGACCCCTTACTCACCTTCCACGAAATCACCTCTCAATATCGTGAACAACAGAACTCAATACGCCTTACCACACACAAAGCTCGAACGCGCGCAAGCAGGTAGCCTTTCGGATGTTACAAACGAGATCGTACCCATCACGGGGCCAGACTCAGCCTATTGCAATTCAGACATTAGTCCACAATGCCCAGATTGCACAGAACTTCATTTCTCCCTCTCGCACATGCTCTGGCAATGTCCCACGTTACCTGAGGGACGTCTCACAACACAAGGCAGTCCGGAAGGGCCCAAGGACTGGTGGAACGCCGCCAAGTTCTTGTCCCTACTCGGGCGTCGCCTACGGTAGCGGCCGCTAGGGTGTCCCTCTTGCATCCCCCGGCGGCTTAAGCTCCTCAGGAGCTTTCAATTAAGGTTCTTGATGCAATCACTGACTTTCACAGCTTATCTTCAAGGCATTAACAGTGTGTGCACCGATAACATCTGTTGTGGTTCTCAAAATTAAACTGTATACATAGTGACCGTATGGTCGGCACCCCAGAGATTGATTTAATTTTGATTACAAAGGTGGGCTATACGTTTGGAGCTTCTCATCAACCTTAACTTACCACATCTCGCCTCACTTCCACCCAAATAAATCTTGTATTATTCCCTGGGCATGGAAGGAGGAGGAGGAGGAAGAGGAGAAAAGGAAGGACAGGGAGGTTAGCCAGTTCTCAGACTGACTGGCTACCCTGTGCTGGGGAAGGGGGAAGGGGAATAAAAGATGACAGAAAAGAGATGTTATAAAAAGGAGAAGAAAAAAAAAAGAAAACACTAATACGATAAACGACACTGCTTAGAGTCTGTCTCTGAGACCAGTCGCACGCAAGAAGCGCAACAAAGCTCTCAATGCCTTGCGTGCCGAGGACGGTCTCGGCCAGTGTCCTAAGACCCGTTCCTCCGACAATGGGCGATTGTCCAGTCCATCTAGCACCTTTTTAAGTTCTTTTCTTGGCGCACTGAAGCGAGGACAGTCACAGAGAAGATGGGCGACGGTCTCCTCGCAGCCACAGTTGTCACATGTCGGGCTGCTGGCCATTCCGATTCGAAACGAATAAGCATTCGTAAAGGCCACTCCGAGCCACAGGCGGCACAAGAGTGTCTCCTCGGCTCTGGTTATTCCCGACGGAAGACGGAGCTGTAGATTCGGGTCCAAGTTGTGAAGACGGGCGTTGGTGAATTCCGTCGAGTTCCACTGTGTCAGTGTCAGTTCCCGTGCAAGTGAACGAAGCCTCGTAGCGGCATGGAAACCTGCTACTGTAGTGAGCACTGTGAGCTACTCCTAGAACACGCAATACTACGGAGAAGCACGCTTGCCGTGCGTTATGAAGGCGTTTATTGATGTCCTTGTACCTACCCGAATAACCTGAGGATGCTCCCTCAAGAACTTCTGCAGTGAAAAAAAAAAAAAAAAAGAAGTGTCCCGCTTGCCACATAAGCCCTTATACTTTTGTGCGAGTCAGAGCTCCCTGGTGGTTTACTCCAACGAGAGGATGTTACTACGCTACGGAGGATTTGTTTCGGGGTTACGCACACCCCATCTTTCACCGCTTTCTGACCTCAACAATACGGCAGCCTGTATGGCTATTTTATCGTCCACCGCTAAACTTCGCGCACGAACCAAATTTCTTCGTGAATTTTCTGCACTCTTTTGTACTATGCTTAGTAGGAAGCTTTCCTTGTAAATGAAAATGAAAGCACAGAATGATACACGAACACCAGTTATTGCCAAGCTCCTCTTTCGGCACCCTACATCTTGTAACAATGGCGATAGTTTTCACTCTGACACTGATTGGTGGGTGTCCGAATTCCATCCATTGCTGTTGGAAATATTATTACGTGAATAAATGTCCGTGGTCATTTATTCACGAATAAATGTCGAGCGCTATACCACTTATTTGCTTATAGTTTCGACATCAGCATATACGTCATATTGTACTGAATATTATAAAAAAGGAAGTGGATGTGATGGGATTACGAGTGACGTGAAGAATATTTCCGCCCAACAGCACGTACATTAAATTTCCAGGCACATTGCGTCATCTTTACAGAAGCGCACGGTGAACTTCACCTATCTTTCAGAGAGATGCATTTTTCATACCATCTCACAGCACGGAAAGGCTCAAAAATACGCTTTTTCGTGGTGGTGTTTTTTTGCGCCTTCGAGCGCCGCTCGCACACACGAGTGACAAGTGCTGCTGCCGCACAACTGAAAAAACCTATAAACTGAAAACAGAGGGCACACGGCGAAGTGCACTATAACCCCAGCACGAGAAAAACTCGCTCCGTGTTCGCCGCCAACAGGAACACGTGCTCAAGAATATTAAGAAATAAAAAAAGATAACCATAAGGACGACGGCAGTTGGTGAGGTGCCCCATATTCTTGACAAAACAATGTATATAAATGCGAATTCGCGTAAAATAAAGACGGCAAAAAAGCGCAATAAATTGTGGAAGAAAACAGAAGCTGCCAAGGAAGGAAGTACGAAAGAAGTATTATATCAGAAGGCAATCTCTTTCCAACAAATAATGAAATCTAACAAACAAACGACAATTGAAATGATATTGATATCGCTCCTAAGTAGGTGGTCCACGTGGCGCCGGGAAAAAAGGACGGTATTGCCTCTTGACAAATTCATCTTCGTTCCAGGGATTGGGCATGGCGCTTTCTGGCAGCCATGAAATGCTGTTGACGCCCGAAGACTTCTTCGAGAATCCAAGGCCGCCGCACATCGCAAACTCGGGTCACGACCACGTCGAATCGCATTGACGCTGCTGCGATGGAACACGGCGAGGTTTCGTGATGCGCTCGGCTGATCGTGTCGAGGTCGCAGCGTCTTCTCTCGGCGGGCAGATCGAAGCTCAGGGTACGTATGCGCTTTTAGACTGACGAAACCGCACGAGTTTCCGATCTGAGAAAATGACAATCGTCGTTTCGACACTGGAGAAAGAAAGAAAGAAAGAAAGAAAGAAAGAAAGAAAGAAAGAAAGAAAGAAAGAAAGAAAGAAAGAAAGAAAGAAAGAAAGAAAGAAAGAAAGAAAGAAAGAAAGAAAGAAAGAAAGAAAGAAAGAAAGAAAGAAAGAAAGAAAGAAAGAAAGAAAGAAAGAAAGAAAGAAAGAAAGAAAGAAAGAAAGAAAGAAAGAAAGAAAGAAAGAAAGAAAGAAAGAAAGAAAGAAAGAAAGAAAGAAAGAAAACTATGCAATGATTGTGCTTCGCAATTAGCCGGATGAGAGCTGGAGCGCGAGATGATAAAATGAGGGAAAGGCCGGGAAGTTAAGCAGAAGCAGAGCAATCGGTTTTCTACCCAACACTAAAGGGAGGGAGAAAAGGAAAGAAAGATGGAAAGGAAAGTGCAGAAATAAGGCATTGTCCTCGTAGGAGTGCATTCCTAGTTTTAATGACATCACGGAGGCACTCTCAAACAAATTTTGTCCCTGCCAAGGCCTGCCTCGAAATACTGAATCCCATCCTTTTGAAATGCGTAGCATGCCACTAAATCCCGCACACTACTCCAAAATTGTGCCTTTCTGTCACATTTCTCTCAACAGTCCTCCGTCTTCATCCAGGTACTCAAGCCGGCCACGACGACGAGGCGAACACCAACCGGTGAAGAAGTAACATGCACCTGCGCCCTGATATTGTGTTGCCATCCGTCTTCTCTTTCGTGAGACACTTCGCGTTGGGTGTGGCTTCCAACTGGCCAGACCTCGCTACGTTTATTACCTCGCTCAGCTGGACGGCTGTGCGGTATACACTCGTGAGATCAGAATCGTATAAGTTGCGCCCGTCCAGTCATGTGGCAGGCCACCCTCGCGCGTATAATGAGCCTTAAGTCATTGGCTGGCAAGAGTGAAAACGCAAAGGAAAACTAGTTGATAAGAAACACCGACAAGGGCTTACTTGCAACAAACTTTTAACGCAACAAAGAAGCTTTTACAGCGATGCTGAGCATGCTTAGGCAGAACCAAAATTCATCCGTCGTATGTGCGGAAAAATTTCTACCGCGCATGTGCCACAAAAATCTTGCAAGCACCCCACTGTTCACCTCTGGTCCACTAAAAATGAAGAAGCGAACAAGCGGGCGGCAAACACATATTAAAATTTCTGGAGATACGTAAACGGAAATAGAAAACGAGGTTAGTGAACTGTCGGCCTTGACCCAGTGATGAGCACCGGAGCCGAAAGTTTCAGCTTCACTGGTTAACCCTTTGTTTACACAGTGCTTGGATGGGGATTTTTCACATCTTGCTAAAATGCAGACTGTTCTCTAGTAACATGTATAAAGTTATAGTTTTTCTTTTGCATTAAAGTTCAGCTATAAAATAAGCGCTAGTCCGCTTTCTATCGTCCTGTGTCATCTCGCGATTTCACTCTATTAAAGGTTCTAGCGTTTACACACTGGAAAGGCGAAAATGGCTGCGACCGCTGGCTTTTCTTTTTATCCCTTTGGGTGCACCGGAGTTGGCTGGAGTGATGACACAGTGCAAACAACACACATCTCATCAAGCGCAGTACACGAACTCAGACGTGCCGAGTGACATCACCTTGTCTTCATTTACTTTTGACACACGCTTGCGAAATTTATTTCTTAAAAAATATTAGTTCTTCCTGTTCCACTAAATTGTACCAAAAACAGAAAATCACTAACGTGATGTTTTACAATACACTAACACGTATAATATCATGCAAGTTGTTGGAATGCCGAGAGAGGTAGGGTCGTGTTAGCGAGAATTATAGTTTGCACACAGACTTCAATCGACTAAGCACCCTTATTCATTCGGTGACATGGCAACGGTTTCATGTTGGGTAATAAATACTGACTGATGATTAATTTTGGCTGATATCTGCTGCTATGACACTAAAATCGTCTACATTCAACCTCAGTTCATTGACTGAGTTTTCTACCCAATCATAAATAAAGCAGAGATCCATCTTTATGACTAACAACCAATTAAGGCAACCTACATTCGGTGGATGCCATTTTTTCTTTTTGTGTGTTCTATAGAGAAGTGAGAACATAGGAGGCTTTGGGCGTTTTAAAAGAATAGCTCACTTCTAAAGGACTTTTCATTTCTTGTACATCTTACCATTGAAAGGAATCTCCAAAGTATTCGACAACACCGCACGTAATTGTTTCCCCAAGGGCCATTGGAAAGACATCGTTAAAGAAGTAGAGACTGCCTCATTGTCAAGCATTCGCGTTCTGTGTCCTCTCAAGAAGCACTCAAACTCCTCACAATGTACTCATTGTTTGCCTGATTAATTAAAAGCCTTCTCGTGAATTCTGAGAACGCGCACACGCGTACGATCTTACATAGCACTCTAAGATCGCTACGTATAAGACCCTCTGCGAATTCTTCTTCTGCTAAAGAAAAATAATAAAACTTTATGACATTTCGCATACTATCTAACGCATCGGGTTGATTTCTACGAAAGTTCTGCTTTAGTCCTGACAAACTTATGGTATAGTAGCGCCATTAATTTCTTGTCAAGTTGGCTTTCGTATTGGAATGTAACATGAATATTCAGATTTTTACACGTTGCACAAGTCAATAATTGGAGTAGCTCACAAGAAATTTGTGAGCACGAGCAATGAGACGTTGTGAAAACCAGCGATCAATACGCGCGATATGAATATAAAAAAAAGGTAACAATATGGCATCTGTACATCAGCTTTCCTTAATGCTTTTGTGCCTGGATTCATGATGCGAGCAAAAAAGGAGGACATGAATAGAAAAAACAAAACAAGCTGCTGACCACGGGCAAGCAATTCCGCTAATGCATTTTCGGACACTATGATAGAGCAGCCACGGTGCGACGGCAGAAGGAAGGTGTCACATTTAAGCGAGGATCTCTCGAAAGACGACGGCACCATAACCGACTGTCCGGCATAGATTGAACGAGCGAACCAGCCTGCCATGACGCAATATGAATGTCACCAATCTACGATATGCAAGATATGGACTAGTTATGGCACCATGATCGAAAGAGCTGTTCGCTCAAATGCACAAAAAAATTGGCCGCGCATCTGCGTGCTTCGCTGCAAATGTCATCGAAAGACGATAGTCTTCTGCCGGTCTCATCCGCGGCCACCTGTGATGCTGTTCTCGACCATTTCCGTCCTGGCATGACCAAGCGTCTTCTCGCCGCAAGCGCGGTGTTTTTGGCAGCGTGTAAAAAGCTGAGAAGGCGCGCAGAGCGACCACGAAAAGAGATTCTCTTGTTTGCAGCGACGAGGGCAGACTGCGCCAGCTATCGCGCGTCGGATCAAACACGCGGCACTTCGCGCGACCTCGGAGATAGACGACGGCTCTTCGCTTTTGCAAGGCAGCCCGCATTTTCAGCGCAGCCTAAGAAAAACTAGGGTCTTCAGAATTATGTATCTATGTATTTTCTATAAAAGAACACACCACTTAATACTTCCGTATTGTTGTTGCGCCTCAGATATGCGTAATATTTGCTTTTTGATCGACAATGTTCACAAGTATGCACAAAAACGACTGATCAAGTTGGCTGGGCGTTCAAAAAGCAGTCAAACTTTGGCCAGCCGCTAAATCAGGCCCCGGAGACTCTCAAGTTCCAGCGATGGCCGCAGAGGGCGAAAAAATCGACCACGGCGAGTTCCATCGAAATGCGCGTATAGTGGAACTACTAACTCCTCTTTTAGCGGTCGGATAAGTTAGTTCGGATTTTCCCTGTTAGGGGCGCTCAACGAGGCCAAATATTTCGTTTTAGAATGTGTCAAAAGATTGTTAGAAGCTTAGTTACCGTGTCAGTTTTCATAAAGATGGTAGGGATCGGTTTTAATGTTACTTCTAGAATTACTACAAGAGCTTGATTGTTTGAGAACAAGTATTGAGATTACACTGACGCTCGAAAAGCAGCAGCCCATTGGCATCGGTTGCGTTTCGGTCGGTTAATTCATTCAAATTGTACCGCGGTCGTTTTCTGTGATCGCCATCACGCAGCTCCATTTCAGATCGGCTTTGATATATCAATGTGAGTTTGTGTGTCAGACTTACCATGCCGCTACCTGAAGGCGAACGTGTCTAAAGCCTGTGAATCATGTCAGCTGCGGCGCTTCACCGACTTTATAAACGTCGGGCTGCACAGCTTCCAGCGTGAAAATTCAACGCCGGCAAATTGCTCGGAGACTACCTACGAAAACGGAATAACGATGCACAATGTGCGCGTGGCCACCGGTGAGTGAAAATGCACTGCTTTGCACTTGAACATAGCCTTTTTTCCTCTTTGCATGCGCTACGGTTTTTGTCAATTCGTAAGGTTTTACGACTTGTCCAGCTGATGAGATGCACAGCTTGTGGGTTCTAATGACATTTTCTCAGAAGGAGCGGAGACACGGGGGGGGCTCCAGCCCCCCCCCCCCCCCCCAAGAAACTCACTTATCCTGGGTGTCCCCCCCCCCCCCCCCCCCCGGTAAAAAAATTCCTGGCGCCGCCCCTGTTTCTCAGATCGCTTACTGCGTTCTCACATTTGCAGATAATATCTTTACTGCTTAACTTTGCCACATAGATCACAGCATAAGTTTTACCTGTTTCTGCGCAAACGAGTCCGCTGCGAGATATGCTCTTAAATTCAATGCATGGTAAAGCCAAGTGAACTTACAATATGTATACGCATTTGAACATTTTCATAAGCAGGGACAGTTACATTTTCATATACCACATAGTTTATCCAGTTGGGCAATTAACTAGCTTTGTCCACTGATGGGAATCTCTAAAACAAGTTCACAAACATATAGTTTCCGTGCAGTGTTCTCATATACATTCTTCTTAGACATGAATCACAAATACATTCACTCTTCTACTATAGTAACCATGACTGCTTTTTTCCTCTTTCAGCCCAACCACAGCCTCCAAGGAACTGCTCATATCAGCATACGCTTGGATGCTTTATCTCTGAACCTACCTCAGGTCAGCAGAGAATGTGTCATCACTGAAAGTAAACTCATGGGCCAAAATCCTTGCAAGGTATGGTTGTAGACACTTTATTTATTGAACCAATTTTTGTTTAAACATTTCTGTCTTACTCTTTCTCATGACTCGTTTTTTTTTTCTTTTCAGAAAACTGGACATAAGAGAAATCATTGGTTTCCAAGCTACCCACATCAAGTCGTAAGAAGCTCAACAGTTGCCGTAGTGACAACCCCATGGGCCACCAATATTTACGAGGCATACAAACGCAAGCGTTAGGTATGCTGAAAAGCAGTGATATTGTACAGTATTTCGAAGCAGTACAAAACTGGGTGCACCAATTATTTTCTTGGTTCATGAATTACTCAATTTAGAGGAAATGTGCACGCTTCAAATTTTTTGGATAGTGCATGTGATGGGGTGCACATACTGTACTTCACTCCAAGTGTCAAACTTTGCATTGAGCATCACATATAACTAGTTAGCAAATGGACCAGTAGTAGTGCATATTTAGCAGCACTGCTTTTTTCAGTATAGATTGCTGTGAATGCGAAGACTGTTGCAAAGGAATGGCAAGAACAGCTACAGTAGTGCTGAAACGAAAAGTTACTGGTACCGCTTACTTGTTGGAGTGACATTGTGAAGGTTCTAAAATAGGAAACTGTGTGCAAGCACTCGTCCCTTCATTAAACAAGACATGTCGTGAAGTGGTCACCTGGAGATGAGTGGATTTAAGGGCACCTCAGTGTATAAGTATTGTTGCATGGCACTTCCAGGTCACTACTCTGGAATACATAATGTTTGATAATGGGCGTAGGTGAATGAAAGCATGTGCATAAGGACATTTTGGGCAGTATTCTATGCAACAGGCTGAAGAATTTGTAAAGCATCTAAAAAATTATTTTTTTAGCTCTGTTCAATGAACCTTGCCAATACATTAATGGGATGATATGTAAACACGCACTGTCCAGAAAAGAGGGTACATCACCGTTGCATTTGTGCAAGCAATTTGTTTTGTATGTGAAGTTGAGCCACAGACAAATAGCAAATACAGTAAAAGCTCATTAATTCGTACTCGAAGGGGAATGTGAAATTGTTCAAATTAGTGGGCAGGCACTAGAATGAACAGACATTGTGCCACAATGCGTGGGCAGAATCCAAAGAAGCCACATCTGGGCTCGTTATCACGAACTAGGCGCTACTACATGTTTGTGGCAGGTGAATTCATAAATTAAGTTCATGGAGCTCTAACAGCGAACAAAATTGACAAGTCTGTGACACGCCAAAAATAAAAACATCGACGTGCATTGCGAGCAGTGAGCCTTAATGTCGAAATATGATATTTATGCTCCAAAACACGTTTATTTACATGACAGAGTTAACACAATCAAAATTAAAAGTAATCGGTAATTTGCATTCACTTGCGTTTCTTCCATCGCGACTCCATGAGCATTGTTTGTAGCTTGCCCATGGGCTCCAGTGCAGCATCTGAAATCTCATCTGCTGAGAAATGATGCTGTTTTGTTGTTTTGCATCTCTAGTAAATTTAGTTTGGTTTGATGTTGCAACATATCCTGATCACACTGGGCAGACTTCTGCGAGGAGCGAAGAAAACCAGGGGCTCCCAGTTCGAGCTAACTGTCGTTGATACCAACGCGTTCGAATTATTGGGAGATTCCCCCCTAGAAATATACAGGGCTGTGCCGGCACCAGGGCATCAGTTCGAATTAATTGTAACTTTGAATTAACTGAGTTTGAATTAATGAGCTTTTACTGTAATAATATTTGTTCACGATAACAGACCTGACACGACATGGAGTTTTTTTAACAGAGCATTAATTGAGTGCACTCAATAGGTGTAATCAGAGTTCATTGAGTTGGCCAGTGTTTGTACATGTTGAAGATTCGAATGTGTACTGAAAGCTATTTCCTTGGTATTGCTGTGAGCTATGTAGCCAAAAAGGGCTAGTTTTGCATGATACTCATGTTAAGAGTGAGGCAGACAGTTAGGAAGTAGTGAAGAATGAAAATGTGAATTCAGCTTCTGCAATCATTCATCGTATAAGCAGTGTCTTTGACGACTATGCACAGTTAGCACCAAAAAAATGGACTCATTTATTTATTTGTAAATGCAAAGCATAACAATTTTACGAGGGTTATTCAAAAAGTAGGGGCTGTTTGGTCCGGACATCACGCCATAATCATTCGAACACCGTATATCCAGTACGCACCCGAACTAAGACTTGCCAGAAATCGTTTTTTCATCAGACAGCGCAAGACTGGAACGACCTTCCCGCCCACATCGCCACGTCAACTAACTTTGTTCAATTTAAATCTGCTTTAAAGAGTCATTCATCGTCATTTTAAGTTTGTACTGCTGCTGTTTTTCTTCGTTGTTGTTGTTGTTCCGCTTATATTTTTTATATTTCTTATTTATTTTATCTTTTTTTTTGTGCCCACCCCTCATGTAAAGTCCTTCCTGGACCTTTGAGGTACGGATAAACGAATAAACGATAAATGAATAAATATTCATTAGCAAAGATTTTTATTGGCGGGCTTAATTTAGCACAAACCTTCTTCATTTTTCTACATAATCACCGTTAGCTTCTTACCACCACACTAGTTTCTTTAGTCCCTCTACATAAAAGTTTGCTACCTGGGAATTGAACCTGTTGACAGCGGCGGTCTTCAATTTCTTGCTGTCTTCAAACTGTTGTACTCTGAGCCACTGTTTCAAGTGAATAGATAGGAAATAGTCAATTGGTGCTGGGTCGGGACAGTAGGGTGGGTTATCAGTGTTCCCAACCAATACCTTGAATCTTCTCATTGGTTCTGGCTGTGGTGCGAGGACGCATGTGGTCATGGAGGAGGATGATTCCAGACGAGAGTTTGCCACGTCGTCGATTGCTTATCATACATTTTTGCTTTGTGAGCGTTTGACGGTACATGTCATCTGTAAGTGTGGCCCACATTTTGTGGAATCAGCCAAAAGAATGCCCTTTTCGTCCCTGAAAATGGTAGCCATCATTTTCTGACTGGAGTAGACAAATTCCTTGAATTTTTTCGGTTTTTGTGAAGGGGAGTGGAACCACTGCATTGATCGTTGTTTTGTTTCTGAAGTGGGATAGGATATCCAAGTATTGTCATATGTAACAATGCATGAAAACAAAGCATATCTGTCTTGTCGGTAGCCGTCCAAAAATGCTCGTCCACTTGACATTCTTAGGTGTTTGAGTTGGTCGGTAAGAATTTTTGGTACCCAGCTTAAACAAATTCTGATATCTGAGCATTTAAGCTAAAATCGTGTAAATTGTAGTGAGGCCAACAAGGGGGAACTTTATCTGACAGACCACTAACTGTTAGTTGTTGATCTAATTGCAATGCCCTGTCCACTTGAATAGTTTCATTGGTCTGGATGCTTGGCCTGCCGCTCTGCTCTTTGCCGTACACATTTGTGCAGCCGTTTGTGAAGTCTCGACACCATTTTCTGACCTTTCTTTCACTCATCACTGTTGGTCCGTAAACTAGGCACAACTACCCATGAATTGGAGAAGCTGATGATTCTTTTGCATGCAAAAAATCGAATTACAGTGTGCAACCTCACAACAGGTGAGAGCAACGATTTTCGCAAACATTGTCATCTGCATTCCCCAATAAGCACATGACTACCGAGCCAGAACAATAACTTCAGTACTTTCGCGGAGAATTAACAGATGGTGCTGTGCATATAAATCTTTACTCTGACGTGTAAATATTAAAAGGTTAGCAAACTGCCCTTACTTTATGAATAACCCTCGTAAAAAAAGTTAATTATACAGATTGGACAGTAATGATTACTTACTGCCTATTTTTTCCAACATTGCTACCGTGACTTTCAGCACTTCCTAGCTGTCTAGTGTACTAATGTTCCATATGTCCCTATTGTATGTGCATATGTCATGTGCAATGTATTGCGAGTGCTGTCCACTGGTGTATCGTTTCTTTTTGCAAATGAGTGCTTTTAGGAACACCCACAGGCATCCTCTATCTCATGTGTCAGCTGATCAACAGTGGGCGAGCAAGGGTAGATCAATTCTGTAAACTTATCTTCCGTGAGAACCTTCACAAGCATGTTCACTTGCTGAAATGTTGGATTCAGGCTAAGGCTTTCATTATTCGCCCTGTTATTCAATTGAAGTGTTTATGTCAATGCAACCTCTTCGCCTCTTTGAAACATAAACCAAGATTGCTTTTCAACAGAATCCCGTAAATGGTGTTTTCCCAGGATAGACGAGGTTAGCACAACTGAAAGTTGAGCTAGTTGTCGGAATTAGTCGTAAAAAGATCGGACGCGTAGGCACGAACACAAGGATATTACGCACAATAACGAGAACGCGTTATGTACAAGAATATCTAGCATAACAGCGTGGTTTCACTGTAGTACGTACGCAAGTACTGTGCTTGGGTCGCCCAGCGTAAATGTCGTCTGACGCGACGTTCCGCGTATTATAAATTGCATTCTGAACGAGCGAAGAGACCAAGTTGCTCAATTTCAGCAGGGAATTTTATTAAACAGATGGCTAATATTGTTTTCTGTGTGTATTGTTCAACTCTGTGACTGACAGTGCTCCTTGTTTACATGTATACTGCTACATTCACGATTGCCAATAAACAATGTAAGCTTACTTGCTTGGCGTGTTTTTTTGCCAGTTGAGGCCTCGCGGTCACCTGGCAACTTAGCGGAAATATTTGTAGTAACATTAGGCTGCCGTGCGCGCGAATACTATCCCGCGACAGCGGTGGAATAAACGCCCGCAACCTGCGGGCGCGCACCGCGACCAACCGCACCCGCCAGCACTGCAGCAGCCATTATGCCCCAGCGTAATGATGATGATAGTTTTAGCAACGCCATCTCTAGGTCGGATACTTTAGTTCACAACGCCACCGCTACCCTTATTTGTGTTGCACTGTCAAAGGTACAGTTTCCCTTCTCTACATAATAGTATAGGTGTTCTGTGGCTAAATCGTGTGACGTGCCGACAAACAGAGAAACAGACAGACAGACAGACAGACAGACAGACAGACAGACAGACAGACCAAAATTTCTCCGTTTAGGTATCCCAAGAAAGACTATCGTCTTTAAAAAGCGTCGAACGTTGCAAATTGGTTAAGAGCAATCGATGTTGCAAGGACTCGCCGCACGATGGCGCCACCAAGTCTAAGAGCCTCGATTGCCCGGCGTACCATATATGTTATAAACGCACGTGACGGAAAAGGTCGCTTCGCTCTGTTCGTGACATGCATTCGTCCCGCTTTGCATTCTTGATTAAGTTATAGCGGTTATTCTCTACGAGGAGTTGGTACATACCTCAAGCATGTACATTCACAATCCTGTCACTGGAGGCCCTGCGGCACATAATATCTGCTTAGCGAGAAACCCACCAACGTATGGCTCCCGGATATGTTCCGATCGTTTCAGTTATTCTGAAATTGTTTCTTATGAGCCTTAATTAAAAAAGTGAGACGTGACCACCTTACACAAACACTATTCTTATATGAAAGGAGAGGAAAAAGTGGCTAACAGTGTTTGCAGTTCATCTTGATTCTCCATTTGTCACTGTTGAGACTGATCCTTCTTCTCTTCTAGTGTGTGATTCAAACTCATAATATGTGAGGAAAAATCATCAAATGAAGCGCACACAAAGGACACGACAGCTTGCAAGCCTGTATTCGGTTCCATGAGTCTGTCTAACTTATGTTGCAATGACTTTTCGTCTCGGTAAGTGGCAGAGAAGCACATAGCGTTCACAGATTTCGAAACCAGTTCAGTCAGGAGTATACTCATTAAAAAGAAAAAAGCGGAATTTTTAAATTTTGCGTGCGCATGTATACACGCACATGTATACACAGTATACACGCACACCTGTGTGTGTGTGTGTGTGTGTGTGTGTGTGTGTGCGTGTGCGTGTGCGTGTGTGTGTGTGTGTGTGTGTGTGTGTGTGTGTGCGTGTGTGTGTGTGTGTGTGTGTGTGTGTGTGTGTGTGTGTGTGTGTGTGTGTGTGTGTGTGTGTGTGTGTGTGTGTGTGTGTGTGTGTGTGTGTGTGTGTGTGTGTGTATACAAACACACGCGCGAACATAAGTAAAGCGTACAGTTGCAACACCACACCCGCCACCCCCCCCCGCCCCCGCCAAAAAAAAAAAAATCTGGCTACGCCCTTGCCCACCCGCACAGAACGTAATGCACGCTGCGATGTATACATAATAAATTCAAAATGGCTATGAAAATGTATTCTTAAGTATCTATTCTTAGCCAGAAGGTTTGGACTTTGAGCGCATATTACAGCTTTTAATAAAGACATTTTGTAGGAGCTGTTCAACATCAGGGTCACGCGTAACCTCTGGGTACACGAGTCACTAGGGTGCAGCTCCAGATTTGGAGCTCAGCGGTTTCGACAAGCCTGTATGCAAGCGAGGTGAAACGCAAGGCCGGAAAGGCAACTCGCATATTGCCAGTTGCCGCGCGTGGCATAATGTGCGGCATTAGCGTAAAAGCGAAGCAGAACGCAAGGGCCCACGGAGCGATAAGTATGCGCCACAGAGGATCTGGTTTATGCTCCCCTTTCTGGGTTACCGTTCATTCGTACGGTAAGTGCCAGCCAGGCCTCGCGTAACTACGGCTCGCACAAAAAAGAATGTCATCCTGCACCTCACCTGCTCCTGCACGCTCTAACTGTACAGGCACTGTACGTTCGTCGCTAGCGCCGTTAAAGCTCGTATCTGAAGAGTCGCTGCGGGAGAGAAACGAGGCTCCGGCCGCTGAGGGCTGTGTAAAATTGAGTTTCACCTCCAGTCGGCGAAAAAAAAAATTGGTAGATGTAGGATGTAGGAGAGAAAGGGATGCCTTTCTCCTAACGACAGGCGAGCGCGACGGCCGCGTATAGCGGCAGCTGTTTGCTGCTTCTGCGCCGTCGCACCGAGTGGAGGCTTCGCTCGGCCTCTCAAAGCACAGTGCGTCGTTCGAAGGACGAGCGTTGGAAGACCGCAGTGGTCATAACGAGATTACGAGATTCGCTGCGAGATTCGCTGCCACCCCCTTCTTTCCATTGCCGACCGCAGCGGTGGCATCGACATCACAGGGAACGACGCGACGCTCGAGGATGACAAGGGGGAGGAGAAGGGGGGCCACGGTGCTTAAAATCACGGCCGCCACCGCAGCCCGACGACGCCGACCACTGATCTTGTTGGACGCTGTCCCCATAACGGCGCACTCGTTGTCTCGTTCCCACTTAGGCGGATGAGGGTTGTGGCCTCCGCCCTTATGGCGTGCTTGTGCGCCTTGAGCGGAGTAATTTTGCAGCGCTGCCAACCTCTGCGGTCCCCACGTGACTGAATTTTCTTTTGTGATGGAGATATGTCGTACAAACCGTACGTGACGACCTTCGTAGCAACAAATGGTCCTCTGTCAAAAACCCAAAGCGCGATATGTTCTGGCGACGCTACGAAACAGAGCTACAAAACGCCTTCACTTCAAACGCCCTCTATCAATCGTTACCTGATCCTTGATAGTGAAGCACTTGTGTTTCTATCGACATCACAGAGTATATATATATATATATATATATATATATATATATATATATATATATATATATATATATATATATATATATATATATATATATATATATATATATATATATATATATATATATATATATATATATATATATATATATATATATATAGATGACCAAAAGAAAATAGGCCCATAAGTGAAATACGTTACCGGTAATATGATAAAATCTATAGGCCTGTCTGTGTTAAAAAAAATTATATCAATCAATATTTTAAGATTCCTGTGTTTCTCTTGCCAAAGCGGCCCAGCATATGACACCTATCAGATGTCGACTTAAATATGTTGATGACGGATTAGACGGTGCATAAATAGATGGCATAGGAGCGCGTAAAATGAGAAAAGGCACGACAGAGTCTTGTGACTTGTCCACCCTTTTGTTCTCGTACTGTATGTGTCATTTATTCCGCTCGTAAAATATGTCAGATATCGACTTTGACTTAGACATTAGGACCCAGTTCATACATCGTAGAGAAGATGTGCGCTGGAAAATTATGTGCAACCACTATTTGGAGGAAATACAGGCCTGATGGAAGATGGTGTGTGCAATGCAAGTAGACTTTAGGTTGCATTACACGAGATAACATCGTGGACGAAGTAAATCACGCGCTAGGAAACCCTCGTGATTTCCTAAAAATATCGACAATGTCCGTACCGAACCTGTCCGCGAGAAATGATAACTTTTAATTCTTACTAACCATAGGTACCTAATTGGAGTAACTAGAGCTCACACGCAGACTCGAATTATCTCAGTTCTTCAGGCTTGAGTGATGGCCACTTATTTCGAAAGCGCAAGCAATACATGGCCATGTCGAGAAAAGGTACTGCACGTAGCACAGCCTTGAGTCTCGGCGTCTCCGAATTAAAAAATTTTAGTGATTGAAAAGCACGATCATGACAACCGGATACGTGTACTGCACCGTCTGCAAAAATTTTATGCTAAGGTATGTTCGTTAAGTTTTGCGCGCGCGCAGTACGTCATACAAATTAAATTGACAAAATACAGTATGCGAGAGTTTATTGGCCAACTGCCAGCTCCTAAAAAAGATCATGTGCTACGTGACGCCAGCTGGCAAAAAAGCGTGTTGCGCAGTCGCCATCATGGCTATTAGTGGCGCTGGATAACACCTCCACATTTACATGCACAGAAATGCACAGTAAAGTGGACGGGAAGGATGACTGCTGCTGTAGCTCGATTGGTGGAGCATCGGGTGCGTTAACCGAAGGTTGGAGGTTTGATTCCTATGGGCGGCAAGTTATCTTTCCTCCCACTTTAGATTTATATCATAATTACTACACTGTAGTTAAAAGACTGCAAATAATGTCCCATATACCTCCCACGGCTTCTTTATCGGGTAGTTTCATTTTGGTACAGTCCCCCCAAGCATATAAGCCAACCGACTGTTAAACGCCATTGTCCCACACTGTAGAGGCTGCGTTACGTGTTAACAGTAGCCTATATGGGTGTGTACTTCTGACCCAGCTGTTCATTTTTGCAGTTGCCGCTCGTCAGAAATTCAGCAGGAGAAACCAACGAAGCACAAGGAAACGGCACCTCGTCTTTCCTGGCTCAGGTGGTACGCGAGCCACATAATGCGCCAAAAAACAAGAACAGAAAAAAAAAAGTCAATGTAACCAAACGCCCGGTTTCGTCGAATTGACACGTCCCGTGTTAGCGCCCTCTCGCTGTCTTCTAGGAAACAAGATTACCGCCGAATTTCATTTGCTCGCTTCCTTCAAATGGCTCCCCGTCCGTACGCATCATGCTTACGCAACAGCGAGAGCTCGATACCGCCCCCCCCACGAGTGCGGGAAAAATGGATGAAGTTTACGACTTGTGCGGCAACGTCGGTCAGGAACGCTTGCGGAATCCCCCTATTTCGTTTTATTTACGCTTACTTCCATCCTCACTGTTCCCCGCGAATGCAAGGCATAGCGCTAAAGTACGTAGGTTGTGGGGAGGTTTTCCAAATGCCGAAGCACCGAGGGCCGCGGCACGCTTAAGCCTCGGCGTGGCTCGGCGAATGCAAAGCGAGGAAAGACGAGGGGGCTTAGGACACCGCTAGAGTGGCGGTCTGCTGCAGCCCTCCCTCGATAAAGACTTCTTCGGGAATAATTTGCGAAGTAGAGGTGCAGCTGTTTTCCCGTCGTGCTCGTCCCTCGTTATCCGTGAGCCGATGGCGTAAGTGGTCTGGCTGAGGTAGGAGGCGGGGGAGGCGTTGCGAGGTAGCGCACACTAAACTGCTATTTCATAAACAGGTAACAAAATCAGGAGCAGCTGCTGTGGTGGGGAGGCGCGTCGAAGTATAAGCTTAGCCCTCTGCATGCGTCTGAGAAAAACAAACAAACAAACAAAAACGTAGCGAGAAACCGGCGACCGAGGAGCGCATAAAGGCACCCGGATTCCGGTTGCATCGGCGTACGACAAACGAGGAGTTTACAGCATAATCTCGAGTCCGTGGCGCGTCGTCTTGAAAGCGCGAGCCAGAAACGGCAAAAAAGTTTACGAGCGGTCCTCGAGGATGCTCGTTGGAAATGACTTTCCAGTGAGGGGGAAACCCTGCGTGCTTACGCGCGCGGCATACTTCTGACCCTGAGGTGGCCCAAGGCATTTTAAAATTGCGTTTGTTCGTACGTCCATTAGCCGAGCCTTAGCCTTGCAGTGAAGGTAGCATGGCGTTCCTCTTGGAATCCGCTCTACGAGTGTTGCGTGCCATCTGTTTCATTTGGTGGATGCGGGGTCCCTCTTGAAAAACTGAGGATGGGAGAAGGTGGCAGGAGGAGATGGTCGGGAACACTGCCGTTTATGTAAGTGGGCAGTTTCTTGGAAATGTAAGGTAGGTTAGACAGGATACGAAGCTGGGGCGAGGGGGATGCGCATGAGAGGAAGGGTAATTGTAAAAAGTCATGCTGCGTACATACTTCGTAGCAGAACATGGACAGATGCAGAAACTCGAACAAACAAACATGCCAGGCTCGTCCTCTCGAGGCGGTTCGGGAAGTCCTGAAAAAACGAAATGCGTTTTGTCAGCTGCCGTCCAGCCAGTGTCATTTATTTCGCGTCTGTCGGCTCCAATCTTCTGTAACTGTCCCGTTCGCAACTCCTCGCTCGTTTCTTCTCGATGCTTTAACCACGATAACGAAAAATGTGTACGAGTCTACGTGTTACTTTACTGTCGCATTTCGCTGGAGGTGAAATGGTAGAGGCCCGTGTACTGTGCGATGTGAGTGCACGTTAAAGAACACCAGATGGTCAAAATTTCCGGAGCCCTCCACTACGGCGTCTCTCATAATCATATCGTGGTTTTGGGACGTAAAACCCCAGATATTATTACTTTAGACTCAACAAATGATTCGATTTCCGTCTATAGAGTAACCTTTTTCTTATTTTGCTTTATTCGTTTGACTTCTGGCCGCTATATCACTTTCCATAACACTCTCAGTATGCTCAGTATTCGCAGCATACTTTGTTCACTTCTCTAATACGCTTTAAGCACGATGTCTACATATCAGTTTTTAATGCAAACGAAGGTCAAAAATATTTCCCGATTTCAACGTTGACTGGCACCTCTAGGTAACTGCTCGGAAGTGTGGTGCAGCACACAGACTCTGAGATCAGTGGTGTCTGCGCATATTTTTTTGTGGCCAGAAAGGATCAACAACGTGCCAGACAATGATTGCGCTGTGCCCATCGCATTTAAATTTTCTTCACAAGATGGCGGCACGTTTGCGTGCAAGCCTTCTTTGACGCACTCGTGAAAACGGCGTCAATGGCTCAAAGGCATCATACATTACAATGATGATGAGAAGCTTTCAACACTGCTCATAGATTGTAGTCATGCACGTGAATGATGATGAGGGCAGTAAACATGTCGCAGACCCATATAGAAGGATTCGCCAAATGTGACACAGGCAAAACGAAACATATAAACAGTGACCATGGGCTTCAGTGTTCCTTTATAATTTCTAACAGATCATCTCCTTGCTAGAAACAAACTGCGAAAGCGTCGGAGGAGGCTAATGGTCGAGGCAGATCAATACGGCTGCCGTTTCTACGTGACATTAGAAAGTTTATGAGTTCGAATAACACGACGATCCCATACTGACCGCAGCGGATGTACTCTGCTTTACGGAGACGTGGAACGCGACAGAACCGTTCATCAATGGATTCGTTCCAATCGTCTGCACCGCAGAAGCAGAGCGTCCGGCGGGCGGTGTTGGGATCTACGTCAAGCTGCCAGACACAGCGGAAGATTTCCATTTACCACTCACCAACCAGAGCCACAACGGGGAGCACGCCGCTGTGAAGCTCTCAAACGGAATCGTCATCATGACTATGTATCTGGAACCTAACCTATCCAAGGGAAACATCCTCAAGTACATCGAGAAGGCGATGCTGCACTACGAAACTGAATACAAACACGACCCTTTCGTACTCGCCGGAGACTTTAACGTGGACATCATGAACGATGACTGTCTACTCCAACATATGGTGTCCCGTTACGCTCTCCGGTGATATAACTACAAACGTCCCACCACTATCAGGAGAACTTGTATAGACATTGCATTATCGAACTTTACACTACATCTAATTCAAGATCCCTTGGCTTTATACTTTAACGAACCACAAGGCCATTATACTCAAAGGGAAACGTTACCCTGAGCTTAGTCATATATGACTAAAATCAGAGGAACCGCTCCTTGTGGCCCGTAAAATAATAAAAGAACTCTTGGACAAAACAACATCATCTACCCATATGTGAATAATAAAACATTGTGCATATACTGTATCAATATGTGCATAATAAAACATTCTGTATATACTGTATATAATCACACCACCCCGTGTTTGTGTCACGTCTTAGCATGATCGAGTGGGCAAAATGTACGGAGGATTCACGGTTTACCACATTTAATCTCCGGAGCTTCGCCCATTCATCATCATTCACTTCGTGTATATGGCGGGACTTTTTTTTTTCTAGATCCCGGTGTCGTGCCGTGGAACGCACATGCAGTATGATGTGGTCTCAGCTCATAATCGCTTTCACAGCATGAACAGCAGTCGTATCGCGAAGTTACAAAACACGATCGACCTTCTGTCTTTGCCGAACGACGAAGTTGGTGTAGCGATGGAACAGAGACGAGAGACGTCGTCGTGAAGGCGGCCAACGTGGCCGTGCCGCTGTCTCGCCACTTTATTGAGCGAAGGCCAAACGGAGCGGCGGCAGCTGCTGGCGTCCAGTTCCGCCAGGCGCGTGAACCCTGTTCTGTCTCGCGGCTCGAGCTCAGCACGAGCTGCACGAGAGGCGCGGCGCGGTGGCTAGTAACATGATGACGATGATGAAGGTTGATGATGATAGCGCTACAGATACTCCCCCGCAGAAATGAACCCGCAATGAAAAACTATGGTGGCGTATATACAAGTGCTGACAACGCAAGTCGAAAGGGTCCGTGGGTAGTCCAGTCGTCGACGTGGAGGCGGAGGGTCTTTACAGTTGTTCCGGCGGGCGGCACTGGGAAAAAAACAGCGGACGGAGAAGGCACCGGAGCGCTGTGGTTATAGACAAGTGGGTCTCACGATGACCTGGTGTGACTGTTCGAGAGCGCACCAGGCGGCACGATCGGACGCGGCTGACAAAGGTGCCCATAGCTGTGTCGATTTCGTCGCTAACGTCGGCAGCGGGTCGGTGGTGCTGGTGTGGACTGCGGTGTCGGCGCAACACCAACCTCGGCGTTGTAGGGCGTTCGGTGTGCTGGCGATGGTACACAAGTCCCCGTATGCGGCGACATCGGTCTCGAACAACCGCACCACGTGCATGCCGTCTTGATTGACGCCGAGTGCGGTGGTTTTGTCGACGTAGCGCCACGTGCGATAGAGATGGGGTCCAATTGGGCGTCGTTGTCGTTGTGACGAGCGCGTTTGCATTGTGAACACCCGTTTGGTGGCTGCCGGCCTGCGTCAACGGTTCCGGAGGATGGATGCCGTGGAACACTGCAGGCGTGCACTCTAGAGGAGGGCTTGGTCGGCGCACCTGTGCACGTGGAACGACTTTCGGTAGTCGGCGCACGAGGGCTGGTGCACAGATCAGCATGGTCCATGGCTGGCCCTGTGGTAGGTGGGGCATGAGTAGTCTGCTCTGCCATAGCAGGGCCAGGCACGTTGTCCTCAGGCGCGTCAGTCATAGTTGCCGCGTCGTTGAAGTTCGGCCGTAGTTGGTTGGGGGCTGGAACTTCGGCTGCGGGAGACTGCTAGGGCGAGGCTGGTCGCTGCTGGCAAATGACGCAGAGCGATGCAGTCGACGGAAGCTCGCGTTCGTTAGTAATTGTTGACGGCGACGCTTCCGCAATTGGTGGGCGAACAGCGGGTGGGAGATCGTCCGCGGCCGTGTCAGACTCCAGGGCGTACGGCAAGGTAGCCGTACTGCAGTCTGACGGCTTCAAGGTGTCACGAGCCGTCGAGGTTGGGGAAGACGGGCGAGTGGCAGGCATGCGTGACGGACCCTCGTACCTTCGGAGACCCTCGGGAAGGTCCTCGGGAAGGTCGGTCAACGCAGGGGCGTCTTCTACCTGGTCGTCGTGGTCGGGCGCAGAAATGGGTGCTCCTGTGTCCGGAGCCGCGGTAGAAGGAGTCGTAGCCGGGGAAGAAAAGTCGTAGTAAAGGGAGAGCTGTGGGCTGGCTTTTAGAGCTCGAGTCGACGGAGGGGAAGCCCGGAACTCGCGGCTCATCGGAAGCGGGCGGTAGGTTTCCCCGTATGAGGCCAGCACCGCTGTGCAGAGGTCATCGTATGGCTGCTGGCTGGATGTCGACGCGGCCGCGAGATGGCGGAGCTCAACCGGGAGGGCGTGCAGCAGGACGGCGTGCATCTCCGGTTGTGCGGTGACGCCATCCACCATGAGAATGGCATCCAGCTGCTTAAACCACACTCGGGGGTAGACCGGGTTGAACGGCGGCACTTGCTGGTAGGGACGTCGAAACATGGCAGTGGCCGCTCGTCGAAAGGCGTGTTGTCCGGGTCACCACTGTAGCGATGGAACAGAGACGAGAGACGTCGTCGTGAAGCCGGCCAACGTGGCCGTGCCGCTGTCTCGCCACTTTATTGAGCGAAGGCCAAACGGAGCGGCGGCAGCTGCTGGCGTCCAGTTCCGCCAGGCGCGTGAACCCGTTCTGTCTCGCGGCTCGAGCTCAGCATGAGCTGCACGAGAGGCGCGGCGCGGTGGCTAGTAACATGATGACGATGATGAAGGTTGATGATGATAGCGCTACATTGGTAAGCCACGCCGCATCCAGTGTAGGCAGATGTGTCACCTGTTTGAACCTATAAGGTATCCGCGCATGAGGCTGACGACCTGCAAACACCATGCGTGACTCCCGGTCGACACGTGTCGTCGAAAAGAAAGAAAGAAAAAAAACACACGGCTTACGCTTCGCTCCCGTACTGCACCATAAAGTTTGCGACACCGGCGACTTGTCTGGCCGCTGTTTGCGCTCTCGACATGCGCACGTTGCGTGGGTTGCCTGACTTGTAGGGGCAAACACACTGGTGATGCCCTAGAACAGCTGCGGCGAATGCAGCTCTCATCGATGGGACGAAGGGAGGAGGGCAAGGGGGTGCGCGTGTCTCTACAGTCTTGCCACCGGTTGTACTCGCTGTTTGTCATGGAGTGGCAGGCAGCACGATACAAAATAGAAAAGAAAACAGCAACGACGTGGAACCCCTCCAGCCTACACGTTTTGCACTTATCTTGAAAGGAGGCCGAACGAACATCGGTGCCAAGGGACATTTTTGCTTTCACTTTACTGGTACGAGGACAGGTTCCTTGGGAAAAAACACTGGGATGTTTCTATATTTTGTGGACAATGTACCCGCCCGAGGTCGTACGTCTCGCTTTCGGCTCACTCGAAGGCTGCTAGTGTAAGTTGCGGCACCACGGCGCCATACTGTGGCAGCAGCTCAGATGTTCAAGAAGAGACTCCTTAGAACATACAGTGTTATGATGTATATATTATAAAAACTGTAGTGCTTTAATGCGAATCATTTTTTAGAACCTTTCTGCAAGGTCTTACCCACCGCGACAGCTCAACATGTAAAATGTCGCGCTTTCAAGTTCGAAGACGCTGGTTCGATTCCCTGTCACGGCAGCCGTGTGATCTAGGGGAGGGGGGGGGGGATATGAAAGAACACCTGTGTGCTTAGATTTTTGTGCGCGTTGAGGAACCACCAGCAGGTTGAAATTGAATTAGCTCAATTGGTAAAATAGCCCCCCCCCCCCCCCCCCCCGAATTGGCGTTCGTCACGGGTTCGGCCCCCGGAGCAGGACGAATTTTTCGTCAACTTTACTTTCTCAGAAATTCGTATGGGTTTCGCAACTTTGCGCCACAAACGGGTGGATGCCAAATTTTTCTCTTGTCAACCTTCCTCCACCTTACGGGATTCCGCAGAATTTGATTTGCTATGTTCAGTGTCCATATGCTTCAAGTTGCTGACTCATTGGCCGTCGCGCTGCAAACTCATAGCCTCCTGGCTAGCTGGATTGGTATGGTGACCACACCAGAGATGCGTTGGTCCCGGGTTCGATGCCCGGACCAGTAGAAGTTTTTTGTCAACTAAGAAGCTTACCTTCTAAGAAATTCATGTATACTTCCGCGTGGCATTGTGAACAAATGGGTGGATGACAATTTTGCCTTTCACTTTACCCTTTAACAGAAATGTGTCGACAAAACTTTACTCCCTCCACCGAGTGCACTAATTCGCCACGGACGCATGCGCCCCCCGCCCGATAGGCACGGCTTGCTGTCTTGAGATACAACGAATTGGACGCAGCATCGCATCGCGAGAATTCTTTTGAATTACAACAGGGAGTTCTCGCATTTTCATGCGCACCTATATCCAGCAAAACGTACACAATGGGATGACAAACTCTTGCACGCATACAGGCCGCGAAGAACTTGTCTGGTTGTCTTGATATGAAAACAACTCTAGCCCAGAGTTGAATGAGCCGTACTCGAACTCCCCGTTGCATAAAGGTTAAAAATTCTAAAGTAAGCACGAAGGCACAAACTCATACACAAACAGGCATGCACGCATACCTAAACGCGAGCCCGCGTTGGTGCAAACTGAATTGAAAGTGACGTTCGCTGAGTATGATTGGCCGCGACATAGATTCTTTTGTGATGAGGAAAGATGAACCTTAACCTTGGCGTCCAGGAGAGTTGCCAAAGGTGGATGATCTTATTTGCGAAACCATGGTGCACTGTTGGCTCAGAGCCTCCCGGTGAGCTTCTCATGGCTCTTGTACTATTAATGTTTCCAGGTTGTGTGCACGTCTGCGTGCCCTCTGTAGAGAGCTTAGGGCATGCAATAGCAGTATTGGCTTTCTCTAATACGTTCCCGTGCAGCACAGGACCGGGTTGATTGGCGAAACATGGGAGAGGCCTTTGCCCTGCAGTGGGCGTAGACAGGCTGATGATGATGATGATGAATACGTTCCTGGATGCGCTGCATTTTGCAGTGCTCTGTGCAGGGATGTTCGTGTCTGTACAACCCTCCATATCACTGCTTCTTTACTTCTCAGACCACTGCGTGGTGCTGTGCAGCATTTTTGTTTCCTAAACTCATGTCGCGAAAATACACAATGTCACAGAGGCAATTAGTTCAGTACGCTGTGCAGACCCGTTAGTCCAATACCTATCCAATGAATTGACAGCCGACGGAATGACGACACACTGAAGTGCCACTCCGCCACAAGATGATTTAAATTTGCGCAGGCTACAGCACGTCCCGTACGATGCCTCGGAAGACACGTATTTTTGGCGCCGCGTCGCTCTCATTAGCTAATTACTTCAGCATTTCCGCAAACCGACAGTGCTGTGTAAAAAATTTAGGTTCAAAACACACGACCAACTTCCGACGAAACACCGATAGAAAGAGGTCTTATCAAGGCCGCCTGTCAGTGCTCTAATTTTCAGAGTTAGCGCCTGCAGCCTTCATGCATAAAAACCGCGGCTCTTCAAGCAGGCCTGTACAATCAGGTCTGTCCAGCACCGGAAGAGCTAATTCTATAGTACAATCAAATCAGGTCGTACTCTAGGGCGGAAGCACTCTAGATATATTTGTTATATTCTGGGCGTTGGTTGGTGCTGCGTCAACAGTTCCGTCATGATCTTGCACGATTCGTGCGTTAAACACATACCCGCGTTTAGTTAGTTTGGGCGTGTCTTTTACTTCCGCTTCCATTTCTCTTCCGGTAACAGTTGGAGCTAACGCTTTTCGAGTTTTGCTGCTTGAACGTTAGTCAACGATGTTCTATGGTCTACTGCACGTGAATAAGCCGAACGTGCCCAACGATACCACGACCGCTTCTCCTTTTGCGGTTCCTGCCATTCAACGCAATATAGACGGGGAAGCCCGAGTAAAAAACAAGAGGCGAAACGAAAGCTTAAGAAGCCCAGCTGTCAAGTTCGGAACACTGCACTCACAGCACTTCAACGGCTTCATTTTTTATGCGATTTAAGCATGGCGCAAACATAGTGAAAATTTACTTTCGACGACTTATGGCTCGGAGTGTGATCAGTACGGGCTTACTGTGCTTAGTGAAATGACGAAACTTGCGACGTGACACTGGTTTAATGATCTGAATCCACTGCCTGTCACTGAAAAATTGGCATCTGAGCTCTGAGGCTCATCCTTACATTTCCTTTTTTTTTTTTTTCAGACAATGACATCGCTCATTCTGTGGAGCACAAGACCGTAGGATTTTTCCTATTCAGGTGGTATAAACCTTGAACCCTGAGCCAAGAGATATATTTTTATCCAACTTCCAATATGTCAGTGGAAAGCCTTTGTGCTTTTAAGATATGTTCAATGACCTTACGAGACATTCTGAGAGTTTCACCAATGTACAAACCACGCTCTACTATAAGTAAAATTGCGCGGCCTCATACATATACGAGCTCGCATTCATGGCTCCTTTGCGAGACTTTCTCTCGATAGTTTATCCTAAAGTCTACTTATTCGTATGATCGGGGTGTTCTTTCGTTCAGTGTCAGCTCTTTATATTATCTTTCTTATCTTTTAAATGGCTCGCTATCATGTCCGTTTTTTTTTTTTGCTTGTTTTATAAGATGCTTATTGGACTTTGCGGTTTCATATTTAGAGCTTGTCCAGTCTTGAGGTTCGTCATTTTTGCTGAAGTGCTAGGCACAGCCATCTTTTTACCCGAGAACGACAACAAGAAACATAAGAAAAACGAACGACGTACGGGTAATGAGCGACCCTCTTACGTCTTTTTGGCTCGGCTAAATGGTTTTTCGTTGGCCCGACAGCTATCTTGTACGCATAGGCAATGTCAAGCAAGTTTAAGTTACAGAAACAAATCCTCGAATTTCTACTGTGCTTCTGGGCTTCTTGAAACTTGCCATTCACTTTGATAGACGCGGCTCCAGGGATAAGCAGGCGCTACATGAAAGATCGTATTATAACACCAAAGCGTAAAACCCATGGACGTGGAAGAACCAATTGGGCTTGATTATGCAAGAACCGACCAAATACAAACACAGCATGCCGTGGTAAAAAGCGTTGGAGGAAGCAGCACCACAGACAACTTATCGTGTGGACATCTATGGATAAGTTGGATGAACACATTGATAGACTTCGACCAAGGTGAAGACTATTCACTGACGTTGCGGCTGCCACACGGGTACCTTGTCCATAGTGAAGCTTCACTGTGAGCAAGGCTTCCGTAAACAATGAAACTTCTTGTTCACAACGAAGCTTCTTTGTGGCTTCATTGTGTACAAGGCTTCGGTGTGGGATCTGAAACGTCAGTAAATATTGTTCGCCTTAGTCGGCGGCCATCAGTGTTTTGACCAATGTGTCACCTTCGAACAGGCGAGATTTTGTTTGACCATCGACATCATCTACAGTTGAGGTCCGTATTTACAAAGAGTTGCTAAGTTAAAGAAATATGTCACGACGTATGGGGCCATGAAATCATAGTTTTCGAAGTTTGTATATATTAATGTGGACTACCTCCCAAGAACGACTACGACAAGGATGAAGAACGGCTAGATACGCAACGATTGAAGCAATATCCAACACGTCGAGCCACTCATATTCTGGCGACGGACATTCCTATCACTGGATGTTCCATGTTGTCCCATGCGGACCGATTTTAACAGCTGAGATCATAATGCCACAAATACAATAAAATAAAGCTGTAGTCGTATGGTTGGAGTGCTCCCAGTTTCCCAATTCTGCCTGTAAGGTACCGTTGTTCTGACTTTCATATTATTTAGCTTTTTCTGTATAAGTATTTAACCTGGTTTAATTCACCGGTCCACTCCAGTAGTCTCATTAGTCGGCATCACCCGCCAATATATCCAGTTAAAAAGAAAAACAATACAAAAAGACTTTCAAAGCGCACTGGTGTCTAGGGCTTCAATAATCGACACGAGAGTGAGTCAGGAGGAAATCAAATATACTGAACAGAATGCGCAACATAACGAAGGATGGGGATATTGTTACCGCTGCAAGGTGATTTTCTATGGGCCCCGCATACGCGGCCCAAGCACGAAATTGCCGAAAGCATGGGTCGTATTTTTTTTACACCGACGCGTTCAGGCAAACGGGGGATCCATGACGCACAATGAAGAGTCGGGGTGCGGCTCCGCTCATATTAATGACACGAGGAATAAGTTCGCCGCAAATCTTGCCCAATTTATTCTGCCTTGTTTCGCATTTGTACAACTTTACTAAGCTGTTTTTGTTTTTTGTTTGATGGCTATCTATACGATATATTTTTTTTTCATCACAGGGTTACTAAGGTTAAGTTCCTGATGCCCAGAAAAGGATTGCTCATGTTACTGATGCCCGATAAAAATTGCGCAAATCCGTTTCAAGGCAGCGATTCCTGAAGAGATCGGTAGAACCTTCTGTGATATAAGCAATACACGGTTTTACGACAACGCAGATATTGACTTCGACTGTGCAGGGTGACCATTTTTCCAGTTTTAGAATTTGCTATCCCTCCCCTCTCCCTGCATTACTCTCGCATCGGAACGCGGAGTGTTCGCGTTACGTGACCATGTTGCGTGAGTTCCCGCTGCACTATTATGTCATCGTAGCACGCACGTGCGCACTTAGTGCGTATTGTCAAACGCGGAGCAGCAACCACCGATTCGTCGTGTGTGCGTGTCTGCAGTCTTTCTTTATACGCAGGACGATAACGGCGACACTCAGCATCGAATCTCGACCACCCAACGCTGTTACTGTTCCTTTGGCGGGCATTGTATGCTTTAAGGGGGGATGGCGGAGAGGGTGGGAAGGGGAAGCTGGTGTCGATCGCGTGATCTGAGGTACGCGGTGACTCATCTGTTCGAGTTTGCCTAGGGAGGGTGAATGGGACAGCTTGCGTGGACGAGCGAAGGCGTTGGTGGGGGAAACGGGTGGTGCGATTTCGAATGACTCGCGAGTGGTGTAACGACGAACGAAATGCACGACGCAGCCACGTGTCATTGCTTCGAAGATACATTACGCGTCATTTGCACAAGGAGTCAATTATTTCAGGTATCTCCAAAATATCAATGCGATCACGTGAATAATTAAAGGGGGAGACCATCATCCCGCCGCGCACGCGGCGTGCCTCAATCGCGTACCACCTGGGCTTCTCGTTACGTCATTTGTGGGTGTATACCGTGTACAAGGGCACGAAATGAAGAGCTGCCACTCCCTATATTTCCATAGTAGCCACAGCGAGTCCTTTCGAACCTCACTTCTACATTTTGTCCTACGAGAGCTTTTATAGCGTGTATTCTACTTATATAAAGAAGCCGTCTTAATCTACCCTGTACAGTCGTCGTCATCGTACTACTACTACTACTACTACTACTACTACTACTACTACTACTACTACTACTACTACTACTATAGTAGTAGTAGTAGTAGTAGTAGTAGTAGTAGTAGTAGTAGTAGTAGTAGTAGCAGTAGTAGTCTCCTGATTTTTTATATTTGCATTCCTCGGGTCTACGCTGTCTATGTCAGTTTGTCTGAACGCTCTTACATAGTACTGTCATCGCCGTTCCGGGTTAGATAAAACTGTCAATCGGTAGGCGGGTATGCGCGATTGACAGATAAAACTGTCAATCGCGCATACCCCCCTACCGCGGCCCGTGGTATACGGGTATGTCCCCCAAGTGTCTCAAGGAAAGGGTTTGACGACGCACTCGACAGGAACTTCACGTTATTCATGTCATGACGAGACATTCAAATTCCTCAAACTGTCTTGCCCTTCCCCACAGCAATTTTGGTCTACACCAAGTTAAAAGAGGCGATCACGAGAGCACCCAGACGTAGGCGCTCAGACAGACAGACAGACAGACAGACAGACAGACAGACAGACAGACAGACAGACAGACAGACAGACAGACAGACAGACAGACAGACAGACAGACAGACAGATAGATAGATAGATAGATAGATAGATAGATAGATAGATAGATAGATAGATAGATAGATAGATAGATAGATAGATAGATAGATAGATAGATAGATAGATAGATTCATTCACTTAAGTCCAATGTATTGTGTCTACCCAGATACAATTACTGGAGAAGATCTGCTATAACACAGAAGCACTAGCAGATATGGGGCCGAACTCAAAAGCTTCTTTTTCGTAATTCTGTTTTCTCATTCGTCCGATTGGTCCACCTGCTTCGATAAGATATGTGCCTTACCGTGATTGGCTCAAATTTTCTATTATGTGCAAGAAGCGAAACGAGTCGAAAGGTTCTTGTTGAGGGCCGCAATATGTATTGAAAGACGCTCCTAACAAAAAGATCAAGTCACTGTGCATTCTACTATTTATAATTCACCTTTCAAACGGCGATGTTTACACATACTTTACCTAAACTAATAATTCTGCTGCTCGGGCTGAGTCGGCGGCTTCTCAAGCTTCGCAGGCACAACGAGAACGTCCCCTTACAAGGGAGCAATATTTGTGCTTGATTTCATCAAATGACACAACTCGTTACGCCTACTTGTGCCTTCAGATCTCTCCCCATACAGACTGCAGGGTCCATTAGGCAGCGCTTGTGTCCATCTTGCCGGGCGTCCCACCGCCAAGTCAAGCCTGTACAGAATAGCCGCTGCGCAGTTCATCAAACAGAACAGAGAGAAAGACTCGTAGCGAGGGGGGGTTGAAGGGGAAGCTACGGTGTGGTCCTGCAGCATGAGATAAAACAGGCTGATTCATGGCAGTATCTCTCATACTTTCTCGGCAATCCTCCTCTCCTTTCCGTAGTCTATCTTTCACCTTCATATACACGAGCTTCACCTTCATGTACCTCCGGGCTTTTCCTCTGCTCTATACCGAGAGTCCCAGATGCGGCACGTGCTCGCACCCGAGGCCTTTGGCAAGGCCAAATATAGGAACTATTGCGTTTTGTTGAGCTTTGTCGATTCGTTTTGTCGTTTCGCAAGACTCACTTACTTACCTTCGCTAAAGGCGCTTCGTCGGTTGCTTCGCCTCAATCTGTCTGTGCCTCCCTCTCGGTCCCTCCTCCCCCCCATCATACATCTTCGCATGTTTATACATTTGTTGTTTTTACACGCTTTTCCAAGTGGTCTCCTTTCGATTGCGAATGTGCAGCGTTCAGTGGAGTCTCGGCGGAGCAGGGGCTGGCGAAGAGATAGCTAAATATAAAAGAAAGCGTAGCGTTCCTTTTGATTTGATCGCCGCCGACGTGCCATTTATTTCCCGAGTAAATTGTGCTGCCATAAGGAGATTGGACGTCACTTCACTCTTTTGCGGTTCTGACCGCTCAGGATGTGCAAGGGGCCACAAGTAAGGGGAGGTGGGAGGGGGGAGGGCAGCTAGCGTGGGAAGGGGAAACTAATGCTGCAGGCAAGGTACTTTCTGCGGCAGATGTACGGAGCAGGTCTATGAGAGTCGATCATGCACCCCCCCTTCACCCCCTTCCCTTCCCCCCGCACACACACAACAGATTCCAGGCTTCTGGCTTCGAGTATTTGAAATGTAGCCTTCCCTCCATAAATAACAAAATCAATAGGACAAGAAATAGATGAGAAAGAAGATGGCTAGAGATCCAGCACTACAAAAAGGTTAGGGATCTTTAAAAAGCAAGTACCGCAAACAGAGGATTAAGCACGAAAAGTTTCAGCTCCACCTCAGCTGGCCATGTGAGCGATTGCACACCTAGCGGTCATAATGAAGATGTTATTAGCTTAACCTCAAATAGCAACTGCTGACGTTCTCCGGCTGTAGCTATTAATTTGGGGCGAACGCTACAGCTCCTCTTCGTTGATAGAAGTGTATGTGTACGGCGATGCTCCGCATTCGTATTCTGTTTGTTGCAGGCACGGCCCCTGAGCAACGTCACAACGGAAACAATTCATCGGAATGTCCCACGTCCGCAGCTATACTTTCACCTCAACGCTGGACGTTTCGTAACCTGCGTCTCGCTTAACGTAACCTTTAAGATTCGCCAGCTGGGTTGACGTCGTTGGTAGCTGCAATTAATTCGTTTATGTCCTCCCCGTGGGTAAGTAATCACGGTTAGTAGGTAACGATAACCTCGCGAATATACTGTAGAGCATGTCTCATCCAGGACAGCAGCAACGGATTGCTCTTGCGAGAAACACGGAGTTCCTGAGCATGTTTTGTAAACTCCAGCCTATGGCCCGGAATTTCCTAGTTCGGGAAACAACTGTCGAATGTTGTTCGCAGTCACATTTTCACCTGCTACATTTCAGAATGGGTGAAACTGCTCGCAACAAGCTATAGAAGGTGCGATGGTCAAGGGAAGCGCTTCGTTTGGCGCGCGCGTTTATTTCTTTTTTTTAATGTGAAGCGTTCTTCGACACTTCTTCCTACCTTACCGGACTCGCTGGTGGCTACTTCCTGTCCAGATTGGCTACTGCCTGTCTAGAGTGGTTACTGCGATACCACTCTACACAACTGCAAAAGGGGCCATTGCCAGTCTAGACTGGCTATTTCTTGTCCAGATTGGCTACTGCCGGTCAAGAGTGGCTACTGCCAGAGTGACTAATGCCTGCGACCGGAAGGGTTGGCTTATTGTGGCAGGTGATACGTGTGCGCCCAATCATGGCATGGACTTCAAAAAAAGGCGTGCTGTCACCGTGATGTACCGTAGTCGCGATTCGTCATATTTCATCGCCTTTACTTTATTGCGGTCAGTACTTCAAGTCGCCGTCACCCTTCGGCGATCTTCAATCTGTAACTGCCACAACGTTGCCATGGTAACTTCGTGACGCCGCTATCTTCAAGCTGTCCTTATCTCGCTGTCGTGATTTTGTTATCTCTCTATCATCATCGTCGTAGACTTGCAGCCCGTGCATCGTTCTCAGTCTGTTGTGGCGGGTTCTGTGCCGAATTAATGCCTTCATCGCCAAGCCGCCATCGTTATTCTATTCTTCGCATCACGTTATCCCATCGTACGCGATATAACATACAACTAAATAAAGATAGTTGTTTACATTAAAAGAAATTGTGAACCAATGATGTTACCAGTATGCCATTACACAGCGACATCAGAAGAAATGTTATACTCAGCGAAAAAACTAAATGAGCGTGCTACGAAGGACACATTTGTTAGATGCATGAATAAAGCATACAACAGCACCACTGCCTTCAAGAACTTTTCAATTCAATTACCAATGCACTCTTTTAGTGGTTCGCGCTCATAGGTTATTAACGGCGGCTTAATGATTGCTCGTTAACTAAAGGGGAGTCGGTGGCGTTGATGTAGAAAGAACACGCTACATAACAAGCAGAAAATGAAGCAGATAAATAAACAAAAGAAATATGACGCTTACGGTTTCTATCGAGTTTCCTGAAAAACCTTTATTGGAAAAAAGGTCATTTCGCTTAGGTGGATATACTGTTCTTTCCATCTGCTCTCCTCGAAAACGAACTAACGTGATCGCTTCGCGAAGAACTGCCATAAAGTTTAAATGCGATGTTTGAGCGGCGCTGAACATTCGCGCCGACAAAGCACTTTCTCTCGCTTAGCCGTTTCACCTTTCGGTGTAGCCGTTTGTGTGCAACGTTCTCTTGTGAAGCTGCAGCGACCAACCCCGTCGCCTCAGATCCATTCATCGGCCGATTGAGAAAAAATGAAGTTGCGACGTATCGAAAGGCAATATGTGACCGACATGACCGACGTGAACGCAGATCTCGCGCACCAAAACAGACGCCCGAGCGTATCGTCTTTCTCCTCTTCACTACAACAGTAACGACCGACCTTTAATTGACCATATGCGTAGTGCTTATATTCGCCGAAAAAAACAGTGCTTGCAGTTTTCGCGCAAACCAGCTGGCGCGACTGTCTTTCAAAGGAGAAGGGCAGGCGCGCCGGCAAGCGGTTCCACGGCAAGTGGTTCGGGAAGCACCCCAAGAATGTGGATTCCCCCAATACCAAACGCTATACCGAACGCTATACATGTACAAAAAAAACTAACAAAAAAACATATGGCATAGTCAGTCGAAAGGCCACAGGCTTTCGCCGAACACACTTTGGAATTTACAAAGTGTCCTTCAATTGTTTGTCTTCAATTTGTTCCTTCACTGAGATGTCTCGTAGTGACACTGCCCGTCGGCGTTCCTGTGCCCAGGTGTATTCCTTGGGCCAACTTGGGCTTTCGTCGCACTGCCGAAGCGGGTCTCAGAGGCCACGTAGGAAGAAGCGTGTCCTTGAGACCTGCACCGCCAGGTGTCGCAACGGTCCCGGCTGCTCATAAGAAAAGAACCTGCTCTTTCAGTGGACTCATTCAGTTATATTCATTAAATTATCCTCAAAGTTAATTGGCCCTTATCTGAAGTAAACTTAGGCCTCCAATACAATATGTATCTAATATAACTCTTAATTTGAACCAGAACCATCTAATTCGAACCAGTTTTATAAAGTGCGGGGCACTTTAGGGGGCCGGGCTGTCGTATGCTGTAGTCGTATGCTGTCGTCATCGCTTGGCGTAACGCAGGCAAAACCACGTATAAAAATTGAAGAAGAGGTAGGTAAGCGAGATATAGAAACAGAGAAGAAGGAAGGGAAAGAAATATGAAGAAAAATAGAAATAAACAGAAATAAACAGAAAAAACACAGAAAGAACTAGAAGAAAAGACAACAAGAAAGAGAGAGAGGAGGAAAAGAAACAGAAAACCGAAGAGAAACAAGGAAGGCTGCCCAGCTCCGCCCTTCCTTCAGCCTTGGCGCCCCTAGTGCGTAGCTGCCTTACCTTTTCTTTTTTTTAAGCAGACTTTTTTTCTGAATATTCGGAAAACTGGAGGTAAGTACTCCACCAGAAGTGCTTGGAAGAGAAACGAAAGTGCCGCTCGTTGCTCGTGCCTAGAAAACTACGCTCCACATTTGAAAAAAAAAATGGTGTCCTGGACTCCTATTCGTCCTTCGACGCACACTTCCTGCGGAGCAAAGAAAGGCAATGTGTCTCCCGGCTCATTTGTCTGCAAGAGCGAAGCTCTTGACAGAAGCGGCAAATGTGGCAGGTGACATTCGCGTCATCATAAGTCTCACTTCGCTGCTGAATTATCTGCTTCCTGAGCTCCCTCGATCCAGCAGGCGGAGACGAGAGCTTGAACAGTGCCGGAACAAACAAAGTCAGCGGAAGATGATCGCTTCTTATTCGTCCGAACCCACGAAGAAGCAGGCCGAGGAAGCCCTCTTTGTTATCAGCGGACATCTCTGTTTGTTTCGTCATATCGCTCTTCTTCCCCTCTATCTCGGAGCCGCGAAGAGTCAGCGTCGCGTAATGAGCAGCAGCATGAAGATCGACGCCACGGCAACAAGAGTACAGCGGCGTAAGAGCAACGGCGACCGTGCTGCTTTAATCGACATTCGCACTTGGCTTGATTGGGTACGGCGCCGCAGAAACCCCGCGCAGTCCCGGATCGACAGCGTCGAGGCTCTGTTTATATGAGCGCGTGCACATCCCAGTCGCATTCATATTGTTTCTGGCTGGGTACGCGGCAGAAGATAGAAACGGGAGCGCGAAATAAGGAGACAGTGCGCTGAATAAGTCATACGTGGCCGTAGCGTGGCGGCTCCCCGCGTCGCCAGAGCTGTGCGTCCGTGGCTGCGTCGCAACTCATCCCCACAGAATGGAGAGACAACGGGCTTCTGTTCCGGAGGCCGCGTGTGCAGCCATTGGGACGGACGTACCACGTGTCGTCGTAGCTTGTGTCCCAGTTACCATGGCATGCGATGGAGGCGGACCCTTTCTTACATCTCGTAACGGCTGATAGACCGACGGTGTCCGCTGTTGGGGTCCGCGTCATCGCGAACCTTCTAACCTCTTCTGTTTAATTCAGACGCGCGCACCGCGCACGGCAGGATACTGCCAATGCTGTTGCGCCCGATGGCTGGAGGGAGAAGCAGCAGACAGAAAGAAATGGAAGCCAGTAGGGCAAACGGTGCGTCCCATTATGCGGATAGCATTGTTTTCACCTATACATTTGTGCCGGCGCCCACGGGACGGCTGCGGCTGCTGTCCACACGCCATGGCTCGGAGATGGCGGACTGCCGACGTTCACAACAGGAGCAGCGTCACTGTCGCCCGCCTCTCTCAAGGTAGCCGTGTCCACACCGCCATGTGGGCGTGACTACCTCGCAAATTGTCTCGTCAAGTTTGTGAGAGGCGATGTTAATAATAATCTCGAAATAAACGCCGTTTGGGCATGTAATAATACAATCTGAACTGATCCGAACAAAAACAGGAATCCAAAGCTGCCGCTAACAAGTTTCTCTGTTTCAATCTCACGTAGTTTCAGGTATTACCTGAAGAAGAATATTCAAGTCGTTTAGAGAGACGGTCATGCACTAGAGCAGGGGTCAGTAACCTGCGGCCCACGGGCCGCATGCCGCCCACGAGGCTGTATTATGCAACCCCCGGCACAAGGTCATAACACCCCCTCTAACTAACCGATGAATACCTCCCCAACCTGCTGCGCTTGTTGGTGAGAAACCTTGATGTAGGTATTTGCGAGATGGCTAAGAATGTTCAGCACCGAAAGTCGCGCATTCAAGGAGCTTTCCTGATTTTTATTATTTTTTTTTTTGCATTAGCTATGTTTTTGAATTGCAACCTTTTGACGTGCGTGCTGAAAATAAACATAATTTCTATTTCAGTTTTGTACATCACTATTGTCAATTCGCCGAATTTTTTCTCGTTGGCGAAGACGTCTAACTTGTTCTGACAAGGATTAAGGCACATAAACGAGCTGATGACTGACGCAACACCGAGTGCTCAATGTAGGGAAAAACAAGGAGAAAGTTAAATATATCAAGCCCGCATGGCACCGAGAAAAATAGCAAGCTGGGTACATATGAATGTCAGGAACAGTTTCCGATCCCTTATTGTAAGTATAGCCAACCTGACGCTTTTCTGGTGAATGTCCCTGCCTTCTGCCTGTATGCTTTCTTCCATTCCTTCCTTTATTCGAAATTTAACGTGGCGCCTCTTAATAATACCCGCCGTCTTCAATCATACGGCATGTGCATTACGGTAAAGATGTACATGGTTAGTGCAAGATCGTCTAATACTGTCTCTTGAGAGCGAGGGCTAATGGAAGTAGAAAGAAGGGTGGCACAATAACAGTAATGTTTGGTCAGATATTTTTAGGCTACAATAAAGTGATCACTGTTCCTCACGATCAACTATCGAGCAATCTCACCGCCAGCGTAATTCTCTCGTAAGAATATGTAGGGCACCCATGCATTAACATGTTTCGAGAAATCCTTTAACCATGCATATTAACTTTCTCGTAGTTTAAACGTAAACTGGACTACTCGGTCCATTCGAAGATATTAACCTGGTAGCTAATGATGCGGCACGTGGCGTCAAATTGAAATCCTGCAATCAACGAATATCTTTGAACATTGTTGCACTTTGTTCTTCAAAACTGCATAAAACCACGCGCTTCAATCTCTTTTAAAATATATCCAAAGCAGTGGCAAAGAAAACAAACTCTCACTTCAGTAGCCACGTACCGCGATTATGTAAACGTGACATCTGAAGTTAAGGTCGCGTTAGGTGCTATATCAAGAGATGCTTCAGTGTTGTCAGCGAGATCAGTCTTTTCCACCATAGCGAAGGAAGGAAGGAAGGAACAGGAGAGAAAGGAAAGGCAGGGATGTTAACCAGTCTAGAGGGACCGGTATGCTACCCTACACTGGGGAAAGGGATGGGGGAGTTTTAAAGATAAAGAAAGAGAGAGGAAGGAGGAGATGAGAGCACGCGAATTGTCGCTGGCGATAAGGCTTCTAGCGACCCCGTAACCTATTTCCTGACCAGCTAGACGCCTTCTTTATTATACGTGTTGAAGACGCAGTAAACATTTACGAGAGCCTCGGTGACTTGTGCTTTTGCGAACTAGGACCAAAACACGACCATTCCTTGTTGTGGAGAAGGCAGAGTCATTACACAAGACGAGGTAAGGAATAAATGGGGACTAAGATTAGGGATTAGGAACCTGCGCAGTTCGTTCCCCACTAATCCTCCTCCTGATGAGAAAAAAAAGCAGCCCTGCTCTTCTGAGAGAGCACGACTCGCACGGAACGCGACCCATCGAGCACTCACTCGCAGATTATTATCACAGCTCGTATAATGGTAGATGATTCGAGCAATAGTATTAGAGTGAGTCTGCGCGATGTTGTACGATCTTCGGTTGTCGTACACAGCAGGTGACCGATAAATTCCATAACACTTTTATCATGGTGTGAAAGCACTACAGTTTCAGTATCAGCCATTTCGTCTTTCTCATGTAAGACGCTGATCCGAAACTATAGAAGCATTATCTCCCTTGAATTCGAGACTCCGCCTCCTTATAGACCTGCGTGGTACTATTATAACTGGATGCTGAAAGGAAGAAAAAAAACAACAACAAATGCTTAACTAATATCGCACATGTATAGTATTTCCTGTTGGGCTAGCTGCGTTTTCATCATCAGTAATAGACTTTCCGCCAAAAAGAAAAAGCAAAAACATTTGACGATTTTGAGAGAACTTTTGTAGTATCACTATGCAGCGATATTTCGCACCTGGCATAAATAAGCTTCCATCGTGCCTTTACTTTGTGTTGCTTGGGATAAACTTAATTTTTTTATCTATTGGATTTTACGACGGAGAAACAAAAAAAAATGTAACAGGTGATTTTTTTCATGCTTCCCCAAATGGCGTCGTTTGGCATTTCCAACGTCAGAAATATTAAAATATAGCGATGCTTAGCATCCAATCTTTCGTATCGTACTGCGGTAATAAACAAAATTACTTAGATTGCGTGAATACCGTTTCCGAGATGAGATTGGTGGCACTCCTTCGCGAAGCACGCCTTTCGTAGGCGCGGAATTTTCACAAAGCCAGCGTTATCGCGCACATGCCTGAATACGAGAAGCTCCCAAAAGTAGACCCAGCGACAATACATCTCCGATTTTAAAAACTCGCTACGCCGTCGAGTTTCTTTCATTCTGCGACACTAAATAAATAAGCGGAGAGGCACAGAACCTGGGGTTTGAAGATTTGCATTACATAGACCGCGTTCAGACCTGCCAGTTTTTCCGCGATGCATTCCACGCTTCAGATTTGCAGCCCGCCCTAAAGGCGGCAAAACCTCGTCGCCATTCTTCCTCTTCGCCTCTCGGTATTGAATGGAACGCTAGGCCTAGAGGAAACGGGCGCGACCAAGATAGAGAGAGAGAGAGAGAGAGAAATGAACGGAAATCTCGCTGTATACTGCTGCAAACACCTTTGGTATTTCCAAGTGTGTGAGTGCGTGTGTGTGTGTGTCGGGAGGGGGGGGAGGGAGTGCTCGACTATTGTACTTCGCAACGCCGCTCGAGCAGACGCGATCGTACACAATGTGGCGCACGTTGTTGTTACCCGTCTGCGCATCGCTCAAGTCTCGCGCGCACACTGCAGTCTTGCCTCCTGCGGTGGCGACCTGCTCCCCCTATCTCGTTTTAGATGTGAAGCATCTTATGGCGAAGCTTAATCCGGTGGTGGTGTGCGGCGTGACCACCCTTACTGCGCATGCGCAAACCATTAAAAAAAATAAAAATAAAAAAACCTCCTCTCCTCCTCTCTCTCCTCTGGGCATCCCTCCACCCGGCAACCACACCCTCACTGCGCATGCGCCTCCCCTCCTCTCTCCCCTCCTACGCTCCCCCCTCTCTCCTCTAGGCGTCCCTGCCCGCGGCGTCCACACTTCCACTGCGCGTCCCCCCCCTCTCCCACCTCGCGACGCCGACGCAGGCAGCGTCTGCTAGCGAGTTTCTTGGTTGAAAAAACCGACTGCTCGCGCTGCACAACCGTTCAATGGCCATCCTGTATATATGGCAGTGGATCTTGACCTGCAAGGTGGTGCCGGTGGGAGATTTCTCCTGTGCGTTGTTGAACAATAAAAAAATTCACAGCGTGCGCGTTAACTAAAAGCGGAGTGCGGGTCTCTGTGTCCAGTCGGAGTCTTCTGTCTCTCATTGCCCATTAGCAGCGATTGGCATGTTCCAGTAGGAAACACCGCTCCATCACTGCGTGCTTTGCACCTACCCAGTTTTCTCTCCTGCGCAACGCTGCATTGAGCGCCAGCGTCAATGCCGCCGCCAGTGTAAGCGTTAGCGCCCGCTGCTTCACATCTACACATGGTTCCCTTTAGCGGGAGATGGTGTAATTTTTCTTTTCTTGGACTTTACTTTTGCGCAGCTAAAGAAAAGCATCCACAGAGCTTAGACCCGACTTCCTCCAATCTCTTTGTCATTTCTCTGCAATCTACCGCAGCAACAGGCAATTCTGAGTTAGATGTGCATCTTTCTGTAGCCTCGAAAGACAAGCGTTTATTTTTCGCGTCTACTCTTTTTTTTTTTCTTGACACCGTTCGAATTTGGATCGTAATGCACGAGCGCCGGTACTCGCTGTAGGTATAAATCTTAAACTTCCCTGAATAGTCCTCACTCGCACCTGCCCGACGCTTTTTCTTAATTCAATCAAATTACAGCACATTGCATTATTCCGGAAGCCTCTAAAGCTCGCTTAACAATTGAAAAAGAAATATTTCTTTCTTATGCTGATTGCCAATCCACAGCTCCGACTTTCATTTCCTTTTATAGCAATGTTATAGGACTGCCTGGATGTTGGGTATGCCTAGTGTTAGTTTTATCCCGTTCCCACGTGTAGGGTAGCAAACCGGTCATCCTGGACTGGTTAACCTCCCTGCCTTTCCTCTCTACCATTTCTTCTTCTTTTATTCTTGGAATAAAAAAAAGTAAGTCCTACCTCGTGTTTCGCAAACATCATTACTACACGCCCTGCTTTGGTCTAACTAAAGCAATTTTATTCCGGAAGTCGTTGCTTGCTCCACAATTAAATTTACAGTGCCCGACTTGCTGCCACTTCTTTTACTTTATTTCTTTTTTTCGGTGGCCTTTGCTGGAGTATCTGGAAGCTGCATATCCTTAAAGCTGGCTCTTCTTCTTAGAAAAAAGAATTTTAACCAAGACTAAGTGCTTCGTAAACATTACGTGCGATTATTTATTTATTTATTTATTTATTTATTTATTTATTTATTTATTTATTTATTTACAGATACTGTCAGTCCTTACACAGGGTTATTACTAGAGTGGAAAAGAAATACATAACAATCAATCAAGAAACAGAGCAGAATTGTCCTGTATTATCAAAACTAAATAAAATTAAATGCACCAGATCACATAAATGCAAATAAAGTAATTTTAGTTAAAAATGAGAATATGAGCTATGTGTTTTAAGAATGAATCCGCAGATGAGCATGAAACGACGTCCGACGAAGAATTCCATGCGCTGATAACTCTTGGGAAGAAGCTATACTTAAAACAATCAGTGTGAACACCAGGAGTGCCAACAAACGATGAACTGCGATGTGTAGAAGTTTCACTGCGAGAAATATCAAAATACTCTGCATATACCTAATGGGGACATGATGATTAATAATTACGTAAAGATATTTGAGTCTTTCGTATTTAGTCGTAGCTTGTAATGGGTGTAGCGCTGCTAGTACACACAGTTGAGAAGGAGAGTCCGTACACCGGTATTTATTGAATATAAACCAGACTGCTAGACGCTTAATTTCTTAAAATTCTTAATATGTTTGCAGCAGACTAGGGATCCCAGAATGTTTTTCGTATTCTATTATTGGTGTAATTAGCGTTTTATAGGCTAAACATTTTGTTGTGTGTGTTGCAAACGGCAAAAGGCGCCTCCCACACCAGATGGACTTATTGGCCTTAGCACACACAATCTGTGTGATGATTCCAGTGAAGATCACTTGTGAAAATCATACCGAGGTATACTTATGTTGCTAAATTCTTTAAAGTTCATGATTATTAATAAAATAGGTATAATTTAAATTTTTTCTCTTTAGACACTGTCATAACTAGAATTTTAACGGGTTTAGCACCATTTGCTATTTATCACACCATTTCTTTATCTTCTGTAAATTTTCATATAATTTTACATGGTCGCTTACGGTCACTGCTTTATTATATAAAATGCAGTGGTCTCCAAAAAAGCATGGTGGAAACGTCTACTTTATTCGGGAGGTAATTTATAAATAACAGGAAAGGAAGTGGGCCCAGAACACTACGTAGGGGTACCGCCGAATTAACAGCCGAAACTGGAGAGCTTGTGCCAACAGTTTCGACATATTGCTCGCGAAAACGAAAGTGACATGAAAATTTGTTCGTAATGGTAAGATTTTGGCACATAACATCATTTTATCTTAGTAATTTACAGTGAGACACTTTATCAAGAGCTTTCGCCAAAATCATATCCGTCTGTGCGCGAGAGTTAATAGTTTTCAAAAGATTATGTACTAATGTGATGAGCTAGGATGTTGTAGACAAGCCTTGTCGAAAGCCATGTTGGCAGTTGGATAATAAATGATGTTCACTGGCGTAGCTTAATAAATGTTTCGAGATTATATGTTCAAGCATCTTAGAACAAGTGATAGCAACTGAAACATGTCGGTAATTTGTAACGTTGTCAGTACTGCTGCTTTTAGGGATAGGAATAACTTTAGCTTTCTTCCAATCCTTGGGTAAGGAACCACGGTGAAGCGAGGACCTAAAAATTAATGAGAAATATTTTGAATTCCATTCAGCGTATAGGTACAAAACTCTTTAGGGATGCCATCGGGACCAGCGCTTTTCTTTATGTTCAAACTGAGCACGATATTCAGGACCCTCTGTTCAGAAATTTCAACGACAGCAATAGGCGGCTGTCTCATGGTGATTCGATGATCGGCAAAATGTCGTTTTTTTCTGTGAAGACTGATGCAAAGTGTCCATTAAAACTTTCAGTGGTAGGGCTCTCCCTAGACCGAGTCAATGAGTGAGCATTAACATATGCCCAAAATTTACATGGAGCCTCCCTTAGGAATTTTGGTACTGTGATCCCAAAGAACCCTTGTTTGGATTCTTTGACAAGTAACTTAAGATACTTACGAAAACGTTGAATGGTTTATTGATTCTGAGCGCTAGGATTATTTCGTAATTCTTGCGCTTTCGTATTAATTGTATTTTTGAGTGTATAATTTCCCTTGTTATCCAAGGGCTTCTATTACTACTTTTTTAAAACGCTTTTGTATAAAGTGTTCTATACAATACATCACCAAATTAGAAATGTACCCCGATAAATAATTTGGGCTCTGGTTATTCATACAAAACTCAAGGAATCGCTCGTAGGAGCCCTCTAACAATTCTAGAACTACAACATCATCAGCTCTAGTAAAGTCTCAAACATATTTTGGGGGGATGGTTGGCAGTAGTGGGCGAAAGACTCTAAGACAGCGCTACAATTTTATGATCAGAGATACCACCGCTAGTCTCACAGCCGAGTAGAAAAGGCAGCAACTGATTAGACGCAAAGACAAGCTCCAGGATAGATGAAGCACGCGCACTGACCCTTGCATAGTCGCTCGCCAACTGGCTTAAACCAAAAGAAAAAACAAGTTCAAGGTGTAACTCACAATTCAAAAATTCTGTTGCACCGGGAGAGTAGTCGTTGCAGTTTATTCCGGGTCGGTTGAAGTCCCCCAAAAGTATAATAGTATCAATATGTTGAATACTGCCATCCATGAAGCGCCGGAGACTAGACAGAGCTTGGACTGGTGCATATGGTGGTCAATATACAGGGTGCCCCAGCTATCTTTAGCCAGGCTTCAAAAATATGCCCACGCACACTATGACGATGCGACAAAATGCATGTGGCTTACTATTGTCAGGACTGCGTCACAATGTCTTTTGTGCTCTTCTTAATTGCATAATTAAGCATGTTCAATTACCTAACTTTTGAAGCAACGAACCTGGGCAAAAAGTTACTATGAGAAAGTTGTAGATCACTTTGCACAATGTCCGATTAGACAGTTGCTAACGTTCTATCTATTAAGTATTAGTAGTTTTTTTTTTTTTTGCTTACTGCAGATACCCACGAAATTGAAGTTTAGGGATATAGGAATATAGTGAAGTTTAGGGATATAGTCAGCAACATGCAGTGATGGGAAAAACTCTGAAGAAACTTACCGGGCCAGATTACTCCTCGCCACCTTTTTGCTACAAAATTTCTCTAAAAACCTACTTTCAATGTGCACTTTCCAGTGCTTCTCTCGACTGTATGTCTTTTCTGTTTTTTTTCTCGCTCTCTTTTGAATGCTTCTTTTCTGTTTTCTTGCGTACCATTCAACCACTACCTCTTCAGAATTTGTCCTGTTTTCGTGTTTTCACTTGCTTTTCATTTCTGCTTCCCCGCTTCCAGCTTCACTGAATCCGACCACTCCGAATGGCAAATTCTAGACAGTCTCGCCGACTATGCAAATTAAGTAGCTAGCGTATAGCCACGGTGCTAGACCCACCAGCCAGAGCTCTTCAGAGTGCTCTCAGGAAGAACCGCACTGCTCTCAGCTTATACGTGCCTGTAAACGAGGTGCAGTACGGGCTCCCCCCCCCCCCCCCCCCCCTCCTCTTCTCGCTCGGAGTGTACGCGCCCCAGCTCTGCGCTTATATTATGTCTCCCGCATATGCTCTCGCAATGCACGAGTGGAATGCGTCGAGGTGTGCGGAGAAGGCATTCTTCTTCCGCGCCAGCTTCTCCCGCCAGTCGCGCCGCGAAATTTCTCTGCGCGGAGTAAGTGCGGCAGCTGTGCTGCTCCAGGAGTTCCTCGTATTCCACACCCGCGAAAGAAAACAGACTGTTTCAGTTCTACTACATTTTGATTGTGAGATAGAATAGCGAGTAGTTGATAAGCACATTACTATCGTTCCTTCAAAAGTCGGTGGTTCACTATTTCTTCTAGGGATGATCGAGGATTTAACCAGAGACGGGAAATGTTCCACATTCGTTCGGTCGTTTATTCACGTCGCACACAGGAAGGATGATGTATCCAGCCCTGAACTTTTCGAGTACCAACTTCGTGGTTCGTTTCCTTCCTTTATTTCTCAACAGCCAAGTCCTCGCAATTTTATAAGACATACAGGAGAGTCGTTTGTGCCTCGTCTTTATAAATACCGATTATCGACCTTTTCTAGAAACGAGGGTGTAGATTAAAGTGAGACCATGAGCTGTAATTAGATAGGCTATTTTTTCTAGAAATTGCGAATAAAAGTTCGCAAAATAATATAACTATTCCTTAGTCGTAGTACTGATTGATTAAAAAGCTTTATTCAAGAAATACGGGAGACAAGGGAGCAGCAAGGTTGGGTCGCCAGTCCAGAACTTCAGTGGCCGTTGTTGTACGCTCAACCTGACCCAAAAGACCCTTCTGGGTCTTCAAGTCAGCTCGAGCGAAAACGACCTTCCAAGGCTCCCTGAGCAAAGTATATACCAGTGGTGAGTGTATGTTTGGTGGCCTAGACATGCATTCCTACATAATGTGGGGACGAAACGCCCCCCCCCCCCCCCTACCAATGGGGTAGCCAGGGTATGGCACACCGGGCCCGTGCCCCCCCCTTCCGAATTTTTTTTCGCCATGGCCTACATAGCATAAAATGGCCATTTGCCTGCCAGCCCCCCCCCCCCCCCCCCCCTTCAGATCAAGGAGGTACCCCCCTCGAAAAAAATTTCTGCCTACGCCCCTGCCCTACACCATAGACATTGACCGGCGTACAGCCACCCATTTTTTTAACCTGAACGCGCGAGCGTTGACCGCCGATTCAAGTAGGCGCCGGTTTCCGGCGTCCCGGTGTCCGGTTCCCTGAACCCTGGCAGAAGACAGCTGCACAGGACTGTTATTCGCGCTCATGGGCGTATTCCTGTTCATTTCGCCACCATGCTTCGTTATATAAGGCGCTTAACGACTGGATGGTCGACGCTCGCGCGTTCAGGTTAAACAAATGGGTGCCTGTGCACCGTTGGCGACACTGCGCGCCATAGTCCCAAGTGCGGATAGGTTTTTGTCTAGATCTTTCTGCGTTACGGCACATTTCCTACTCCAAGCTGTGGATACGGAGACGCGTAGATTTGTCGTTCGCGATGCTGGTGTTCCAGGATGTCGTGCGGGTTGTGGCCCTTTGGTATTATACTCAGGGCATCGTCTGCTGGGTTCGCTAGTTCGCGAGCTGTTGCGTGCGCCTGTTCGTTTCCTGGGACTCCCGAGTGTCCCGGACACCATGTAATTCTGTGTGATTCGCCGAGTACTTCGCCAAGTAGCTTGAGGGTTATGCGCCGTAACGTCCGTTTATGAATATTAGGCACGCCGCTTGTTAGTCTGTCATGACTGCTATCGAGTTCCCTCTTGTGTCTGCTTGTGTGATTGCTAAAGCTATGCTCGTACAATCGGTGCGCATGGAGGCCGAGATAGTTATATTTTAATGTTCGAAGTAATTTACTGTCGAATACGACCATGATCGAAGAACTTTGCGACGGCCGTGTAAATTACGTCACTGGGCCAACCGAAATTTTTTGTGAGTTGTCTCGCTCTAGCAACGTGCCTCGCCAGAGTGGACTCATGTTCTTCGGAATTGGGGAAACTATCACTTCTTCCCGTAATGTCTCGGGTACAGAAACGAGGTCCTACTCGCAGTAATGGGGTCGGATAGGAATATTTAAATCCGCGAGGACCCGTCTGCCTGCCTTAAAGTGGTCGAGGCGCGTTCCCTTTGCCCCAGCATATAGCCGCTGCCCTCAGCTCTTCGAAAGTGTTATGAATTCCGAGGGCTTGTAGTCTCTCAGTGGGTGTGCCGGGTGGACGATAAGGTGCTGCTCGCAGTAGAACCTTATCGCGGACGCGATCATACGGATGGCGCATAAAGCGGCCCCGCAGTACAGAAGAGCAACTGACAGTTGTGTTCCGCAACTGAAATTGGTGTTCAGAATGCACCATCTACAATCATCCTTATATGCGATCCACGGCCAATTGAGTGATACTACTTGCGAGGTTTAAAGAAAGCCGAGGAGCACTACTCAAGCTCCAATAGCCCGGCAATAAACGTAAGGGGTGAGTGCAACTATTCGCAGGCGTTGTGCGCTGAAAGCTATTTTAACGGCAGCTTTCCTTTGGACGGACAGAAATGGCAGTTCTTCTCGAGAAATACGTCGAGACTAGTTGGTATAGGGAACATATAGGTGGAGCAATGAAACGAAGGGGTTAAAATACACTGGCGCTTTGATCGTGTGTATGCATGAGCACGGCCACGTCGAACAGTACCGACCGTATAGTTCGAGAATAGAATATTGAACTCGCACAGACGGTTGTACAATTGCCATGGCGCTTCCTACGCGAAAGTTCATTTTCTCCCTTCGTTTATTTTATCAGAATACGGAATCCGACACTCGGCTTCAGGGGCGTGGCGCCCAGAACAAGCGTTCTTTGAAGTCTAAGAAGGGACGCTTTTATTGTGGATAGGCCTCACCTATACTGTTTCTCTATGCGCCCGGGCCGCTCTATATGGAGTATATATGCAGGCAGGCAGCTGCTACAGAAATGCGAAGAGACTTGGTCTTTTTTCTTCTTCTCATTGCCTCTGTCTCGTCCCGATTTTATCCCACTCCCGACCAACTCGGCCATGCTCCCATGTCGATTCGCATTTGCATGGAGATGTGCGCGCACTTAAAATGCATAGCGTAGCGTACGCTTATACTTTTCCAACAGTAAGCAATCCCGCTTCCACGGTCATTCGTGCAAGTAATCTTTACGCCGCCTCGCTAGGTAGTCGAGCTCTCCCTAATATCTAAAGAGAGCAGAGACAGAGCGTGGAGAAATCGCACGAGAGACAACGTGAAAGTGAAAGCGGTAATATGGAGATCAGGAATGCATTAAAATTCTCGATGCCTCAAATTCTGAGGTGCCGGAGAAATAGTGTGTAGTTTGATGAGTGCGTTTAATACCCAGCACCTCCACCAGATGTCACGTGGTCGTGACGTCGACGAAGGCAACAGTCAGCGGGTCAAAGAAGAAACTGTTTATTTGGCCGAACTTGTGGCCGTGAAACGTAAAGTCAGATTACAGCTATGCACACTGGCACAGATAGCGGCGAACGGAGCGTCGGCCGTCGAGCAACTGACGAGCAGTGAAGTGCGTCGGCATTTATACGTGTGGCATCGAATATTCCAGCCTTATCACTGGCTGTCGCGCAAGCTCTGGAATAAGCTCGAGTGTTCGCGTCTTGCGTGCAATCTTAACAAAACGATCTACAATAATCGGGAAGCTTCTCGAACAAAGAGGCGCGGTTTGCGCTGAGCATTGCTGACAGTCTTTGTGGGCGAAAACCGAATACAGCTACTGTGAAAATTAGAAACGCGAGTGGCAATATTGCGTCTAAGCTGAGAACGGCAGCTCTCGATCGTTGCCGCAACCGAGTTGTTGTGCTTATAAAACTTATGAGTCTTCCGAAGCTTGTCATTCGCAGGCACGCTTACAAGAAACAAATTAAGCATAAATAATCGCGTGCTAGCTGCTTGCGGAACGATCATTTGTGCTGTAAGCCATTATCTCGACATTTACAATACTCTAACGTATGTCGATACGGAGCCTGCCGTAAAGGCATGACGAATACATAAGAACTCACCCTGGGAACTCCTGATTAGGCAGAAATAGCCGGTGTATGGCGAGGAGTCGTAAAACAATCATGTCACTTTAATAACAAGATTTCATTTTATTATTGACAGCAAAGCCGAATGTACATAGCTTTAACCTGAATTACTGTTTCAGCTTGATAAGTGGCGCTTCATAGTGACATTCGTTAGCGAGAATATTGAAGTAAATTTTAAAAAGACTTCAGAGGGTGCTATCGTCACTCCATATCGCAAGTGCGATGTACTGAGACGCACGACGTACCAAGATTATTTTCTGACGAGCTGGCTGATGGCGCAGCTTGTACTAGGTCCAGTGACAGGCTCAATAAAATAGAATGCTTTACATGCGTAAAATATTCGCATTTTTAATGTGGCCTCGCTTATATCAGTCAGTTGCCCGAATGTCCGCCAAAGTGAACACAGAAATCCATGGCTGACTTAGCAGGCAGAAAAGCAATGGCCGACACTGCAATAGAGGACACTGTGAATATTTAGCACCCTAAGACGAATAACAAAAGAAACATTCGACACACACATAACTCGTGTTTGTAACATGATCGTTGTCTTCTTCGTTATCGTTTTTATCGGCTGCTAAATATTCACCATTTCCCACAAAGAACTAGTCCACCCTGAAGTAATAATATACAGAGCATTAAAGAAGAACTGAACCTTTCGACCAGATGATGCTTCTGCGCTTCGGATATATGAGATGCAAATGCCCAATCGCAAATGAGAATGTCAAAGAAAGTTCACAGAAAATTACCGTTGCATTTGTTCTCTCCATTATCTGTCGTTCTTACGAGCTCGCTGCCAACAATAAACCGAACCCCCCCGATTCACCCGAACAACCTAGCTCGATCGAGCTGCTAGTGCTACAAAGACTCCTGAAAATGCATGCATGCCACGAAGGAAGCGATAGGAGGGGCGGCGCTGAGGAGCCCGCAATCTGCGTTTTTGTTGCTGCTGTCTAGGTGGGTGGAAACCATAATATATTCGGAGATTACTTCGTGCAGCGACAGCTCTTTTTGGCTGTTGCGTACAGAATAGCTAGAAGAAAAAGCACGGGCTCATTTTTTAATGTTTTAATCGTTTCTGGTTCGCTGGTGAGGCGAACTCAGCAACGGCCTCCTTCCTAGCGATGTCGACGTCTAGAGCAACAAGCTCGGCACTACATACATATGAGACGCGTCCTCGCGCACTGTGTGATTGGGCTTTATTCGATTTAAGTCTTCTACAACTGCTTCTCTCGTTGGTGAAAACAAGCTTCCTAGAGGTGCATGTTCGTCATATGTAATGGTCCTAGACACATTGATAATGAAACTTTAACATACAATCATATCTAAATGGTTCCAAAAACGAAGAACGATTGAATACAGCAACTCTATTTGTCGATAATGGGTCTTATAAGCGAGAGCATATAATGCCGATGCTGACTACTGACTAGTATTGCGTACATGATGGCTCATGCCTGCTAGCCTTGGCCTAATTGCGGTAAGTGCTGGCGAATGTTGCTTACCGTCAGGTAAAGTCAGCTTTATGCTGTTGTAACCGCAAGACTGCCTTTCATCCAACTCGATCCAATTATCCTCGCGCGCATGCACGGATAGCCTGATTCCATTCTGCTCTGCATTCTTTTTTTCTACTTTTATACGTGCTAATGTTGACATGTTCTAAACCGTACGTTGCAGCAACTGCATTTTTGTCAGTAGACGTGACTAAAAATCACGTGGCATCACGTAACAACTGGTCATGTGACATGTTCCTGCGAAGAACCGCGCACCAGTTAGTCACGTGACTAAGATCACGCCATCACGCAACAGCTACACACGTGACATGTTCCCCGCCAAAACCACGCGACGCGTGTGTCATCGGATATTCAAGCCCAACCACACCTATAGTAGTACTTCTAGCAAAAACATAGCATCTCTAGCAAAAGCTTGGCATCACTGGCAAGAACTCAGAAGAAGCTAGGTCGAACTGTTGGTTCCAGTCTTGCTGCACTACAGTGCAAACTGTGCGACGGCTATTTCTGCAGCGCGAGCAATGGCCGTAGTTGAAAGCCAAGAAAGAAAGTGCACTCAGTAGCGTTTATATGATAAAGCCCGAAACGCCCGTCAGGGCGAGCCTAAGACATACATTGAGTGTTTCTTAATGCCTTATCTTGACGGTAAACAAAAAAAAAACAACAAGAAAAGAAATGAAGTATAGGAATGCAGGAAAATCGGCGTGAGAAAATGAAGAATGTTGAAGTGGACTGGATAAAGCACATGACGCCGAGCACGACGCCTAAAAGTGCAAGTCCAATCTGAGTCAGCGAGAGTGCACAAAAGCTTGCAGAAAGGATGTTAGGGTAGTGAAAGGTTGGTGTATTCCGTGAGCTGCTGTGTAAGCTCCGGTGACAAGAGACACAAGGCCCGTTGAAAGTGAGAGAAAGCGAGAGACTTCTTTCTCAGATGAAAGACGCTGTGGAAAAGAAGATAAATAGGGTATGCAGGTTTGTCGTGGAAAAAATGGAAGATATTCGGCACTTATGGTTATAGTGAACTGTTACCTCCAAAGAAGCTTACATGCGTGGATATAGAGGAAGGGAAATGTTCAAAGAAGTAAGGGATTACATAAAGACAGGGAAAAAGAATACTTATCAGTCGTGTGAGTAACGTGATGACTGAGGAAGGATATAGCTCATGTCTCGAGTTTTTTTCGTTGTTGTTGTTGTTGTTGTTGTTGTTGTTGTTGTTTCTTTTTTAGTTTTAGTTAGCTGCACTTTCTTGTTTAAAAAATCAGCTTATTTTTCACGTAGTCACTTATTTTTCAAAAATTTCAAACTTTTATTTATAGCGTTAAACCTTTTTTCTTTCGACGAATCGCGGGCCGTGTCCGCAGGCTCCAGTTATGGGTTCTTTTTGTTGTTGCTGCTCTTGTTAGATCATTTACAGCCACGCCGCGTTCCTGTTCGAAAATGCAAACAGTGCCGTTCCTAGGAAGAGTATATCACTCCATTTTGATGGCCATTTGAGCGCCCTTAAAGCGAGCGCGCTTTCCGTATCACGCGCGGTCCCCGATAACCGGACAAACTTTGCGTAATTTATTTCCTTGTTTGCTCCATAAACGAAGGATTGATTGCTTTCTTTTTTTTTTTTTTTTTTTTTTTTTTTTTTTTTTTTTTTTTTTTTTTGAAATGATATTCTTGGTGCTCGGGTCAAAGAGTGTACCGTTGTCGATTATATTTTTCAGAGTGATTTTTTTCTTTCTTCGTGACCAACAAGCGGCCTCCAGGAACCATTTTAGTATTCCCAAGTGGAAATTGAGAACTAAGCGATGCACTCACGCAATCTGATCATGCTGCCTTCCGCTGAATCAGTAAAATGATAGTATGAGGCAACAGAGAGTGTTTGAAACAAGCAACGGCGTCTGAAAGAAGAAAAAAAGTACACGTGTCGCAGCATGCAGGTGCGCACAATCTTTGCGCAGTCGTCAAAGAAACCAAGTTTCTTCATTAATGAACGAATATTGGTAATTGTTGATAAGGCCGGACACACTCTGTCACGGAGATGGCTTCATTGCTAAAATGGCTACCGGCGACTTGACTTGAACTTCATTTCTCCGGAGTGTCCCCTGTCACATATATATTGTCACGTGGTCGTGACGTTGACGAAGGCCGTAGGCAGTAGTCCAAGATGCAACACTTTATTTGGGCCGTACTTGTGGCCGCTAAACTGAAGGTGAGATTACAGCAATAAACGCTGGCACTGATAGCGGCGAACAGAGCGTCGGCCGTCGATTAACTGAACATCGTTGGAGCGCGCCGGCTTTTATGCACCACGCGTCGAACATTCTAGCCTTATCACTGGTCATCGCGCAAGCTCAGGAATAATCTCGAGTGGTCGCGTCTTGCGCGCAATCTTTACAAAACGATCTGTAATAATCGCGAAGGTTCTAGAACAATAAGGCGCGTTTGAGCTGAGCTTTGCTGACGGTCTTTGTGAAACAAAAGTGAAAATAAGAATAGCGCGTGGCAATATGTACGACACTGTCCAACGACCTGATAGTCCTGTGGTGGTGGAATGTTTTCGCGGGCCTTCCTATAGAGTGCAGCTTTAAAAAAATGAAATAGCTCGTACTTGGGCGCACCGCGTTGCCTTTATAGTCCACCGGAAGTCGCTCGTCGCTTAACGTCTCTTGAGTATTAAAACACGCCGGTTCAGAAATAAGGTTTTCTTTTACATAGCGCGATGGCAGCTTCAGCAATGATAAAGTGTACATGCCACCAGTTCTGCTTCAGTTCGCAGCAGAAAATACGTTTATGCGATGCATGGAAGAGGCATGCTGCCAGGAGCTTAATCATACAAATTGATGAATTATGTTGTTAATTCACTCAAAGTGTTAACAGCACTTGAACGACTTTGCCCTTTTTTATTATAATTCATGAGTACGTTGGTAAATTCATTAGCCCAATCTACACTAGTATAGCCTGGTAAAAACTTCTATGCGATGTTCTTCTAGCGACCAAGCTTTCAGTAAAAGAGATTAGTTTATTGTCGGTGTATACGTGCAGAAACAACACACTGGAATAAAGGGAAGTAACGAAGGCACAAGAATACACGAAACGAGGAGCGTGGAGGGCACGCACTTATGAATGCACCCACCCTGTTCAGCGGTTTGTTCGCAATCAGACAGAGGTGCAACCGAGCGGTTACAAGCAGCGACATTATCGCGCGCTCATCAGTGCAACGACCATTCCCTGCGACAGGGGTGCTCGTCACGAGCCACGAACTGTCGCTCAAGCTGCTTATCCCATTTGAACATTTGCCGTTGTTGTTCTGGTGCAGTCGTCGTTAATAATACAATCGACTGTGATGAAGAAGAAGAGGTTTCAGGGTTTCTTCTTTGAGTTCTCTTAGGTGACTGTATAAGGGACCGCGTGACTTTTAACAGTGGAGCTTTTTAAGCTCGGAGAAACTCCGTTAGTAGCGAAAAAAAAAGTTATCATAATCGTAAACCTGCGCACGCTCTCTTCATCCTCTTCTTCGTCTTGCCCTTCACTCCCAGAAAACCTGCGCCGATTGGCCCGGCGTGGATTGCAACAACTCTGATGAGCGAGCCACGAAAGCCCTACTGAGCTACCTGAAGGCGACCGGACTCCGCGAGCGTCTGTGAATCACCAGCGTGTGTTTATGTCCTGTGTGTTATTACTGACTGCTCATTTCCGTTCCTTTTTTCTTTCTTTCTTCTCTATCTTATCTATTATTCCCCCCTTTCCCCCCACCCCACGTGTAGGGTAGCCAACCGAGCTTAGCTTGGTTAACCTCCCTGCCTTTCTCCTTCGTTCCTCTCTCTCTCTGATGGGCGAGAGAACGAGTACAAAGACATAAAAAGAAAGAAAGAAAGAAAGAAAGAAAGAAAGAAAGAACGAAAGAAAGAAAGAAAGAAAGAAAGAAAGAAAGAAAGAAAGAAAGAAAGAAAGAAAGAAAGAAAGAAAGAAAGAAAGAAAGAAAGAAAGAAAGAAAGAAAGAAAGAAAGAAAGAAAGAAAGAAAGAAAGAAAGAAAGAAAGAAATAGAGAGACAGAAAGGGAAAAAAAGGACAGAGAATGACATAGACAGAGAGAGAAAAGGGGTGGAAAGAAACGCACAAAAAAGATAGCAAGACTGAACACGGAAAGAAAGAGAGAAAGAGAGAGAATCAAAGAAAGTGAGAGAAGGAGATAGAAAAAGGATGAAGCAAAAAAATAGAGAAAGGAGCAAGACAGAAAGAGAAAGAAAGAGAAAAAGAGAGTATCAAATAAAGGAAGAGAACGAAATAGGGAGAGATAGAAGAAGATAGAAACGAAGAGGAACCGAGAAAAAGAGAAAGAAAGAAAGGTATGAAAGTGAAAGAAAAGTAGAATGAGCGAGAAAGAAATAGACGGAGAGAAAATGAAAGAAATAGAAATGAACACGTACAAAAAGCGATAGGAATAGATAGAGAAAGAGAGAAAGCGAAACAGTGGGCAGAGAAAACAGTGAGAAAGAAAGAAAGAAAGAAAGAAAGAAAGAAAGAAAGAAAGAAAGAAAGAAAGAAAGAAAGAAAGAAAGAAAGAAAGAAAGAAAGAAAGAAAGAAAGAAAGAAAGAAAGAAAGAAAGAAAGAAAGCCGCCCAGCTTCGCCCTTCCTTCAGGCTTGGAACCTCTTTTGCGAAGCTGCCTTAATTGCATTTTTTTTCTATGCATGAGGAGTGCCGAAGAATCACCTTTGTTTACATGGAAACTGGGAGTTTATGCTTGCGAAAGTGGAAGTTTTATCGTTCCCCTTAGGGAGCATTTGCGATGAATTTATGGAGCTGCTTAGGATTACTAGGAGAGTTCATTTTTACAACAATTTGCGCACTTCTCGTAATTTTTTCAGGGCTCAACGGGGACATATCATCACTCCCTAGGGGTGCTTTTTCATAAGCAATCTGGCAGTTTATAAGTATTAGTGGCAATAAAGGCGTTCTAGTTTCCTAGTTTCCTATCCATGCCTTTTTGTGATGGTAGAGCCTGAAAGGCAAACATCTCAAGTCTGTATCAGAGATAGGATTTCTCTGCATTCGTTCTCTCTTGTTCCTTTTTCCTATAATACGCACTGGTCCTTCAATTTTTGATTCGCAATTTGCGAGTCGGATACAACTTAAGAAGTCCTGAGAAGCCCCGCCCAGACGACCGAATCGCAGCAGCGGATCGCCTCCGCGACTAAAGAAACAGTCCCGATCATGCACTCGGAAATGCACACCGAAGGAGGTGTCACCGGCACTCCGGCTCTTGAGGTCAGTCTGGAGTACGCGCATTGGTACAGGCATAGGCGTATCAGCCGGGGGGGGCAAGGGGGGCGCGAGCCCCCCCACTGAAAAAGTTAGGGGGCTGAGCCCCCCCACTTTCGGCAGTGGTCACTGTCGGCTGTACGCTGGAAAACCAACAACTGCGGTGAAGTTTCCCTTCATCACAGTAATCGCTTATTATATCATGAAAATTTTCCTACCCTTCTGCTGTGAAGATTTTCCTTGTAGGCTCTTTGCGATGCAGGCCCCCTATGCGACGCTTTCGTGCCTTGTGCTGTAGCATTGCAGAGCAGGCTAGCGCTGAGCAGGGGCCATAGAACATTAGATCACTCGTTCATGCATTTATTCTGCTGTGCCTGGACTGACATTTACATCATCGATGATGCAAATGCGGGTGCGAACGAGCAAACGTTTTGCGGACCGATCAAACCGCTTCCAGCTTCAGGAAAATCATTTTCTTTCATTGAAAAGGACTAGCATCACCGCGGCTCTGTCGAAGCTGATGTGAGCCGATAAGTGTGACGAAGCTTTTTTAATCTTTTAATTAGTTTGGCCAGTCTGGAAGCGCCAAAATAGGTTTCCGCTTTACCCTCTGATCAACCTGATCAGCGTTGCTTAAGGTGGCTTGCAGCGGCAGCTTCAAACAAGGCGACGAATAAAGCAGTGGACTCGAGCACAGTGGGAAGCTCAGCTTTTAAGCTTGCCCCGCATCTTGATCCACCGGACCAGGAAGATGGTTAAGGTCCGTGGTTTTTTGGACTAAGAAGACTTAATTAACAGTCGGGCTAGTTGGTTTTCATTCAACTTGAATTGACTTTTACAACTCAAAATACAACTCGGTCAGCAAAGAAGCACACACGCGCAGCGCAGCTTATTTCTTTCTCTATCTCTCTCAGCAAGGATGAGCTCACAGAGTTGTATACGCGCACAAACAGCTAATCGTCGTTATGCTGCAATTGAAAATATTTATTATACTCATATGAATCCATCTCGCCAGGTGTTACAAGTAGCCGCTGCTAATGTGAGCGGTGGGCAGCCTACTTGAATTACGTTTAGAAGGAGGCGCTCTCCCGCCTCTCCGACTATTCCAAAAAGTTTTAGGTATTGTTCAGCGTATGAATGCACTGTTTAGTGTGCATATGTCATAATAAATACCACGACATTTCGCAGATTCATGGCGTCGTGTAACAAGCAGGAGATTGTATGGCGCGCAGAAAATTTTTACGGATGCCGAGAAACCACTGACCAACAATATGCCATATTTAAAATAGTTCGTTCTCTTATTTTTTACGTGGTCGTGCATAAGCGGTCATTACGCAATGGATCATTTTCGAATCATTTGTAGCCTCGCGTAACGAGCAGGTGCTGGGTGCATGATCCAGAATGTTTCGACCAATCATAAACATCTAACGACCATTGCGGAAGGAAGCAACGAGGGATAGTTTAACGTTAACATCGCAAACATTTCTTTGAAGAAAAATTTTGGTTGCACCGTTTGTATTGGCGTATTTATGGAGGTGCCGGAGGGCCCTTTCATAAATGTTTTAAATACATATACGATGAGTGCAAACAATCTACTACGTCCCTAACACGACAAATTATTCATTTCTTTAAAGAAAAGAGTTGACAAGTTGACAATAAGAGTATTATAATAATATACTAATGCTAATAAACACGCGCTAGAAACAATGTTTGGACTATTAGCAAACAAGGCAAATTATAACCTACACAAGCCTGAATATACGCGAGAAAGTGTAGTACTTAGTATGAAAAAGTACAATGCAGTCATTCATTTAAAAAAAAAAAAAAAAAACAAAGAAAACATGCGCGATCCGTCCGTCACAGGAACCAGTATAGCACGAAAGTAAAACGCGCCCTTACAGAGGTAATTGAATGTTTACTGTACATTGATATAGGAGGGTTTGCACAATGTATATTTTGGTGTTTGACAGCCATAGCACCGTTTAACGTGGATGCACCATCGTTGACACTTGGTGGCACATCTCCATTCCGACGACTAACGTCCGTGGTCAATGATTAAATCAACCATTGTGATAGCTGGAGATGTTAACGGCCAGAGCGCAATCAGAGAAAGAGGCATGATAGCCAGAAAACCGTCACATGTTGGATGCAGAAATTGGGCTAAGGTCGCCATCCCGCGGCATGTTAAGTGTGATTGAACACCACGGTCGGACTAGAGGGAAACGCTAAGCGCGTCCTAGCGCCCCTTTAGCCCGGCCGCCATTGTTCTCGGGGCGAGCGTAAGCGAGGAACGCATCCAGGTGAGGCAGGGGCGCGTCGCAGAGCTATTTCTGGTTTGAATGAACGCTATGAGCAAGACCAACGCTTGGGCTAAGGTCGCCACCTCGCGGTGTGTTAAAGCGTTGACAAAATTGCACTACTATTGAAAACGTTCCGAATGGGACGGACGCGTAGCAACACGCATTGAAGGCGCTAATCGTGGAGGCCACAGTAATGATGAATTTCTTTACTTTACCGCTTAAAAAGAGCGACACGACCCCCGCTGACCAAGAGCACTGTAAGAGGAAAGTGTGAGATATAAAAGGAGCGTTTGTAAAGCTGTTAGTCTGTGGCCATGGCGCTGTGGATAGCGTGATCGTAACTTGTTGCTGCAGTTCGAGAGGTCTTATGTTCGATGCCCTTTCACGGAACTTTTTTTCTTTAACATCCGATCGTGTACATATTTTTCGGCGTCATTAGCGTGACGGAAATACGTCACTGAAATCTTGGTGGACCCTTGCATAAAACACTTTCGTGTTAAAATTCGGCGGATCCCATACGCTGTGGGAATCGGTTGAAGCAGTCAGCCCACATATGGAGTTCAAGTTCAGATGGTTCGGTAGAAGCGGCAATTCTTCTCTTTTCCGCTTTATATAGGTCGCTTGCTCAGGCCGCCCTTTTTATCTACCCCTCGTAGACAATACACGGATAACCTGCCCGCTTCCGGCGGCACTCCCTCTTTCCTTCTTTGTCTCAGCTTTTCTTTCCCTCCCTGACGAACACTACATATATATATATATATATATATATATATATATATATATATATATATATATATATATATATATATATATATATATATATATATATATATATATATATATATATATATATATATATATATATATATATATATATATATATATATATATATATATATACAAGCGCGCGAATCACGGCCGACAAGTGAGGTATGTTTGCCCCCCCCACTCGCGAAAGAGTTGGTACGCCACTGGGTACAGGCTCGTGTGCATCCGCCCTTTTGGCATAAGGCCGGGGACTTCTAGAGTTGTACCCGACTATAAGAGACTTCTAGTCGTATCTAGCTCGGCACAGATCATTGAGTGCCGGAAATAACACATTAAATTTTTATTGTGGTAAGTGGATAGCGAAAAGTCACCGACGGTACCCTTTAAGCATTCTAGATTTAAATTTAAAGCGCGGTCTCGTTGCATGTATATTACTGTTTCTACAATGAATGCCCTTCACGAAGTGCCTGGCGGATAGAGTACGGGCGTTTCCATCTCATTGCGGTATCAGAATGAAGACGCAATATACCCTTAAAACGACACACATTCATATTCGTGATTGGCTCTTCGGAATATGAAAATTGCCTCCGCGGCCTTTGGTAGCAGTGTTCGTTATAATACGGTTGTAGACGTAAGACATCTTCGAAATTGATCTATATACGGCAGAGAATCAGGGGCCGAAGTCACAAAGCGTCCTATTCGTAAATACATTTTGCCATTGGTCAAAAGCTTTCACTTATGATATGTCCAGCATCAGGATTGTCTGCAATTTTCTCTTACGAAGGGTTATAGTGTCAGATGTTTTTGTGAATACACGCCTGTAGGCGCAAGGAACTGCCTACATTTCTTTGCATGATTTTAACTTCTCCATTTTTTCTTTCACTGCGCACTTTCTAAACACATATCTGGACCCTCGACTTCTCTTATTTTTTTTCATAATGAGTGATGATTAACGAAAGTCGCTAGATGGTTCCACGGTGTACTGTTGTCGATAGCTGCAGCTCTCAACTCGGCAGTGGCATCGCATTTCCACACAGAAGCCTCGTCTTCTCGCGATATGTTCATTTCGTAAGTGTCACTGTGCCGTCTCTTGCCTCTTATTTTTTTCCTCGAGCATAAGCTGTGCAACCTATACCGCTTCACTAATCGTGGTTTCTCCGATGGTATAGAATACGTAGGGCGGCAGCATCACTGTAAGGCAGCTGCTCAGATGTCCGAGCGGTGATTTTCCTAATTGCGGCCGTCGACCCTGCCTCAGCTCTGTGCACCAAAAGTGTCCTCTGTTCTCAGCACGCATCGCTATAGAATGACGGGCACTTCATAATGCTCGCGCAGCGGCCTGACGCTCATCATTAAAGCAGCACCGAGTGAAGAAACGGCGCAAGCATATACTCACACGCGCTGTGCAAGCGTTAGAAGTCTCACGGCATTATTGGTGTTGCGAAAGTCTTAGGATTGCGTTACGTATTTTTCGATTGCGACAGTTTTTTCAGGTGCTAATAAGTTCGACGTGAGTACCCGGTAACGTCGAGCTATTTTTAGACATGCTTTGTAAAGGCGTTATTAAAATTCAACTTGCATGGCTTGAATACAGAGGCCGACAACCCAGTGCAAACACTCCAAAACATTTCGAAGCTTCAGGATTTCTATTTAAGGTGCCTACCGCTTCCTGTCAAATCCTGGTGGCTTTGGCGAGTTCTTATACAATCAATAAGGTTTATTGCAAGCTCGAAAACCTTCGGCTGGATCCACACTTTCCGTAATTACTAAGCTTCTATTTCCCAACGGAGGTCATTTATTATGTGTGTTAACTATCGCTATGTGCTGTGACCATTCATAAGTGTTGTCATGTTCACACTGAGGGTTCTATATGTCTTAACAAAGCTATATACGTACGCCTGCACTGTTTACCTGCAAGGATATGGTAGAACGCTCAAAATTAAAAGCGTTAGGCATGGACCAACTCTTTCACCCATTTAAATGCTCCAGATGCGCGCCCGCAGCTAGAAGCACAAACTATCAGTGCAATTCATATTACAGGTACTGTCACCACTGCAATCAGCTACAACGCAGGGGTATTTACGTTGTTGCTGATATTGAAATAATTGTAATCCATAATAGTTCCACAAGTATTGCTTTGCATTATAGTCTTTTCAAATTTTCGAGGAGAGGGAGCTACGAAATATTTTTTTCATACTCACATTTCTGCTGGCCCCTTTCTGTAGACGCATCGAGATCCTAAGGTGGTATCCTAAAGAAAATACAAAAAAAATACGGAAAGATAAATGCAGCTCGACTAGTGTTCATTGGCTTCCTTCAAGTAACGAAACTGAAACGCCAGGACCTCTAGCTTCCGTTCAGCTTATTCAGCGCCAAGCAGTAATTGGTTCCCAGGGTTCATTTTAAAGCAAAACAGGCACGTGCATCCACACCACTAAGGTTGTTCAACACAATCGCAGAGTCAGAAAACTCAATATCAGAAAGTGGTCACGGAATGAACTGCATTGAGGTGCGCGCCCACTTTACAGACCACCTGGACAAGAACTGTAACTCCGGAAATGTCCCCATACACCGAGAGTCAAATACTCACAACCAGTATTCGAACGGGAAATCTTGCTGAACGCAAAAATAAATAAGGCGATGGTGTTATCGAACTGCCTGAATGATTTATTCTGTCCCTTGGATGCAAGGTATGTAGCTCGCTTTTCCTACTCTGAGACATGGACCTGCTCTCTATCACTGAAAATTCAAGAACCGCGACGGAGAAGCAAGGACCCTTGTGTGATACCTTGTGACCCTCACTACGAGCATTTTTTTTATTGATACGATGTAAGTAGATGTGTTGGTACACAAATAAAGCCCACGCCGCTCCATAGTTCTTGAATGGGTCGAACATGCAACATGCAGGCTTTAAAATTACATCTCAAGCAACGTTCTCACATTAACACTAGAGTATAAAACATGCGTGGCCCGTACAATACTCTAATAATAACAACAGAACACTGCAGTGAGGAGTCTCACGAGCACCCATAATAATGCCACTAATAAGGTCCCTGGTCAACGGGTGACGCACACACGTCGATCTATTATCGCGTATAGACATAGCATAACAGTCCAACATAACATATTAAACAATGGCATGCATAAACAGAGCAAGGTTAAGATAACAGGAACGTTAGATGCATTTATAACGGCCAACACCTACACTGTTCTTAAGAAGTTGCAGTGCTTTTCAAGCGCATTTCTCTAAGGCTCGCGTTGGCCACGGGCCCAAAGTTCTCATGAAACGTAATAGTATATGGTGGGAAGTCAGTAGAGTTGATTTAAGAAGAGGTAGTCATGGCTTCACGCGCGAGTAGCCGGGTGGCGCGGCCAAATCCGCGTCGGTAACGGATGACACTAAAGTTGTTCTATATAATTTAAGTCGAACGTCTAGGTGTGTCCTGGGCTCGGCCAGTACTTGGGAAAGAGACAATGAACACTTTTTTTATGCATTCTATATATCTGCATAAGGTGCACACGCTGAGTCAATGACTAGACGCATCACAAATAATAAAGAACGCCATGCTTCCTTCACCTTATGCCCACCTATGGTAACTCTGAAACAAGTTTTTTTTTTTTTTTTTTTTTTTTTTTTTTTTTTTTTTTTTTTTGTAGGAGGCACATCTACTTACTAGGCTAATTTAAGAGCTGGTATTTTTCAGCTATATTGCAAACTAGAGCAAAATGACACCTTCACTGTTACATTTTAAATAAATTTCCTTCTCTGGGATTGTTTTTCAACAACGAAAAGAAAACAAACAGAGTCGCAAACTCGATATGTCCCCATCATAGAGATCTGTGCTTGTTCGTCCCTTCAGTCTTCCCCCCCCCCCCCCCCCCCCGCCCCCACTAGCAAAAAGTAATGTATCTGCAAAACAGAAGAGAAGGGGAAAAGTATTATCATTGCTTGAGAAAGACGCATTGAGAACTTTCCGCATGTTGACAGTGTTGAGCGCTACACATCCATCAGCGGTGTTTCCACATGCAAGCTAGAGCCCTCTTGAGACAAATCGTTCGGCTTTTCAATGGTTTTGCATCGCGAGATAGCGAAGTAGGGTCCGAAACTTTTAATGCAAAATAAAGACTGCTGTGGCGCACCAGTGGTGGCGCAACTGAATATAGCTGACAGCCTCAGAACAAACTGGCTAGTACGACAAATACTGGCATGTGGTAACACACGATGGTGGCACACCCTCGGTTGACTCGCACGGCCTACTTCAACAGCTGTGCCACTGTTGAGACACGCAGCTTTAGGAGGCGCTGCTGGAGACACTCCAATGCGTCTTTACAAAGTACAGGGGCAATGAACGTGCGACATCCGCACGCAAGGACGACCCTGCTTGACTTTCACCGCGGCTCTCACTCATAGAACCACTGGAGAGTTTTGCAACCGCTCAGAGGCAGCATCATGGGTGCATAGGCTGGAAAACCTCGTTCTTCTCGCTCTGTCTTCCGCCGTCTTGCTTTCATCTATCTCTCCTTCGCGACTTCTGGAAATCGCGTAGACATATATAACTCACTTCTCGGCCTCACATCTGCTGAGGGATTGAGTGTAAAAAAAATTAGGGCCATGTTTGTCGCCATTTTGTTTGGTTCGCCTATAGGGTTCTTACCTTTTTTCAGCACAGACAAACTTTTCTTTCACGTTCGGCTATGAAAGAGGAAGAGTGACACAGTGAGAGTCCGACAACGAAAGGAGGACACAAAGACATTTTATAAAAAACCCCCTATAGTCCGATAGTGCGTAAGCATTAACTTAACAAACGTATAGCCATACCAGCTGACACTAATCTTTATTCAGTCAACACAAGCAAAGATTAGCAATTAATTAGCTAACACCTATTGTCACTTGCTGACATTAACCAGCAGGTAGCCAACATTAGCCGACATTATCCAGCACTGACCACTGCTGGCTGTGTACGAGTAAATCTGGTAGGCTGGCAGTATACGAGGGAATAAGTTAGGCCAGAACACTCTTCATCATTCACCTCTCTGTGAAAATCGAGAGCGGGGGATTTACACTGAGATGTGCTCCAGCACGTGGTATAGTTACTTCTGGTAGCCTCTGTACTGTCCAGAACATAACAGAACAGAAAAATATTAATGGAACTTAATTCATTCTTATGGGGAAAGCCTCTGCCTAGGGCCCTACTCGCCTTAGCAGTCCCGTTAAACCTGCACGATCAGTGTTTCCTGGTCGGCCAGATACACAGCTGGACAATCGCACCTCCTTCTTCCAACACCTGACACACACAGAAATGGCACCAACTATACCGTTCAACTTTTCTTTTCTGATAATGTAACTGTATTAAACAGTGACTTCTTTCAGTGCACTACACATAAGTAAAATCCTGTGTGGAACTTTTCTTGCATGTATTGTCATCTCCTTCCCAATTCCGTATTGCAATATCGCTGACATTGGAACACTTGCTGCTGTGTTACGGACGGAGCGCACATTACTTTGCACGAGAAGAAGCCCCAAAACGAGCGTGTACTAAACGTGTTGGTTCAGGATCAAGTATGGCGCCCATAATCATTGCCAAGTTTACACAGGCTTTTTTTAATGTGTGTGTGAATGAGAAATGACTGTACTCTCTGCTTCCTCTTCCTGCCTCTTCCTCTGTCTTACGTTTCAAGGGCACGGGCAAGTACTGCCGAGAGTATTAAAACTGTTATGACCTCCAATTCTGCCGTGTCATCGCAAACAACGTAAAGCTAACACGTGTTCACGGTGTCACCAGCAGAATATCGTGTCAAAAATACCATGCAAGATGCCTTGGCGGAATCAGAAATGTTTGAGCTCCTTCGGAATCACTAAGAGGTGGATATACTAAGCCACCTGCATGTTAAATGCAGGTGGCTCAGTGGCTCCTATGCCTATGAACCAATCAGTAAAGGAAATCAAGTCCTTCGTGCTCTCCATAAATGGTCTCAGGTTAATGGTCTGGTAGTTAACTCTAGCAAAACCGAGGCTGCTTTTTTTCGGCCACTCAGCCTGGATATCACTGTAAGTAAATGAACTGAAGCTAGAACATAGTTGTTGAAATTGTGGACAGGTTTAAATCACTCGGCGTAGTTTTCGACTGCCTCATGAGATGGTCTAACCATGCAACGCATATTGAAAACAAGCTTACTAGGTCCCGTGGGCTTCTCCTCTAGACTTCGCAATGAATTTTCGCCGAAACACAAGCCTTCAATTTACCATGCTAGTTTCAATCGCACATTTACTAATGTAAAAAAAAAAACGGTCTATCGTAGAAGATCCTCGGATCGTGGCCTTATGCGTCGCAGGCCAACAAAGCGACACGAGCATTGCTACGTTTTTTTTTAAAATTGACCGGTTTAAGCGACCGCTTGTAGCCGTGCAACGGACAGACGCACATGTACACTTGATGTTGCTTTCTTCCTTCTTTCTTTCTTTTCTTTGATCCCTTCACCCCTAGTGCTGGTTAGGAAATCGGACGCGCGTCTGGTTTACCTCCCTGCCTTTCATTCCTTCCCTTCCTCCTCCTCCTCCTAGTAATGTAACCTTGTTTGCTGCACAAGATCTAAAACAAATTTAAAGCACCATACTCGGCCTCCAGAAGAAGGCAATTAGATTAATCACTGGTGTTTCTTACACTGCAAATGCTGCAAATTATTTTGAGCCGTATAAGATTGTACGTGTGCATGCTATGTTTTAGTATCGCTTGCTCTACTGCCTTACATTCTCACAGCAATGCTCATCCGGTCTCCTGAAGACTCTTGCTGAACTTAAACCTCATGTAAAATGCTTCTACACCAGGAGCGAACAAATATGGAACGTTCTCCAAACCAGGACACTATACGGTAACCAATGCCTTCGTTTCACTTTACCATATGCATTAAATCTCCATAGCATGAAAAGTCCAAATACTTTTTACGGCCTGTGAAGAACTTTAGGTTATATACCATTAACGCACCGTAGTCTGCCTTTTGTTTGACTGTATGAACATTGCCCTGAGAGCTTCTCATTAGTTTATGACCTCGAATATCTGTATGACGTTGAAGGCCATTCATTGTTTTCTAGTCCCCTTTCTGACTTTTGATTTGCTTGCTTCACGGTCCACCTCAGTGGAACAGTGGCTATGGTGCTCGGCTGCTGACCCGAAGGTCGCGGGTTCGATCCCGACCGCGGCGGTCGCATTTCGATGGAGGCGAAATGGTAGAGGCCCGTGTACTGTGCGATGTCAGTGCACGTTAAAGAACACCAAATGGTCAAAATTTCCGGAGCCCTCCGCTACGGCGTCTCTCATAATCATAGCGTGGTTTTGGGACGTATAATCCCAGATATTATCACTATTATTGCGATAGCAATTATATGGACACTCTCGGCTGATTTTCGCCGTCGCCGTCTGTCGACGCCGTCATGTCCTGAATATGTATATGTATGTGTATATATAAAAAAGGCATGAATAAAAATAAATCAGTAGAAAAAAATTCCAAACCACCTGACCGGGGGTTCGAACCCGTGACCCCTCGCTCCGCAGCCTGCTGCGCTAGCCAACACATCTACACGCCATGCTCGTGCCAGCGATATAACGGCGAGCTATTCATATGCACCATTTGCCGCTCGCGGTACGCAGATCTCGGAATAGCTTGAGCGTGTTTTCTATCACGCAACGCTTTTACAGTTTCTTTCAAATTGAAAACTGCCTTTGAGATGCGAACGAAAAAGTGGCTCCATTCCGTACCAGTCATGATGTAGAAGGAAAAAAAAAGAACACCGGGCAAACTTGGCGTCAGACGCCACCGCGTGGCGGGAGACGCAGAGAGGTCATTCCACGTGCCGAAGTTTAAAAGAAAAAAAACGACAGTTGTTAGTTCACTGTTGTCCTGTGTATACCTATGCGTCCTTTTCGATCGTCCTTCTTTTGGCTGCGGCGGCGCGTTGCAAGTATGTAGTTGCTTGTCGTTCTTCGTGTGAGAAACTAATTTCTTGCTATTGCATTCATTGCTTCGCCCTAGTGGAGAAACTGTGACATTTTATTGCTTTCTTCACTAGCGCAAATGTTCACTCTTGTGTACTTTGTAACTTCGCAGTGCATGTAGGTATATTTTCGCGTGTGAATGTGCACATGTTTCTACTGCTCTTTTCGTTTGTCTTTTTGTTCTAGTGGGCCTCGTGCACTTCTCACGCCACCGTTGTAGCTTTTTGCTCGACGCCCATTTCCTGTATTTCACTGGAATAAACATTCATTCATTCATTCATTCATTCATTCATTCATTCATTCATTCATTCATTCATTCATTCATTCCTTTCAAAACAAGTAGCCTACATATTAAATAACGTGAAACCGATGAAGGAAACGCTGATCCCACTTGCTGAGATGTTATGACAGACCTTAAATTCAATTATTTACCTATGCCTGTAACTATTCTTTATGACAGAGGTAGTATTACCAAACGCTGAGACACATGTTGTTTTTATTTTATAACATGACACATGTATGTACGTTATCTCTGACCGTATCCTTCCATCCAATCGTGCGCTTCCATTCGATGGTTCATTAACCATGTGACTGTTGCATTCTACGTAACTGTACTGCAGTACGGTGACATTGAGGCGAAAGCAATCACTATACCGCATGAACGAAAGAGATTCATATATTACCTGCGTGACGGCCACAAGAGCTTCGATTTGAACGAATAGAACATAGAGTTTTGTGATTGGTGTTTGTTCATCGCAATCATCACATTATGGCTATAATTACTGAGCCAAATTGTCCACTTTGCAATCTTCCCAAAAATCAGCGGGCGAAAATAAAAATTTCTTCGAGCTCATATATCAAACCTATAACTGCAGGCCTGTGAGGGAAATAATGAAGGGAGCAGTCACATTTTTTTCGGTCGCAAAACTAACTGTAACCGTTCTTGCATATCCTCTTTTGTAAAGCAATAAAGCGCAGTAGAGCAGCTAAAACTGAACCGAATCATAAGAACGTGTGCAGACCAACGACTATATTTCAACGTTAAAACCGGGTTCGCAGAGCGATTTCTAACTAGCTCAACAGTCGGAGAGTGCCAGACTCAAATTTCTCTTAATTCAAACAACGACTGTCTCACGCCAAAATGCCGCGCTGAAAACGAGAACAGGTCATTTTCTATTTCACCTGTCTAAAGAGACATACTGCCTCTCATTTTTCACACGCGGACATTCATTCTTTCAAGTTTGGGTAAGAAAATACGAGCACTGAAAGTACCGAGTCATTTCACGCATGAACAAGCAGCACCGCTATTACAGCGCTGATTGCATTTATAATATTTCGTAATAAAAAAGAAAGAAACAAACTGCCCGCTTACACCTGCAACTGGTTTATGCGTTTCTCGTCCGATATTAAATAAGATGCCCCATTTGTTACGAAATGACGCTATAACATAAGTAAGCTGCTTCGTAGGAGACTTGTAAATACGAAATTAATGGCTTAAGAAACAATGCCATTTTGCCAGTTCGCAGCTGAGCTTTCCGAGCTGATGAATGTTTCTCGGCAAAAAAAGCTCTGCTGCACGTATATTGTTGACTGTTTCTCGCTCGTTCGCGCACTTAAACAAATACGAGTGCGTACGAGGCTGCGTGCGGGGACAAAAGGTTGGGCAAAACGCGGAACAAAGCGCGGCGCTCGCGCGCGCGCCCGTTTTTCAGAAGCAATTCCCGGGCACCGCATTTTCCATTCATTCGCCTCCGAACAAAATGAGAAGGAAGTGAGTTCGTGTTATTGTGTTTGTTTCTTCTTTCTTATTGTTCCATCTTCTTAAATGGGCAATTCGCGGAAATGAAACAAAAAGAATGCCAGACGGACTGGAAACTACGCAGGAGATTCAGAATTCGAGCAGAGCAGAAATTTTCGGAAGTTTTTACTGTCGCATAGTTGCGCTCATAAAAGCACCCGGGACCACATAACGTGGGGTTGGAGCCTTTTCTACATTCGGAGGTATACAACGTGCGCTGAAACAAATGCCAGGAGGATGCCAGGGAAGAAGCCACCAGGAAAGTTTTCTTTAAAATAGAAACGTGAAACTGCCGTGCACTTGCAACTTCCGAGGCTACGTGTTTTCCATTCTCTTTTTTTCTTTTTTGCTCTCCGAGAAAACACACGCTTGCTTGGGTATATACCTTTATTTTTGTGTGACTGCCTCAGTTATCTGCCCATTGCTGTTAGCAACGTCAGTGGCACGGCCGTCATGATTGAAAGAGCACCCGGAAAGGTCCGTGTAATTTGAAGCAACACAGCCGCTGTCCGCAGCCTTCCTTGTTATTTATTGCACGCTGCGGCGAATTGTGAGTTCCCGTTCCCTTTTACAAGTTCGCGTATTGTTTCTCAGACCCAGACAGGTTTCATCAGCGTAAACAAGGACCACAACAGGAACCAGCAATAACCTCAAGCCGTACCAGAAGGCTGCCTTGACTTTGTACTTTTTTTTTAATTTCGGGCGCCAGTTCCACAGTCTATATAATTATATAAGCAACGTATTAGAGATCTTGAAGAGACCAGCTTAAAGACACCAGGTTAACCTCCAGACACAAGTCGTGGAGGTTAACCAGACAAATGTCCGGTTGGCTGCCCCACGCTGGAAAAATGGGAAAGAGGAGTAGAAAGATGTGAGAGAGAGGGGAGGGAAGGGAAAGAACAAATCCATCAATAAATAAGCCGAGGCGTATTCCTGTATGCTTATTGCGTATGCGCAATACATCGTTTGAGAAGAAAAAGAAGATGCCTTTCGCTTTCGAGTCATCCAAGGAGAATACATAAGAGTTTTTCACAGCACAAAATAACGGTTACCACTTGTCAGTGCAAAGGTCCGTCCTGCAGGTCTGTTGCCAGGAAGAACTGCATGAACGCGTTCGAAGCCCTTTTCTGAGACTGCTTGGGAGGTGGGTATCCTAAGTTATTTCTTCTGGTAACAATCCGTTGTCAATACAAGCTAGCGCACCCAGTGTGGCCGTTTTATAAACGCGTTTATATCGAGTACAGTCTCACAAAACGTATTCGAATGTCCTGGAGACAAGCCATTAGTCATTCCTATGCACTAGGCAAGGTATTTCGTAAAAGCTGTCAGATATCCCCATTTCTACAAGGACCCTTTTAAACTCCATAAGCAGCCAACCATGCCGAACGGAAAGAAAGGCTAAGCTTTGAAAACTGAACACGATGTTGTTCATATCGTATACTGAGGTACATGTCATAAGTAGCTCTCCGTGGTTTCCCAAACGCTGCCTTCTCTTTACAGGGAAGCTGCATACGGCTAGGAGGCGGGAAAATGTGGCGGTCCGTGAGTGCGCAGTAACTATAATGAAGAAGCAATGCTGGCATACGCTACCTCAAAGGGTCTCCGCGCTCGCAGTAGTTTCTCTTCAGGTTTTGTCGGAATATATAGCTAGAGAATACATCCGCCGCAAGGCGAATCGCTACCCATAAAATCCTTTAGGTGTCTATAATATCCTTTAAGCTAACGTCACCAAGCTCAAAGTTCGAAGCACGCATCTCTAAAATGTGGGGATAGAGAAGTCAAAAGCTACAACAGAGGACACTTCGACAGTTCCCAACTCGTGATAAACAGAGGCATAGGCGTGCGCACGGGAGGGGGAAAGGGGAGCCCCCCCCCCCTTCCCCGTCGTCACCTAAGAGGGGGGGGGGGGGGGCAAGGTCTGCACCACACATTGACTTAACAGGGAGGGGGGGCTGCTGCGATGAACCTTCCCCCTCCCCCCCCCCTCCCCCCCCCCTTCCGAAGGGGAACGCTGCGCACGCGTATGAACACAGGGGTTTCACGTTTAAGCTTAGCTGTTTAGCCATCTGTAGGGAGTGCTTGGGCGGGGAATTTTTATTCTTTTCAAGCGAAGTAGTTTATATAAGGTCACAATTGGCATAAATCCTGTTCATCACGACAGAGGCAGTCAGAAAACCAGCACGCACCAACTAGAGCGCGTGCTCCTTCAAGTTGTGTACACACGTGCACGTGTGAGCTAAAGCTGCTTCGTACGTTTGGCTCTAGTGGAGGACGGCATCGTAAATGAGCGCAAGCTCGGCTCACGAAAGCACGGACTCCTTTAGCGCTTTGTGCCTGACGTAACCCTTTTGAATTATACATAGCCCCGAGGGGTCAGCTGCCCTGAATCGTGGCGCAAGCATGCCTTGGGGCAACCGCGCCAGAGATTGTTCACTGAAAAAAAGAAAGAACGCGACGCCTGCTGCAGGACACGGCCAGGAAATTTGCTCGAGGAGACAGAGAACAGAGGGTTAGCGCCTAAATTCCACAACGAAAGAAGTGCATGACACCATCAGGAAAACTCGAAGAAAGATTAGAGTCATTAAGACAAAAAGAAGAAAGAAAACAAGCATGCGAAAAATATAACATGAGGATAAGCTACAGGGTGTATGGCCGATTTCGAGATTTAAGTCCAATCTTTTTCGAGGGCAGTGAACACGAGAAGATACACTTTGGCTAAAAGGCACCTCGTCCTTCACGTGTCTGGCGCACAGCTAGCTTGCTATACATTCTTGCTATGTTGCTAATTAGTATTTAATATTTGTAATAAAAATCGTTATCGTGCATTGCCCTCACCCTGTAAAGTTTCGGTAATTATATACTTAGTAGTAAGGCATCAAACAATGCGCTTATTATTATTATTATTATTATTATTATTATTATTATTATTATTATTATTATTATTATTATTATTATTATTATTATTATTATTTAGCATCATCTTCGCCTAGTTGAATTTGCATGCCAGAAATGGAGTAATGGCATTCCAAAACCTGAAGCGTGCTGCGCGCACTTCATTTCTGCTTCTTGTTGAAGAGCACTCGAGTGCCTGTATAACTCGTCAGTGTTGTGAACTTGACGACAGCTTGCTCATCGTCGTCCGTAAAGTAATCGAGAACAGGCGAGAAAGCTAACGTCCTGCAGAGTGGAGAAGCGACCACGTTGACCCATTGCTGTTGGATCAGCAGAGCTAGCATGATACAGCCGCTACGCACTAAAACCGATCTAGGAGAAACAAAGCCACTTTGAGAGTGCCTATAGTCGGGTAGAGCGTGTCCTTTAAGCAGAGGGATTATTGCTAACATTCAAAGGACGGAGCAATGCCAGTCGTGAACCTACCCTTCCACGAGCATTTTTATGGCTTCGCCTAACGCGTTTCAAACGGTGATGGTTGGGCTGAACTGGAATAACAAGATTTGCAGAAGCGAGATGTCCCGAAGTTTTCCCTAACTACACCACGATCGGTCTAATTATACTTCAATTGCAAGGCACCCACCTGCTCTAGACGTCTCGCAACTTTCTTGCGTATACCGTCCAGCCGTGGCGCGTTTTGCCCCTCGTGATCTCGCCTGCTGCGGTGAACTACAGAGGCGGTTTTTAAGGTAGGAATAAATAATTTTCGCCTCGAGCAGGAGCCGAGTCACCATTCTGATCCCCCCCTCCCCCCCCCCCCCCCTCAAAAAAAAAAAAAGAAACAAAGAATGCTTCAGCATCTATATTTGTCAGTAGAGGTGTTAAGAAAAAATTACACGAGTGGCTGTAAACTCGAGACAACGGCCGTACAGAATGTTGAGAAGTCTTCCTCAAACTCAACGCCTCAACGTATCACGACGAAATTTAAGTCTCAAAGTTTTTAAAGCTCCAATGTTGCAACGCTCTCGCGTCTTCCCGCTTAATGCTTTAATGCTCGGAAGCGTGAGGGCTTCATAGGTTTCGGAAGTTTTACGCCATAAAAATTTCAAAGACGAAAAGCCTCGCGCTTCAATTATGCGCCGCTTTGATGTGGGGGGCCCTGCAAAAGCGTATCTCTCGTGATTGTGATTTTTTCTTCGTTTTTTTCTTTACATCGGGCTCGTGATAAATAAAAGAGTGCTCAGCCAACGAGATCAGATCTCTAGAAGGTGAAACGGTTACGCCACGATACATCCTCGCTAGGTTAACCTGAAACATTTGTCAAGCTCGTTATCTTTACACCATTAGCCACGACCTCAAGCGTGACGCTGTCTCATAGATGTCTCCTCAGTGAAGACTTGACGTTTTTTTTTTTCTTCTTTGATCTCCTAGATTGTGTTTCTCTTCAATGTCTGGGACATTGCTAGCAGTTCTCTTTTAATTTCCCAATCATCCGAGCTACGTTCGGGCCACGTAGATGTTGCTATAAATGACGCATGCCGAATGTAAGCTAACCAGTCCATTAACAGCGGCTAATAAAGCTCGGAGCCAATGCACAGTGACTCTCTAAATTGGAAGTTTCGCGTTTGCGGAAGATATGATTCCTGCTGAAGTCACAAAGCAAACAAGCGCTGCTTTTTCGTTTCATGATTGGCAGATATTTCAGCGCTATATTAGTTTTGAAACACTCAAGGCCAGTGTGTTCTCATTCATTCATTCATTCGTTCATTCTAGATTAATTTCAATAGATAGCAATATCACTGGGGAAAGAGCGGTGTGCTTCAGGGCATTTCATTATGATCAGTAATTAAATCACTTAAGTACGGCTGCTCGCAGTCAGTCCGGGTATGCTGCTCCACAGCGCTCTTCTAGCACAGTTATCAAAAGCCAGAAATTGGCACCAAATTGCTTCGAAAAGTGATTGTTTGCCCAACGTTCATCTATTATTTGCTCAGGTAGGTTATGTTGATTTGTCATACGACTACCTAATTTTGAGCGCGCTGTTCAAACAATTGAAGTCTGCAATATCGCACGCTTCTGAAGTATAGCGAACGTGACATTAAATAAACATTACTTGTAAAACAAACGAAGTAACTCGACTGGAGTTACCCAGAAAATGTTATGCGTGCTTTTAAGAGCTCAGTAACTCGATCTTAATGTAATCCCAGAGAGTTCTCTCTTTTGTGTATACGTATTCAAGTGTCTGAGCTCATTGCTTCCTTCTTTATTTGTCTAATTACCATCTTTTTTTCTAAAAAAATGCCCAAATTTAAAAAGTGCGAAGGAGAGCCAGCTGTATGCTATGCATACAAAGCTAGCAATCAGTACATGTGTCTGACTAACCTGACTCCTTACCTTGCTTCTATTTCTTTTACTTATGCATCCTTAACTGCGAAGCTGTTGTAGCTGGCAGTTGTTTGTCTGGTGTTGCAATCAACTATCATCATCATGCCGGCGCACTTTCTTTGTCGTCTTCTTCATCTCACCTATCACGTGGGGCCGGCGCGCGCTCTCCCGCTGCGGCGATTTCTCGTGCGTGGGAAGCAATAACTTAGATGGCCGAGAGAACGTGCACAGAGAGACAGACGGAAATAGAGGGATATAAAGAAAGACACACAAAGAAAGAGAAAGGACAGACATAGAAAGGAAGAAAGGAAAGAGGTGAAAGATAGGGGAACAGAGAAAGAAAGAAAAAGAGAGTAAATAGATAGAAGGAAAGAGGAAACGACAACTGGAGAGAGAGAGAGAGAGAAACAAGGAAAAGAAAAAGGAGGGGAATGTTATGTAAACTGACGTAACGTCAGTCACGTGACATGTTCCCGCCATACACCACTAGTAACCTGACATGTTCCCGCTGAATTCACGTAACACTAGTCACGTGACATGTCCCCGCCAAGATCACGTAACGCTAGCCACGTGGCGTAAAACCACGTACCGCTAATTACGTGACATGTCCCCGACAAAAGCACGCAACTTTGGTCACGTGACATACCCCAATCACAATCACGTAACACTAGTCCCGTGACATGTTCCCACCTAACCCATGTCGTTTAAGGGAGGAAGGGACAGGCTCGGGAGGGCAGCTTCTTCCTCGGGAGTCCGAGCAATAATGTCTGGGGTTTTAGGTCATAGAACCACGATATGATTATGAGAGACGCCATAGTGGAGGGCTCCGGAAATTTTGACTATCTGGTGTTCTTTAACGTGCACTGACATCGCGCAGTACACGGGCCTCTACCATTTCGCCTCCACCAAAATGCGACCGCCGCGGCCGGGATCGAACCCGCGACCTTCGGGTCAGCAGCCGAGCACCTTAGCCACTGATCCACCGTGGCGGACCTCGGGAGTCCGAGCACTCGATCCACTTTGCTTCCAGCCTTGCACCTTTAGTGCAAGGTAGATTCGCTGCTACCCTGTCTTCGCGCCACTATTGCGGATCTAATCTTTTTTTTTTCTTTTGCTGTAGTTGTGCTTTTTTGGCAAAGTAATGTGTTGCATGTAGTGCAAAATGGAGAGAGAGAACTAGAGAGAGAAAACAAGAGGAGAGGGGCAAGCTGGGAAACTTAATCAGAAGGGAAAATTTGTTACGGTACCCTTCAAGAAAACACGGGGAAGTGGGGGGAGTGACTGATGTAGTCTATACTAACTTGCGCTGGTCTGCTGCCCTTAATGGTGCATTCAGACACCGGACCAAATCCAGATTTGGAAGGGCGGACGGCGCATCACGTGACCTTACATCAGCGATCCTCCTCCTCCGCACCCCTCGTCCGCGTGGATCACGGACCGATGATCCCCAACTTGTTTTTCACATCGCAATTATGGTGGCAGAACACCGCAGCTTTAGCGGACTAATAGGCGGGAAACCAGTGCACTTTTCTTCTGCTCGAGATGTACGGCTGTCCTCGCAGTTGATTTCAGCTCTGCCGGCGCATAGTTCAGTTTATTTCAGGGACCGTATTCTAAAACAACCACCTCTGAGATATCTATCACTTTTAAGGCGCGCTGATTGGCAGGTTGGTGAGTAGCGGGTAAGTTAGCGCTTTAATCATTGCACTCGCAGGATTCTGCGGCAGGCAAAGCGGTGTTGCCGCTGAAAGCGCTTGTCTCAGAACACATCCCGCGTTTGAATACTGATTTTAAGGTCAAGATGCGGAACCAAGAGAAGGAAGCATAATGTGCAGCCGTGCATAGTGCACTGGCGGTACCTGTTGTCCGCAAAACAACAACAACAAGAAAAAAGGTCACAGTTTCGCCACAAGGCGAAGCAATGAATGCCATAGCAACAAATTGGAATGTCAAGCGACGAATGGCAAACAGGTCGAAACGTGCAGCGCGCTGCTCACGCACACATGACGCACGAAAACAACACGCACAGGACGAGAGCGAACTAAAAACATTCACAGCTCGACACTTAACGTGCTGCTCAAACAAAAACGACGCACGAAACGTATTCACAGGTACAGACGAGCGCGAACTAACAAGTGTCACAGTTGTTACTTCGCTGTGTTTGAAAAGCGTGCTCTTTTCGCAAACGGGGGGACTGCAGCGAGCGATGTGACCTTCGCGCGCCCGGTAACTACAACGCTATTGTTCCGGCGATAGCCCCATTCTCCGCCACCGCGAGATAAGCGCGCGCGCGCACGGGCATCTACCCCCCCCCCCCCCCCCCCCTTTCAGGCAAAGTGCGCGCCGGAGAGCTAGGAGCGCCTGAGAGCGCGCGTCGCGACGAACGGGGCGCCCAGCTAAGCCCCGCCGAGCGCGGCCTTTGCGCCATCTCGCTGGTAATGCTGAAAACACGCTGAAAACTCGCTGTATATAAATAGCTCACCGTTTGAACGTTGAAGGACGTGCGCTTTCGTGGCTCAGCGGTTAGCGCCGCGCGCTGCAGAGCGAGAGGTCCCTGCTTCGATGCCGCGCGTCGGAAACATTTTCCTGAATTATTTTTCTTTGTGGCTTTTATAAATATATAGATACATATACATATACGGGACATGACGGCGACGGCGACGCCAACGCCGACGGCGAAAACCAGCCGAGAGTGTCCATATAATTGCTATCGCAATAAAACTGTCGCTATCGGCGCATCACTGTGTCCTCCCTTCGTATCCGGGGCCCCACACGCGACAGCAGCGAGGTCAATCTTCAGCAGCGCTCTGTAAAGCAGATTTTTGTTCCCATACAGTCATTCCGCCAACAAAACCGCTTTCACCGAAACAATTTACTGTCTATGACAATGTTGCGCTCTGTCGGCCTCCATGTTGTTGAATACTCTCAAACCGGTTTGTTGGCAGCGGGCACAGGTGAGCACAGAAGCTGCGTTTAAGAATAATCCGGCTGTTCTCTCCTAGGACACCGTTGGTTGTGTGGATGCGCCTGCAGGCGGATCATCCGCCGATTCACCGACCGCGTCCACGACAAATACGGCTTCGGCCCGTCTTCTGAATGCACCATAAACACTGCAACAGTATCTTTGTCGTGCTCGGCCGCGATGTGTTATGGAAGCTGACATTTGAACACGGCTTTTCCTGATACTCGTCCTTGATGAAAGCGACCTGGCGTGACTGCGAGTATTCGCCACAGTATATATTATAGCGAGGAAAGGCACGCACAACGTGTTGAAGAGTCTCCTCACGATCGCAGCCATCAGTGCTAATCAGACAAGGCGAGGTCGACCGCTCCCACGCGAAAATGTGAAAGTATTTTCGACAAATGTTTACACCTTTAGTTGCACCTAACTTCTCATTAAACTATGTGGAAAATGTCTGTGTGTCATCACAAGTCTCTTTTCTGGCGTCCATGTTCGTTGCCGCACTACAACGAAGCTTAAAAAATGTCTCTACCAAAGCCTAAAAAGAGCCTCAAGTTAAGGATTCAAGGTGTTCAGGGGACATTCCCTTACGCTTCACAAATATTTACCGACTACCGAAATTAATGTTTCGTGAATGTAATTTGATTAACAAGTGGCACCTGCATCTAGTTTACCGCAGCCAAAGATTTCCCATTAAGTAACATTCTCACATGGAAAAGCCAGCAAAGCGATGTCGCCGCCGCCGCCGCTACGGGCTTTGTATATCTCTGACGAACACGGTTCCGCCCACTGGATCTCACGTTGAGCCGCGAACACACGCGGCGCCGCTTGGACGCGTTCAGCGTCGGAGATAGGCGTGTTCGCGCTCCCGTGAAAGCGCGTTCATTTGTCATGGTGCGCGATGCCAGCCGTCTCCTGCTGGCTCGCCCTCTGATAGCCATCTCTCTAAAGCACCGTTTCCTTCTCGAGAGACCCATTTTGAGGAGGGCTCAAGTGAACTGCGGACCATCGTCAGGATAGCGATCTCTGCTGTCCGCCCGAGCGCTCACGCGCCGACGTGGTCTTCTACGCCTGGTCAGCGACGGGCTATAGTTGGACGCACTTCCCTTTGTCAATAGTGTGGCGTGCGAGCTGTCTTCGATGGGCTCTGGAAGAAGGACTGTATGTGTATGCTTAGTAAGGGACCATTTTTTACCACGTTGAGATGGAGGTGGGGACTGAGCGTTCTAATGGTGCAGAATGCTTTGTTTTTTTTTTTTTTTTTTTTTTTTTTTTTTTTTTTTTTTTTTTTTTTCAGTTGCTTTTCAAATAGAGAGTGTGAGCTCTCGTAGTTGGTCTTAACGTGACGATTACATGAGCCCAAGATTACTTTTTTCTAAACCTCCTACTGGCTCATGCGCCATTAGAATTTAATTCAGACGTTCGAAGTTAATTTATTTCTCATACAGAAAGAGGAGCAAGAGCTGAAGGTGATGTCGCCTGACCGTAGCTCTCTCTCCTAAAAACTCATTAAAAGTCTAATAAGCACAAGGAAATTGCAATGGCCCTTTGGAAAAGTAGAGCATTTCTACACAGTTTCAAACAGCTGATGCGGCTGAGATGGGAGGTGTGGTTCTGAGAAATATTGCTATGCTATATCAGAGGCATTATGTTTCTCACTGTTAAAAACAGGGCGTGGGGTGTGGGGTCGGAGACTCGAGAGGCGACAAGAGAAAGAGAAGAATAAAAACCGGCAGATCCCACGCACTGTGGGAATCGATGTAATGCGAAGCAGCCAAATCATGCTTTACAAAATTTGCATGTCATGTTTTACATGTTAGGACCTGTCATTTATGTTCGTCATACAGTCACGTCGCGCAATACCAAATTTGGTGTATATCAAGCTAACGAAACGGCCGCGAGCGCGCCATGAGCGTGGCATGGAAGTCATGTCGCACATGACAAGTCATGATTTCCATATTACCACTGATGATTTATGTTCGTCATACAGTCACGTCACTCAATACCAAATTTGGTGTATATCAGGCTAACGAAACGGCCGCGAGCGCGCCATGAGCGTGGCATGCAAGTCATGTCGCACATGACAAGTCATGATTTTCATATTACCACTGGTCATTTTTGTTCGTCATACAGTCACGTGACTGAATACCAATTTTGGTGTATATCAAGCTAACGAAACGGCCGCGAGCGCGCCATGAGCGTGGTATGCAAGTCATGTCGCACATGACAAGTCATGATTTCCATATTACCACTGGTCATTTATGTTCATCATACAGTCACGTCACTCTATCCCAAATTTGGTGTATATCAAGCTAACCAAACGGCCGGGAGCGCGCCATGAGCGTGGCAGGTAAATCATGCTTTTCATGACAAGCTTGTCATGATTTTCATGATATGACCAGCCATTTATGTTCGCAATACGGTCATGTTATGCCATACCAAATTTGGTATAAATCCCATTAACGATACGGCCAGGAGAGCACAAAGTCGTAGGCGGCTAGATAGCTAGATAGATAGATAGCTAGATAGATAGATACGGTCAAAGTCGCCGAAGTTCGTCAGAAATGCTTCGCATTTAAATCAACGTCGTACGTGCAATGTCGTGCTTTTGGTTTGGTGATATCGACATTATCAGTTATAAAGTGTCCTCAATTAGGTGAAGCAACCCGGTATGATAACAGATGGACTGCAGAGCCAGATATCACTTTCAAGTGACATTTTCTTCTACCGATGAGACAATAGATATTCAGGAGAGAGGTACTTTGGTTGTTCAAAAAGCTCAGGATTCCTGAGCGTCGTTGCAACCTTGCTTGAAATGGAGTAAGGGCGACAGTCTTCCGCTTTACAGATTTTTTCTTTCCAGACGGCGATTACCAACAGCGACACGCGTCACCACTGCACATTACGTCGATACTAACCCCCCTTAAAGATAACACGCCAAGGATGACAAGGCGCCTTTGATAAAGATAGGTCCTCCTATCGAAACGTCGGCCAGCCTGTCTAAGCCACTTTTTCCCTTTTGTTCAACCTGTTCCACTCAGTGTTTTCATCTGTCGGCTGTTATCTTGATGTTAATATCACTAAAATATTGTATGGGTGCGGGCTGCGTTTCTTTTTTTTCTTTTTTAATTGGCCGCGCATAATACCCCCCTGAATAATATTTCTGGCTACGCTACTGTCCAAAGGCTATAGGATCACCTACAGAAAGCTGCCAGAGCTTATGAAAGCGTGGCCTAGAGCTTTCATAAGAAAGCATTAGGCAAAGCGAGGTCTACGAGGAAGGTTTGCGTATTGGTACATTACACTGAACAAACGATCTTAAGCCTATTCCGTGATTTTCTCAGTTCAATAGGTATTTCTGCCCAGACGGAATGTCGGTGTTTAATTTCGATAAGAATTTCGGCTTCGTTAGGAACGTTACCTTGTGAATGAATATTAAAGTGATGTGTGGTAGTGAATTTTATTCACCAAAAAAAATTCCAATCTATTCGAACTACCTCCATTTCAATCCTTAGTTGCTGCACATTGCATAAAAGAGAAGGTTTATTGTTGACTGCTGTGACTAGTTTTCTTAATATGCGTGAGAGAGATAAAATAAACTTTATTGTGCGACCTTGTTTGAGCCCACAGATGGTGGCCTCCTCAATTCAGGTAGCCACACCCTGTGTTCAACTCAACATGGCGTAATAGAAGCATAACGCACGTAGTGTTGACTAGATAACGTTTGAGGCGCTTCAAGTCATGATTTTGTACGTATCAATGTATAGTCCATGAACTGTATTTCAATAAAATGCACGTGATCCCCTATGCATCCATCTCAGTTGATTCGAAGGCGAAAGCCTTCCACTTTTTCTTCTGATCGATGAATTAGTAATTGATCTTCCCGAGCCCACCCCCGAAAGCTTTCTTCAACTAATGAGCTTTTGACGTGTCTCCAGGATCGGAGGCGTTTAAGCTTTTTTCACCTCACGTGCTTTTTGACTGTATCCGGGATCCGCCCACGATTGAACAAGCAACGATATCACGCGATGGCGTCTTGATGTGACGTCGCATTGAGTCACGTCATTATGACGTCACAAATTTTTACGATCTGTGACGTCATGCTGATGTCATGTGGTGAAGTCACACGTGTGGATGATTTTTTTTCATCAGTCGTGGTGACGCCGCCGACGTGGGACATATACGTCGACGGTCGATTTTCCCGCCTGGTGAGGCACCGAAGGTTTTCTCCTCAACAAGCAAAGCATCCGATACTGTTTACCGTAACTTTTTTCCCCTTGAACTGCCATTGTTACGATTATTAAAGACCTCCTCTCAAAGAGTCAGTAGTTCGCTGCTATTGGCCAAAAGTTCAGTAACATCTCAGTGATGAATACAGGCGTTCCTGTACTTTCACAGTTATCGAGGCCCCAAGTGTTAAACGTAATTATTCTAATATGCGTCAAAATCACTATTTCAGTTAATACGCCCTAATAGGGTACAAATGTTTAATCACTTGTCTTTAAACATGAACGTTAATGTAACTGGATATGGGTTTCTGCATTATACCCTCGCCTGAATGCCACTGAGCTACCTCGGCTGAATGAATCATCAGAAGTGCCCTCTAAACACGTGCATATAAAGGCAAATCTGCAGTAGTAGGCACTCCTTTCCAAGAAGTCTATTGTCATCGGTTGATTCAGTTCATGAGGTATGACGTACTGCAGGGTTCTGAATAATATTTACCACCTGGGGCTCCTTAACGTGCACTGGCATGACACACTACACGTGCCTCCAGCATTTCGCGTTGACTTACTTAACTTCCATTGAGTGTGGAAAAAAATCTGTATAGAATGTATTCATTAATCCTGCTTACTCACCCTTGAACCACTGTTTGCTTATATTCAGAAAAACGCATTATTTTGAAAAATATAATTCCCAAATATAACCACGAAAGACGTTGTTTCTGAAAACGCATTGAGAAATGCGGCGCTATCATTTTATTTAAAAAGAATATTGATAAGGCAATACCACTTATTCAAAAGATAAGAGCGAGAGGAAACTGTCTTCTAGGAACACATACGTACAGCTCCCAGTGAGTGTAAAGGGAGCTTCTTTCTTATAAACGGAGCATCAGTGCAACCTATCTGTGTCCCCTCGAAGGCAATATTTGGTTTCGTATAGTCGGCGTAATCCTTGAGGGACTCTGAAGAAAGCTGTCTTCTGAGAATGCGGCAGACATCGACATACCGGCGGGCCGGATGGAGTACTCCTAGCCACGAGCCAAGCAGCCGGCTTTTATTGATTCATTACCGCCGATAATGAAATACAGACTCGGCGCGCACCCGAAGCATGCGTGATGATGGCAGCCGGACGCTCCGGGCTCCACACGCTGCCCTGTGGCGGTAAGCCTCTGCCCGGCCTCGCTGGACGGATTCCACGCACCAGAGACGTACTCGAGCTTGGAGTTAGGCTTGGAGAAGATTGGAACCCGGCCTCCGGCCTGGGGCTCGCTTTCTTCTTATTCGTCGTCGCCTTGCAGCAGCGGTGTTTTTCGCGAAAGGCAAGATGCGAGCCCAGGGGCATCGGTGGTTACCACGGGTGACTGATCTGCTTGGGCCGCGGTAAAGGCGCGCCAATACAATTAGCCTCTCCTGGAGACTGCAGACTTGCATCGGGACTTCCTCTTTATTATTATACATGACTGCACTGGGCTATAGATGTGTCTTCAATATCTTTCTTCGCGGTGAACAAAGTGAGGGGGGGAGGCATATTGCTCCAAGTTCCTTATTACCAGCATCTGTGAAAGACGTCGCCTTGGGTCTGCAGCGGCTACTGCTCATTCCAGCCGTGCTATAACGAGACATAGTGGCCTAATAATAATACCTGGGATTTTACGTGCGAAAACCACGGTATGATTGCAAGACACGTGGTAGTGGAGTGCTTCGGAAATTTTAGTTATCTAGTGTTTCACTGACATGGCACAGTAGACGGGGCTCTGTAGCATTTCGCCTCCATCTAAATACATCCGCGGCAGCGGGATTAAACCCGCGACGAGATATATTATAAACTCTGGATAACGCTGGATCGGTTCGTTCAGCTTACGAGCTTTGGCGACGCATATGTTTGGAGGAGCAAGTTTTGTAATTTCCAAGGGTATGGGTGTCGCCTGTAACCAACATTATTACATATGTGTTTTTTTTAGATGTGAAGCATCTTATGGCGAAGCTTAATCCGGTGGTGGTGGTGGTGGTGTGCCGCGTGCCCACCCTTACTGCGCATGCGCAAACCCTTTCAAAAAATAAAAATAAACAACCTCCTCTCCCCCCTCTCTCTCCTCTAGGCATCCCTCCCCGCGGCAACCACACCCTCACTGCGCATGCACCTCCACTCCTCTCTCCCCTCCTACGCTCCCCCCTCTCTCCTCTAGGCATCCCTGCCCGTGGCGTCCACACTCCCACTGCGCATGCGCGTCCCCCCCCTCTCTCTCCTCTACGCTCCCCCCTCTCCCCTCTAGGCATCCCTGCCCGCGGCGTCCCCACTCCCACTGCGCATGCGCGTCCCCCCCGCCCCACTCCCACCTCTCCTACGCTCCCCCCCCCTCTCTCGCCTCGCGACGCAGACGCAGGCAGCGTCTGCTAGCGAGTTCTCAGACGATCCTGTATATATGGCAGTGGATCTTGACCTCCAAGGTGGTACCGGTGGGAGATTTCTCCTTTGCGTTGTTGAACAATAAAAATTCGCAGCGTGTGCGTTAACTAAAAGCGGACTGTGGGTCTCTGTGTCCAGTCGGAGTCTTCTGTCTCTCATTGCCCATTAGCAGAGATTGGCATGTTCCAGCAGGAAACACCTCTCCATCACTGCGTGCTTTGCGCCTCCCCAGGTTTCTCTCCTGCGCAACGCCGCGATGAGCGCCAGCATCAACGCCGCCGCCAGTGTAAGCGTTAGCGCCCGCTGCTTCACATCTACACATGGTTCCCTTTAGCGGGAGATGGTGTAATTTTTTATCTACAACACTGTCAAAAGAACTCTCTTGTCTAAAACCTCGATAAGGTCAAGGTCAAACGCGATAAGGTCAAGTGAGTGCTACAGGTCAAGGGGACCTGTAGCACTACTTGTCAAGGTCCCCTTGACCTGTAGCAATCACTCTTATTTTTTTATGCACCGGACAGTGCCAAACGCAACACACCTACGGCCGTGAACACACGACGCGGAATTCACCGCAACAAAAATTATCTGCTGACAACGATGGTCTTCATAACCGCTGTAATTACTTTACAAAATGCACATTTTAACGATTCTGTGCGGGAATTTGTTTCTTATGAAATGCACTTCTAATATGGGCGCCTGTTCACGGTCAAGAGGTCGACCTGCCGTGGAAAAAAAAAAAAAAAAATTCTGGACATTGACCATGCCGGTGTGCTTTCGAAAATGGTTGTCATTGTTCGCAATTCAAACCATGACATCGGCTGTATCATTTTATTCAATCCGCGGGTGCAAATAAATTGCCTCTATATCACAGAAGCGTGAACAATGATGAGTGTTTTTTTTTTTTTTTTTTGTTCTTACACATAGGAGATGCATCAGCCTTGTTGTACTTTTGCTTCTCTTTTGCCTAACCGAGTCTCACGCTTTGAGGGAGTCACTTACGACTACGGTGGTACGAAGGGAACGTAATAGAACAAAAAGGACCGCGTGTAACACACATGCAAAGCAAGGTCGTCGGCGAGAGGCAAGAAAAGAAAAAGGCGTCCCACACCACCGGACAATATCTCCTTTGTTCGGCAGATAGCGATCGTGTGCAGAGTGGCGCTAGACAAGCTGGAGGGAGCAGTCCACCCGACGCTTCATTAATTGAGGCGTGAGTTGCGAGGGCACGGCGTAGAGTAACAACTAAAAACAGCCGGACAACCAGGCACTGCCTGTGGCCAATCCGGCCACGGGCAGTACAGCAAGAACACGGGACAAGAACGTGTGCCGAGAAAGAATGCAGAAAAGAAATCGCCTACATCCACTCTCTACGGTGGAGGGAGGGGGAGAGCAGGAGAGGCAGACACGTACTCAAGACTCGCTAGCTAGAGAGGAGCACATTAGAAATCTGCTTAATTAGTAAAATCAGCCTCCAGAACAAATCGAATTAAGTGGACACAAGGAAGAAAGAGTGGCCGCGAGGCCCCGAGAAGCGGCGCTGTAAATATTTGAGCAGGGGACGCATATTTAAGCACGGCGCTGCCAGCCGCCGGGATTTTTGTCGCTGCACGGATGGATGCAGCCTCGGTGCTACGCGCAGCGCTCGCTGCAATCTAAGGGAGAGAAAGGTCGCATTTCTAAGATCTCTATCACCACCCTCGACTTCGCCTATAGCCTTTAACCTCTTTGTGTGGCCTCTTTAGCACTTGCTAAAGAAGAGGTCAATATTGAATCTCGGCGAGGTACGTTGAATACCCTTTAGATTCGGTCTAATCGGCGGGTTAACAAGTGTCGTTCTTGGCCCCGAATGGCTGCGTGCATGCGTGCATTCCTGTCATGCGGAGTTTCATACTTGTTTCTTCTTGCGCTGAGCGGCAAATCGATGGGAGTGGAATTTTGTAAGTTCATTCAGATTTAAGAAAGAGAAATGCATATCAAATGCAAGCAAAGACCATCCTATCATCGAGTGCACCTGCGCGATGCGGAGTGAAAGCGTTATTACGTGGCACAACGCCTGCCTACTCTTTAGAAAGGAAGGAAATCATGGAAAGAGATATTGAAGATAGCGTCAACGTAGGATAAAATGAACGTTTAATTGGTATATATACACTCAGCGAACTATATAGTAAATTAGTACGCTCAGCAAACTAGCGATCGAATTTCGCTGTTCGTGTATAACAAACACCTGTAACATGCACGTAACATCTGGAGGCGACCCAAATCCTCGACTTCGGTGCCTGACAGCGGCATTCACACGTAGCCGTTCGTATGGCCTAGTGTGTTCCTTGAGTTAACCTTGTGTATCACGCGCTGCCGAAGCAGATCTCGGAGGCCATGTGTAAAGAAGCGCGTGGTTCAGATGTGCTCCGCCAGGTGCCACCACTATCCCAGCTGCCCGGGAGAAAAGCGTCTGCCCTTTCAGTTAACTCACTCCATCCACTTACATTAAACATTTTGACGGTTAATTGTTCACCGTCTTAAGAAAAATTGTGCGTCATTACCTATCATATGTATTCGATATAAATCTCAACTTGAGCCAGAACCATCTATTTCGTACAAGCTTCAAATTTTTTACGAGACTTTTTCTGAATAATCTGAAGACCGGAAGAGCTCGGCCGGAGGTGCTTGGAAGAGAAACCATAGTATCACTCGTTGCCCTTTCCACTATATATGCACGTAGACATCCACTCCTTCTTGCGAAGCTCGTGAGTTTCGCAGAAGCAGCGAACAGTGCAGTGGAGAACACAGAAAGCAGACTGTCGTCAGGCAATTGGCTCTGCCTCCTCTCCGGCTTTCGGACCCGCACGTGGCGACAATTCTGCTTGTTCTGCTAGAGAAACGCAGTATAAGTCGTTTAGTTGTGGGATGGTGGTTCGCTGTACGATAAGCGTTAGTGCAGACACGATGACACGATGGAATAGACAAATAACGAATCATAAAACTTATACACACAACCTAGAGGGTCCGATCGCAAGATAGATAAGCGTGTCTCAAGAGCATCGCCGCTTTAGAGACTAAGAGAGACACTTCTTCATCATGTTGGAGACACTTGTACATGATTTGAAAAAGTTTACACGTGAAGCAGGGTTAATGTAATCTATTGAAAGTGTGCAGACATGTCCGTATGCTGAGTTTACTTAATTAATTAAACAGGCACTTCACGTTCGCTCAGAAAAAATGTGACATTCATTACTATAAGTAAAGAAAACAGTTTTTTTCTTGATGATGCAAGACATTTTCTGGCGTTAACGTTTCTTTAATGGTGAGATACAGAACGAAAACTTTGGCTTTCTATATCAAGCGCACTTAAAGCGGAAAAGCCACCTTCGATAACTCGTTTAGTGCTTAAACAAAAGTCAGTTTTGGAGACTTACCGCGCGTATAATGCCGGTTCTAACGAGATTTAAAGCTGCCTCGAAAAACTTGAGCTACGTGGCGCTGACTCGTCCTTGACATTTCTAACGCCTATCACCTGATCTCGGAGGACTGCAAGGCGACCCGCTCGGCTGCCACGACTTACCGGTCCACTAAATCTTAGTCGGGTGCACCCAGCCGGCGGCCACCGCCACTGGAGCCCCGAACTATATAGGAACCTCCACCTAGAATTCGCAAAGACCAGACCCTCGCGGGCTGGTCCCAGAAGGGTCTGGTCCCAGCACATCTCGTGTCCCTTAGAATGACATAGAGGTCAGCTAGTTGGTAGGTATTCATGTTAAAGAAACAGGGCGCGCAAACCTGGACACAGGAGATAACTTAACACATCACGAATGCACGCCTTGTTTCCCGCCCCGTGACTTTTTAATACAGAATTGAAAGATTTGCTACAGCTACAAAGTAAAAGCAATCCCCATGATTTTTCTCAAGAGGTTATAAAGCCTAATGGAAGGAAATGTATTTCATGCGTCATATCACAATGCGATAACAAATAAGTAAAAGGAAGTTCTCGCTTTCACTCACTGTCACCGTGTCCTCAGACGAGCTCAAACGAAAAGCTACAGCAAGCAAACTTCGTATTTCCTTGAAAAAAAAAAAAAATAAATAAACAAACAAAAAAAAGAACTAATTTCGTAACTATCGTGATCCGGAGGGACCACAGCTACAGTGAGTTCATATGACGTCATGTTTCACTAAGCGTAAACAGACCCGCCGCTTGCAGATCAGCCCCTAACAGATGAGCTGCTATAAAAAAAAAAAAAAAAAAAAAAAAAAAAAAAAAAAAAAAAAAAAAAAAAAGCCGCAAGAATATACGAACGTAACTAATAGGGCGCAACTCGATTCGAACGTTACCCAAAAGGGCAAAAAAAAATAATAATAAAATACGGCACCACACGACATACGTCCCAACGCCTGAAGCGGCGCCCCTTAATTCGCGAGCCAAATATCGCACACGCCACCGCGTTGGCGACGTGGGAAGTGTGCGGGCGTGTTTGCGTTTCCGCGCCGCTGGTCCGGGGGCGTTCTCCCAGTGCGAGTCGCGCTTTCCTGAGAAGCATGTGCAATGCGTGCCGCGGGGCAAAGCCGCTCAGCGAGTGCAAATCCTTCTGCGTAAGGCGGTGATCTCTCCACAGCTGCGCCTGTAACGGGACGCACTGTGACAGCGCAGATGACGAGGGTGACGATAGGAGGAAGACAGGGAAGTCCAATGAGAAAGAGGGTGCTCGTCAATGGCCGGTTAAGCCTGGCAACGTATATTCGCCGCAGCGAGACAGCTTACAACCCCCTTTCACTCCAACCTGGAGCCTCATTAGCGCTACGCGGAGGCTCTGCCGCTCGCCCGAACCCGGATGTTGACTAAAGGCATATACACGCTGACCTAGCCCCCGTTGCAATTATTGCTCCTCGGACGTCTCGTCCCACGTGCCAGGATAAATGCGAGTACTGAAACGGAGAACCTATGGAGGTCCCTGTTGAAAATAATTCCGAGATTATTTTTATGTATCGTTTCTAATTTATTGATCTGCCTTCATAGCGTAGTATTGTTAACTTGTCACACTGTAGCACGTGACCTAGTCATGGCTGGATGGAGGTGTCCTGTCATGTGGTGGGTTTTTTCCATGTGCTTCTCAGAGTGACAGAGTTGCCAGTTGCGCTTATAGTAAACGGATATGGGCTGCTTGTCTCGCCGGGTTGCCTGTAGAATATTCCAGTCGCTTGTCGCGTATTTTGGGCTTATTTGCATTTTCCAGCAAATGTAGTTATTAACAGAGAAGCTGTTTTTGGTCGCGCCTTTCATGACCAGGATCCGTGGTAACGCTTGTCGGCATCATAAACGGGTATGCGCCACAGACATTGGGTGAATCCCATTACTCGCTACTGGCAACCCTGTCTCAGACCAGGTAGGGGCGGGAGTGAGTCTTTGTTGAGTCTTTGGGATAGTTTCCTATAGGAGCACACAGCGGTGAAAGTTCTGCCCATCGGACAGCACAAAGTCGTTTAGATGACAGGCACCGAACAGGTGAGAATATTTTAGGACCGTGGCCGCTAGCGTCCGCGACCCTTAGTCGACCAAAAAAGTTGACGAACCACGGGACCTTAGAAAAAATTCAATGCTTGGACAGCGTGCAACATTTGTCAGTTAAACCGAACACGACAATGTTGTTAACGAATCCGAGTCGAGGGCCACAAGCAAATAAGAGACTGCCTTGTGGGGCTGCGGAGATATTCGGCTTTTCCTCTGATTTCCTGGTCCGTAATTATTTTTTGCTTGGCTGTAAAACGCTACCAAAGCGTCGCTGCGCTTCTGCGCGTACGAGTGCATATGACGAACGACGTACTTCAACACTTATCTTTCTATCACTCTCTGTATCTGTATGTGTGCCGAACTTTTCTCATCTCCCTCATCCACAGCAGAAACTCTCTCAAAGACGCGTAAGAACCTTGGCGATAACTCAAATTTTATCATTTTCGTAGGACGAAGTATCCGGTTTCACAGTGTTAGGGGGCAGACTGTGGTGAACAACTGCGGAAAAATTCGGGCGGACACGCCATTTAGGGTCGTATTTCGTGCGCAGTGATTGCGTGTACAGTTTCACAAAGAAGCGACGAGGGTGAAGCCTCCGCCATTACAGTACCTTGCAATACTTCGAGTGCTTGCACAGGAAACCACGCTCTTTCCATGGGGCACACCAAGCAGCGAGACCAGCCCGACCAATCGTTAACACCGCCTGTCCTCTGTGATGAATATCTGTATGCCAACTGGGCTCCGCCGAAGAGAGGCCACTCTGCTTTGTCGCTTATGGCTAGCGGTGGCATTCACGGAATCTTATTCATTTCGCATTGAAATGGCCGATAATGCTCTTCACGATGCCTGTCGTTGCGGGGAGACGCTGCGGATCATTCTGTGCGACTGCCCGGAATATAGAGTTCCGTGACAGTACCTGAAGCCTTAACACTAGACCAATATCTGTTGTAACTATTCTTACATGTCGTTGACAGAAGACCTCGCTGCTGAAGGCGACGAAGGCACTAGTTGTGTTTTTAAAAGAAACAGACTTGGATAAGCGGCTGTGACAATGGTGTCGCGTACCACGCAAGAATGACAGACTCTGACTGACTGTGTATGTGCTGCGTTATGTGCTGACTTTCTCTCTTTCCTCTCTATCATCCATTCTGCCCCATCTTGTTCCCATGTCATCATCATCATCATCATCAGCCTGTCTACGCCCACTGCAGGGCAAAGGCCTCTCCCATGTTTCGCCAATCAACCCGGTCCTGTTCCCATGGGTAGGGTGGCAAACCAATTGTCCTAAACTGGTCAACCTCTTTGCCTTTCGTCCTCTACTACGCTTTCCATCTAAGGAAAAGAAGATTCCTTTGAGAATTTTTTGTGGGTTCTGGCTTGCCACGTATATGATTCTCTTTAAGGAGACACGCCAACTCTCTTCGGAAATCATCATACTCTTGTCGGAAAGTTGCGGGACACAGAAGAAAGTTCACGCATCTCTTTAAAGAGAGTCATATAACTGGCAAGTCACGGCTCACCTAAAGGAATAACACATAGACCCCCCCCCCCCCCCCCCAACTATTTTGTAACAGCGAAGCTATCTTGGCCGAGCCTTTCATTTCCGGGGTCCGTGGCAACGCTTGTAGGCATATAAACGGGTATGCGCCACAGATATTGCTTGAATCCCATGGACTACTCAACACTGGTCCTCTAAAAATGAAGGCGACAGTTAGCCCAACAACCGGATATATTCCACAGAAATCCATGCTACCTATCATAAAGCTATCATCATCATAAACGCGTGTGGGCCACGGAAAAATCTCGCTACACACAACTTACACTAAAAAGGAAGAAGGCAACAGTTAGCCCAACAAATGACGTGTTTGTTACCATAGTCACAGCACTGTCCCGTGATACTTTGTGGTTATCCTCCTGAGACCCGGAAATGGGAAATTTGTCCAATATATTGGACATTGTAACACGGTGCACCACGGTTTTCAAAGCGGTTGCATCCTCCCGGAAAGCGTTTTCTCGGCTGCTTGTGAGACCCGTGCAGCCATCTAGTGAATATGGTCAAAGTCGATGTGTTTCCCGCCTCTCAGGAGCACTCGAAATGGCGGGATTGAGCACGAACGACTTTTCCGGCTGCCGCCTAAGAAGTAAGTGGATTTATATTCATTCTTGGATGTCTTAGCGCGTATTTAAGCATTGATTTGTGTTCGTAAGAGGTTGAGGCACACAAAGAAATTCATATTTCAGCAAAAAATGTGGTAGTTTTTTTGCATGCTTTGCGTATTTGACAATGTCCAATATAATGGACATTGGGTCTCAATGACAACAAAAACACGGCAGTACGCTCGTGCGCCCTCTTGGCGCTCTAGAGAGAGTAAAACGTTTTTTGCTGCAGTTCTCTCCTGATTACGTTTAAACTTCACGTATTTTCCTTTGTAGGTAATGGGCCCCGTGTGAGAGATGCCACGGCTGAGAAAATCTTGGAGAATCTTGGTTTGGAAGCAGCAAATAAAAAGTATATTTTTGTTGCGAGATGTCTTTTTTTCGGTTACTGGACTCAACTACGCCCTACTCTCTATTCCCCAAAAAAGTAACCCTAGAGTCCCAATGTCCAATATATTGGACAACGTGCTGCGGCCAAGTAACATCGTACATTGAAAAGCCACGTGACACTTGTCACCTTTGCACTCAGAAAAAGCAGAAAAATCTGTGACCCTAAATTCACTCTGGGTCTCAGGAGGTTGTAAAAGGTGGTGGCTATATTACCACCTCTAAGCTTAACAAAGACTGTTTAATAAAGAGCAGTGATACAACATATCGGAGCGTCTTAAGCGAAGGCTTCTTCGTAAACCTGTGTATAAGAGCTGTATGGCAAAACTGCTATCACCTCAAAGCTTAACAAAGAGTATTTAATAAAGAGCAGAAATGCAACATGAATGAATTTTAGCATTGCCATTTTTTTGTGCGTGCTGGTAAACAGAACTGGAAAACGTTTCAGTGCCTGCAAACAAGGACGTAAGAGAGACATCACAATGCGCAAACTTCAACAATTTTGTTGAAGTTAGCGCATTGTAGTGTCTTTCTTACGTCCTTGTTTGCTGGCGCTGAGATGTTTTCAAGTATCTGAAAGACTTCCAAAAGATAGAAATGCGATAGCCTGACGTAGGGATAGGGAAGGTCACCAGCGTCACTGTTTCATCACACTCCGAGAAGCGGAGCTAGTTGAATTTTGTTTTTTAGAGGGGAGCAAGCACCGTGGACACATGCTCTATCCTCTCTCTAACCCGCACTTCACGCCGTCCGCGCACCATTTCGCGGGGCATGTGAGACGTTGACGTTGAGGAGAAAGATGGAAGGAGAAAAAAAAAGAAAGATATAAGGAAAAGCGAGTGCAAATAACGCCGCACCAGCTGCCAAGCCCCGAGGCTTGAGAACTCCGATGTGCGCGGGTGCGTGCGTCGTTGAAGCATCGAGCGTGCCTTCTTTATTAGCGCAGCCTCGATGGGCGGCATCCACTGATGACAGCGGTCATGGGGATTCGCGTGTTATCTGTTTCTCTTCTGGCTTATTTACATAACACGCACGCATACTATACCTCAATATTGTTTTTTTTTTTACATATATAGTAAATCTGTGTTTGCTTCACTGTAATGTTTCTCTGCCCCACCAACTCTCCCTTTCTGTCTTTTGCTTCAGCGTTCACCGTTTCCTGAGGGCGTGTTTCTTTATGTGTACACTGAGTAAATTCTGCCAGGTATGCGCGTATTCAGAGAAGACGTGCCGTGCATATGTGCGTGCGTAAAAGGGCGTGCGCGCTTCGCCGATTCGTTTCTGGCACCCTCTCGCCGCAGGGTCACAAATGTTCAGGCGTTTATTTTTGCCTGGGGCGTCGCAAATGGCCACAGTTGAATTGCCAAAGTGAAACAGCTGCGTGTTTTCGCGCGCGGATTAATCACGTTACGTAGCACGGCGCAGGCGCGACATGTGGAAAGGGTGCCGAACCGAAAACGCCGATATTTACGGATATTCGTAACATGTTTTTTTTTGTTTTTTTTTTTTTGCCCCTGTTGCTAGCTTACTTTTATTGTTGTTGTTAAGAGGTGCTGCGTCATGTATCCGCGGGAAATATTTCTGCGGATCGTGTGCTGGCATCGGGTGTTTGCGCTGTTTTTACAAGTTCAACCTTTCGCGAATCGTGAGGAAGAAAAGAAGGAAAAAGGAAGGCGAGAGGCGGGATGGGTTACCCAGAAAAGCGTCTGTTGGCTACTGTAGGGTTCGATAGACTTCAGATAAGTGCATGAACTACACTACCTGTTTATGTTTTGTATACAATTACTCACGTTATTTTGGTTACTATTGTAGCGGAAGATGCCGGTGGCCGCGATTAATTTTAGTTGTGTTCGCGTAGCAATCCAGATGCCGAGGCGCACGGCGCATACGCGGCCGACCTACCTCATGTTATCTCCGGCGTGTCGCGGGAGATAAGCAGCGACGCCCCTTTTGTGTTATCGCGTTTTTCGAAGCCTGTTTTTCGTGACAAATAAAGCCGTCTTGTCCCAAGCTTCAAGAAACGTAGGTGTGTTCTTTTCGCTCCTACTCGGGGGGCAAGCACGCAACACTATATAAAGCATTTTGTGATTGTGGTGTGAAACAAATAAAATAAAAGGCAGCCGCTGAATTCGCAGAACAGGAACCCGATAGTAAAAAAACTGATGTACAGTTTTAGTGGGAAGTGCCTTTATTAGTACGGCAGAATTAAACTTGGCCCAGCCTCTCTTCTCGAGGATGAATTCTACGTCACCGGTGTAATAAAGAATAAGTGAAGGTCGTTCATGATTGAAGCTCATTGAAGATTATTATCTCATTGAAGCTCATTGAAGATTATCCCACGTAAAACCTGTTTTACGTGGGACAGTCTGGTAGATGTATCAATGTTCGGCTGAGGGAGCATGGAAATCTGCTACCCTCGGGCACTGGTGGTAACTTGCCGCTGCACTGCAAGTCATGTGGGTGTAACCCCCCTTTTCGATAAGGTCACAATTTTAGGCAAGGCTAAGACGCAGCGTGAACGGGAGATTATTGAGGCATTTCATATCTGGAAACTGGGTCCTGAGAAATGTGTTAGCGCAGCCTCAGTCTATCTCACCAGGAAAGAATGTCTGTTTTTAGCACAAAGGTGATTTACTCTGGTTAGCTGCCGGGTGTATCTTTTGGTTCCTTTTTGGTTTTGTTTGGTTGGTTATCTGCGCATGCGTTGTACGGACTTGGGAGGAAGGTTGTTTCCGAAATAAACTTCAGTTGTTAGTGCCACGTCTCTGCTCTCTGTACCTGTTTCTACTGCTCCGTTTTTTCCGTTTTCGTCGTTTTCGACGTTTTGTGTGGCTTTTGTATTTTACTCTGTATTCCTTGGGTCAGCCTTGTGTATCGCCGCGCTGCCGAAGCGGGTATTACGGGACCACGTAGAAAGAGGCGCGTGGTGGAGAGCTGCTACGCTAGGAGCCACAACGTTCCCAGCTGCTCGCAAGAAAAGCGTCTGCTCTTTCAATGAACTCATTCAGTTAATTTTCATTAATTGTCATAAGAGTTAATTTACCCGTGTCTTAAGTAAACTTATGCTCCGATATCATATGTGTCCAACGCAACTCTTAACTTGAACCAGGACCATCGATTTCGTACCAATTTTATTTTTTAGAAGACTTTTTTCCGAATATTCGGCGAAGTTCTCGATCGGAAGTGCTTGGATGAGAAACAGTTGTTGCTCTTACCACTAAAGCGTAAAGCTCAAGCAAAAGTCAGTGGAAAGCACGGACGCAGGCGTTACGCGTCTGCCTTTCTGAGTGGAAGGCACGCGCGTGCTAAGACGACGCCGTCGTCTCTTTGTTTGCCAATGTCTTTTTGTTCTTGTTCTTGTTCGCCTTAATCATATGGTGGTTTTGGGGACGTTAAACTCCATTAATTATTATATTGTTCACCTTTGAAATGTGACGCACACCCACTGTAAGGTATTGGCGAAGAATTGAGTGGTTTTATAGAATATTATGAAACTTTAGAATAAGGGAGGTTATAGAATAGAAATATTACAAATTACTTACGAAATTATGGTGCTCGATCTTATGTATATGTCTATAAAAAAACAAAAACAAAACAAACCAAAGCTCTGCGTGTGTGTGTGTGTGTGTGTTTTAGTAATGGATAATAAAATACAGCAATACCCTCATTTTATATATATATATATATATATATATATATATATATATATATATATATATATGGGTGTAGTTTATCAGCATTCTCGTCTTCCTCTTTTACACTGTATCTCCCGATAACGAGCTATATTGCAAACGGCGAGTCGAGATAAGGAAACAAGAAGACTCGAAAGAAAGCAATGTGCATAGAAGGTCACGATATAACATACCTCCGCGCAGAGAAGCGAAACGCTTCGATCTATAGTATATAGCTTGTATGAGCAATCCACCGAGAAGGCAAACTTCTTCCTCTCCACCTCTTCTGTTTCTTTCTTCAAAAGGTTGGCAACCGGTCCAATGTAAACTTTTTGTTGACTACGTTTTATGTATGTCTGGCTAAATCCTGTTCGAAGCGAAATGCCGCCCGTTTTCTCAATTTCTGGAATCCCATTTCGGGTAAGCCTAAATCCTACACCAACGACAAGGCGACGCCAAAAGCGCCGCTGCAGAAAGGTTTCTTTTATTTCTCGCTTTCTCATGTCATTAGACAGATCGATAATGCTGATTGTGGGAGCGCCTTCGGAGTCATCGGGGTACGTTTGTTTGTTTTAGTAAAGCCCACGCTCTTACATCGTGATAAAGTCTTAGATCAGAAACGTCATGGTGTCGTCTTGTGCACATATAACCAGGCGCTGGCGTCTGAGAGGCACGTTTCGCGTTTGTTGTCTCGCTCGGCGCACTACCGGTGTCATTACACGAGCCTCACAGGCTGTTTTCATTACGGCTTCGACTTCGTTTCTTCTATTTTTTTTTATGACGCGTCTCCTTACGGTAATCTTGTTTCTACTTCCAAAGCTTACACTCCACAATCAATTTCACTGTTTTGTTTTAGCGTCGCTTGATTCCCCGCAGCGAACAAAATAGCATTTTCAAGTGGTTACAGTGGTGGAGCTTTAAAATAAGAAGAATAAAGTGGTAGAAAACAATGGGGTTTTGCTGTGTGCAGCAACGTCAATTCTTCATGCATTCTTTTTTTTTTTAATTCCTACGTCCAACCAAAAGCGGGCGGCTTTGGAGAAACACAAAATTCATGGGTTGTGGTCGCTTTGCAGCTGGTGATCGACGGCTTTACAGACGCGGATGCGTATATGCTTTATGCAACCTGTGGAAGGGGCGAACGAATGCTCAAATAACAACACGAAACAGTAGCCCAACAACATCTTGCATTCTTTCTTTGCCTCAAGGCAAGCATTCGAGCATATGTTGTTTAAATGTTTGAAAAGCTTTTATTTTTTTTTTCAATTCTTCATGTATGTAATCTGAGATAAAAATACGTGAACGCATCAATAATGTACGTATTACATTGTCCCTTGCCGAAACGTTGGCTCCAGCAACATTTGTCATTCAGACAACAACTTCTCATCACAGTGTATATAAGCTTTCACAATGCATATCACAATGCATAAAATAGTTCAGAATGCATATAAGAGTTCGACGAAAACCCGTCTGTGCAGGATTGAACATGATTAATAAAAAGAAAGAAAGAGAAAATGCATCCGTCGACCAACTGAAAGTTTAAAGGAAACGACGTTTCGGCTTCGAAAAGGAAGCCTTATTCCCAATGAGGCCGATAAACTACAGAAATGTGTCTTAGATATAATTGAGCACATAGCTTAAGCACCACGCGTAGTACAGAGGAAAGTTTTTCCATCTTTCCGATTAAGCGCGTGCCCTGTACACTCTAAGAAACGCTCCTTTGTGTGAATCCTGACACCCCACGCATATGACTCAAAGAAAGAGACACATTAACCCCCCTTTTGGGTCCCACGACTCTGGGACGAGAGTAAAATGATCTCCGAAGAGAGTTCACGTGTGAAGAGAGTCATATACGTGGGAAGTCAGCACTCTCAAAAAAGAGTCAAGAGACTCTTCGTTTTCTTACAGTGTAGATAGCATCTAGAGGGACTAGGGATAAAGGCGTAATTTCTATAGTTTCTTTTCATGCCGATCATACGGCACTCATTGAATCTACGGTGTGATCAGGGGCGGTCGCTTGTTCTTGTCAGTGCATTTGACACCACTTTTTGTTTTTTTTTCCACATCGTTCTGCTGTTGGCGCAGACGCTGCCTAAAGTTGCTGGTCTCCCCAAGGTAAGCACATTCGCAATCCGGCCAGGGGATTTTGTATACGACAACAGGAAAGGCTTCGTTGGGTAGCCTATGCATTTCCCACTTACAAGTGCGTGCTGTGTAACTGCATATGACATTAAGGTTGCTCAAGTACGTGTGTGCCAGTTATGGTAGGCCCAGTCTTACATCCTTCTTGCAGTGCAAGAGAAAAAATCAGCGCAACTTGCACGTCGCGCAAGCATGTGTCACTGCAGAGTTCTTGGGCACCTAGCGGGTGCTGGCCTCTCAATATATTTCCCATCCCTTGCTGTACAATACGATACACGTTTATGCTAGCTCTCTTTTTTCATTTCTTTTTTAATCTGTGTCTTTCTATCTCTTTCTCTCTGTATTTATTTTTTTCTCTGTCTTTGAATCTTTTTTCTGTTTTTTTCCCTTTCTTTCTCGCTTTGTTTCTTTCTCTTTCTATGCCTCTCTCTCTCTCTGTAGTCGTTCTCTGGCCTTTTATCTTTTTCACTCTTGCTTCCCTTTGCCTTCTATCTATTTCTCTCTTTCTCTTTCTTTCTATCTCTTTCTTTCTCTATCTGCACTCATTGTCCCCACCTCCTCACCCTCACATCTGTATCCCGCCCCCCTTGCTCTACTATAACATACTATACAAGGCTATGCTATGCTCCGCCAGGGTGCCTGGATGGCTCAGTGATTACGACGCTCGCTATTGGATCGCGGGGACGCGGGTTCGAATCGCGCCTTGTCAAGAATTTTTTTCGCCAATATTTTCTCTATTCCTCTATGTTTCTTTTTCTGTGTTTACTCGTTCGCGAATCAGAGCTATCGCATCTCATGCCGGTCAAATCGGCGCACGTGTTCTGAGATCGAAGAAAAAGACGAAGGCGATGAAAAAGAGGACGAAGAGAGCGCGCTCCGGTTCATGATGATGATACTTTTTATATAACTACGCACAGTAAACCTCGACAATAGCAGCTGTGCTGTAATATATCCCAATAGCACTACATGCGCAGCCTCCTTAGAGCTTCAAGGGCACACTTGCACGAAAGCAGGGGAATGGGTCAAGGGTGTGGTAATCTGTTGTACACAAGCGAATGAAGGCAACAGAACATGATGCTTCAAAGACACACTTAGCGTCAGGGTAAATAATACGAGAGAAAGTGGTTTGTTAGTGATTATATCTGCCCAGATGTACTTTGATTATTCTTTCCGGGACTTTATGGTTTCAATTACAACAGAAACAACCTTAATTAAACATCGCACAGACAGTACATTTCACATTTTATCCTCATGTCTCAATGTATACATGGTTTTTCCAGCGTTCTGAGTTCACAAGCATAAAACGTAATACATACCTACTTCAAACAGATTGTATTGAAGAAAGCTTCTTCTAAAGATGCAAAATTTTGAAATATGAAAGCTAGAACTGGAAGCTCAGCATGGATATTGCGGTGTTGTAGCGGAGCAGAAACATAGCTTTGTGGCTCGTCGAACAACAAGCGCAAGAAAAAAGAGGCAAGCCTTCTACGTATCCGGGGAGCGCAAATAAGTCCTAACACCAACAAATATTGCTTCTTAACCAAGCTGTTCATATTTAGAACTAGCTCTAAGCAACAAACTGTTTTCAAAGCTCGCGTCATTTTCTTCTAGTAATGTACTCTGATCACCGGCGCCGAACAAAACTACAGCGAGTTGATATGATGACAAAGTGAACAGCTCACCGTACTGCTCGAAAAAGAGAAGGTTTATTATTTTTTGAGGCACGAGGTCTACCTAGGTAAGAACTTCATCTCTGGAAGCCCTTCTATCATATCGTTTGCTTGTTTTCACATGTGCTCATGATTGAACGCGCGCTGTGACGCCTTCCTTCATCTTCTAGACATTGTTTTTATTGCATCGTTCAGGAAAGACCTGCGCCCGCATACGGACTAGTGACAACCGCAGCGTGGCATCTTGGTGTGATCCAAAAGGAAATAGAGGCACAGACGGGACTCGAAGAGCAACCCTGATGCATCAAGGAAGACCAATGGCTTGGGCGTGTCTCGAAATAAGACAAAAAATATTGAAATGTATGTCTCAAGGAACATACACGACATGACGAAGGAGGAAAACATACAAACACTCTTGTAAAAACAGTTCGATACTGACGCAACCAGAACGATTCGAGAAAAAAAAAGAGTGGAGACGTATCGCGAGGTGTGCTTAGAGACGTAAACGAAAACGAAAGAAAAAAGAGACGGGTGTGCTTAGGATGGTATTGAAAGAAGGATGCGAAGAGGAAAAAGAAGAAAAAAATTTCACGCGTAGCCCGACGAAAGCAGAAAATAGGTCTCGCACTGAACTGAGCGACCCCCCTGGTGTCGGCTGAAGAAAACACACCTCCGTAGAACGTGGCGGCGAATTCATCTTCGTCCCGTCGTAGAGAAAGCATCAGCATGGAGAGGGGGGACACCGTTCATCGAAGCGCGGTTCAGACTGCGGTGCGCCTCCTGGCAGCCGGAAAACTGTTGTAGGAGCTCGAGCATTCTGTTTTTTTTTTATTTTTATTTTTCTTTCGCAAGACGAAAACGAAATAGAGCGGGACAGGCGGAGGTGAATTGAGAACTCGGGTCACGCCCGTTAGTCTGCGCCGGCACATGGATCTCGGTGCAATGTTCTTGCTGCTGCTTGCGAAGCCGCGGCGTGCTCACGGCCGCCGTATAGCACCTCTGATGGTGTCCGAAAACTCGCCGCTTACGTCGTAGTCGGTAACCGTGCGCCTCAGGCCTCGTAAATATATATTTACGCAGGGTTTCCGCAACGAATCTTGTGTAACACGCGCAGATTCTTATATGAACGTGCGGAAAATCTTAAGGTAGGCTCTTTGCCGCATAAGCAACCGGCCATTGGGCACGTACTTGCGTATTACCGGTATACTGCGTGCCAGTCTGTGGCACTTCGTGGCACGTGTGCTGTTTGGTGCAATACAATTAAACCATATGTCTACTGAGGTTCGATGTTAAATTGCGCCATTCGTACGCTACTCGGGTAGGCTGCTTATCTTTTACCTTGCTGCAACCGCCTTTTTTACGCAATTGCTCAATTCACACAATTGCTCAATTCACATGGAGACCTAAATTTCGCCGATCCATCAAGCACCTCGACCTCGCAGATGAAGGCTGTATTGGGATTTTTTTTTTCGGCATGCTTCTTAATGGCTGCCCCAAGTGACATAGCCATACAAGCAAGCCTGCCCGAACACATTGCACTCTTCGCGATATCGGATTGTCGTTGCTAGAAAGCAGCGCTTGCCACCTTTAGCTGCTGCGTTCCTTTTGCATGACCATTGCTACAGGCGTGCGTAGGGTTCTCCATATGAGAAGGAGGCGGAGGAAGTGAGGGGGGGGGGGGGGGGGGTTGCTTGTGATCAGTACCCAGTGCACAGACGAGGTACTAGGGGGCGGGGGGGTAGCACCCCGCTGCCCTCCCTTGCCTCCCTTCCTTCCCCTCCTGTGCGCACGCCTACGGCCATAACTACTGAACTCATACACATCACATGCCTTAATATATGGATAAACAATTACTCGTAATGTAACAGTGAAGTATGTCATGGTACAGATTACCATGATAAACTTGATTACCGAAAAATGAGAAAAAGAAATAAGCGTGTATAATTTGGCACCTCAGCCGTGATTATTTAGATAGAAGCATATTTCATGCAAGAACAAGATATCGCAAAGTGTTTGACCTTTCCTCTTGACCAATTTCGTGCGAAAGTGTTATGTAGCTCCAACTACAGCGGCTAGTTGCTCTACTTTGTCCACTTTCATTTGTTTCTATGTGGTCATATTAACATTCCAATGAAACCAGTTCACAACGCCAGATATGCTAGATTCCATTGGCGGCGTTATTTCTCGGCTTCTAATGGTTATGACTAACAATAATTGCGTACTGCTAGCCCCGTGACCATTTTGCGCTTGTTTTTTTATATGCATCTTCAAATAATTTAAATCATCTCATTTAGTCATCATTTATATCATCTCATAATAAATGACACTTATAAGATAGTCCCCCCTTGCCCTTATTTTTTGACATTTCGCTTCAAATCATTTAAATCATCGCTCTTTAACGCTTAGGGGCATCTGACATTCCTATAATTAATAACCAGGCTTTCGCGAAGGCCGCCCATAACTATAGGCTGCCGCAAAGACATAAAAGTTACAAAATGCACTTAATGACCCAGCTATTTCATTTCTAAACCAAGCATACGATTGTCTAATCCTTGCCTACACTGCGTTCTGAATAATACCGGTGTCACACTGGCACTTTTAATCGCGATCAGGGCGATCCGGATCGGTTTTCTTGATCGCGATCAACTTTATGGCCGCTGCTACACGGCCCAAGTTAATCCGGTTTCGATAGAGATTTCGTTGCACTTACCTGTATTGCTGTGTGAGATTCTTAATCATCACTTTGATTTCTGATGGCCCCCGCTCGTAGCCGTCCAGTCGCAGCGAAGCGGCAATCTCGTTGTACACGCCAGAGTTTCGCTTCTGGCGCCTCAAGTCTACCAGTCGCTCCTGCCAGTGGTCAATTAATGTACTGGTCTCTTCATTCGACCCCGAAGTGCGTGTACGCTGCGACGCAGTCGAAAAGCTAGCAACACTCATAATCAATTTGCTTCAAGGTGCCCCAATGTTCCAACGGTGCGACAGTTGCAGTTGAACTAAGGGCGGAAGACAGCGGTCGTCTGCTTATCGTCTGCTTCTCCCATAACTGCATGCGGTCAATACGAATCTTAAAATATGCGAAATTTCAGATATTGTTCCAATTTAAACAGCTTACAATTTGTTTTTTATAAAAATCTGGCTTTTTAAATGTGTTTTCATTGAGCTATGCTTGATTTTCTCGTTTAATGTGCTTTCAACAAGCTTGGCCAGGCGGCGCAGACGACAGCAGAATCGCTATCTGTGAGCCAGATCGCGATGCGCGGATCGCGATAGTCTTGATCCCGATCGGGCCTGATCGCGATTAAAAGTGACCGTATAGCAGCAACTAATCCGGATCGTCCTTAATCCGGATCGGCGCTGATCGCGATTAAAAGTGCCCGTGTGACACCGGTATAATAGACACCGTTCAGAATCTTTAATCGATTGATGAAACAATTTTCTGGTTGTAGCGCAGTTCAGAGTCGGCACAGGTGTGTAAAAAGCTTCCAGCGTCTGTGCTAATACAAAGCCACTGTTTGCCGCTGTAGATTTTCGTGAACGAATTAATGCGCTCATATCTTGATCTCCGAAGGCTTAAGTTGATCTTTGCGCCGAGGTGTTGATTGCGGTTCGCGCCTTTGTGCGGCAGTTCTTTTTTTCAGCAATCTATGGGAAGTTAGCTGGAAATACCACATACTAGCTTTTCGCGAAAGCTTTATGCAAGTAGAATTTCTTCAACATTTTGCCTACATTGATGGCGACAACAATATCACCGGTGTGTTACGTCATACCGGGAATATTTATTGCACTTCGCTTTCCAAGCGCTCGCTCAAAACATTGCCATAGTAAAACGAATGCCATACCTGTGCACTGCCGAAGTTAATTGGTCTCTAAACAGCTCCGAGTTTCAACTGTTACGAAACCGCTGTCCCGTAAATGACTCTACCTTATTTTTTCTCTCTTCTGATTTCTGTATTCGTCTCTAAAAAGCTGTGTCGCATTGCCGAGACCAAAACTGGGCAATGTTTTTTTTTTTTTTTTTTTTTGTTCAGCGTACGCGACAAGACCGTGAAGTAGCTCGTATAAAGGCCACCGAAAAGTATTACGACATGTTCTAAAAGAACTGCATGCTGAGGGTGAAAGTACACATAGAAACGGTAAAGTATACCATGCCGATGAAAAAGCTGCATTTCCGAGTAAATTTCGGCAGATCTTCCTCTGCTTCGCATGGTGGATGTGGATGGCCGAGCCATCCAAAGGCCTCGCGAACTGATGGGCATGCAAGGGCCCCGGGGATTTCGATAGGCTTAGTGTGGCGCTCTTTTTTATTCGCTATCCTTCCTTTCGACAAGTTCAATGTCTCGGTGGCTCTGCAGGCTAAACGCAAAATAAATAGCTAACCTGGAAAGAAGAGCCTTTTTTCAGATCCAGTTCCCGGAACGGCTCGCAAGAAGATTGCGTGGCACGCTCTCGAACTTCGTATATACGGCTGCGTCGAATGGTCTAGTCGCCCGGCTGGGAAATCTGCGTTGTTACACAATAATTGAATGACCTGTATACCGGTGCATCAGACTCGATATGCACTATCCCCGAAAATCTTCCCGCATTTCGGTCGGCCATTTTTGTATTAGTAATGTTTCCATTTATTCGGACGATATAATTGTCACGATGTGTTCTGCGAACACACTTCGTCTTGCTAGCAGCATTACTCAGCCGTTCTGTTAGTATTGAACAATATATCTCGCGACCACAAATGTCTGCTGACAAGATTAAGTTGCCTGTACGCATTCCTCAGGCCAATGACGTCATTCGACCTGAGCAGTATAATGCTGTTAAGTTTCACGGGCCAAAACCCCGATATATGCTAATGAAGCAGGCCGCAATGGAGGGCTCCAGAAATTTAGACCATCTGGTGTTCTTAAACTTGCACTAACATCGCGCAGCTGACGAGCCTCTTGCATTTCGTCTCCATCAAACTGCTGCCGTAGCACCCGGGATCGAACCCGTGACTTTCGGGTCAGCAGCCGAGCACCGTAAGCATTGTACCACCGCGGTAGACAATGCTGGTGAGATCAGCAATGCGTACACGTAGAGTGTGTAGGCATGCTTATCTCGCTGCAGCATGATGTCTGGAATTTGATATCATTCGTCCCGTTCAACGGCTATGAGTCCCGCCTATTGCTCAAAGCAAACAACACTGTCGAAGACATATATACTCATTGAAATAATCAACCCTGTATCAGTGTGCCACCGCTGAGCATTTCGCAACCATAAAACAGAAAGGTCTTGACCATATATTGTTCAGCGTCCGCCGCGGTGGTGTAGCAGTTACGGTGCTCGGCTGCTGACTCGAAGGTCGCGGGTTCGATCCCGGCCGCGGCGATCGCATTTCGATGGAGGCGAAATGGTAGAGGCCCATTTACTGTGCGATGTCAGTTCATGCTAAAGAACACCAGATGGTCAAAATTTTAGGAACCCTCCACTACAACGTCCCTCATAACTACATCGAAATTTTGGGACGCAAAGCCCCTGATATTATTATTAATATTATCATCATATACTTTTCCGGTATCCGGGGAAAATAATGCTTGCAGCAAGTCTGGCGCTCGTGAACAGTGCGCTGTACTGCTAGTCCAACAGAACCGACGTCTCGGGACGAGTGTTAATAATGTCTTTGCGCTCACACTTTCTTTAAAACTCGGCCTCGAGTTGCAGGGCAAGCAGATACCCGGCTTTACGTGAGCCTAATTTCCACCTTTTGTAGCTACATCATTGCAAGCTGAATAACTACACCTTGTGTTCATACCAAAACAACTGAGACATACTCATTGTGCAAGAATTGGTTGTGACGTGGTAGGTTGCTCAGGGTCGCTTGGTCTTACTATACTGCAATTTTTTTCTACCCCAGCATTGCGTCATATCTGTGGCTTGGTGTTCAGGTTACTCAGTTAGAAGATATATTTTTCTTTTAATGAACAACCGACAGCTGAATAATTGTTAAATGTGCAGCTATTGTGAGACAATCTCGCATGATCTTGTTGTCCGTGTAAGGTTGTACAAAAAAAAAAAAAGATGGACTAAAGAAGCATGATTCGAGCCTACGACCTCCGATCGCGATAATTAAATTCTTGCCATGCAATCGAGTTCAATTATCACCTATTAAGTTGCCCCACCATCCCGAAAGATAGCTATCGTAAGTGCAATTCATGACTGTTCATCGATGTGCGAGCATCTTAATGCTGAGGCAAGAGCAATAGGGAGTGGCCAGCATCCAAGCTGCAGCCCTGTGAGAAAACACTACGGTAAAACACACACACACACACACACACACACACACACACACACACACACACACACACACACACACACACACACACACACACACACACACACACACACACACGCACACGCACACACACACACACACACACACACACACACTCACACACACACACACACACACACACACACACACACACACACACACGCACACGCACGCACGCAAACACACACACACAAACACACACACACACACACACACACACACAAAGTGATCCCATGCACGTGATTCGGTTTCTCCTATTTCATCATGGCTGCGAGTGTCCCGGTACGTCAAACATCCCTCTCCGATGGAAGTGTGCAACCA